>JARZZO010000009.1:31114128-31606628 GCA_030544215.1 Zantedeschia hybrid cultivar | reverse complement strand
TGCGAGCTACCAAACTGCTCTACTCCGCTCTGCGGGAACTAATGGACAAAGATTGGATATGCCCCTCTATGGGGTGCGGAGACGGGATTTGAACCCGTGACTTCAAGGGCATGAGCCTTGCGAGCTACCAAACTGCTCTACTCCGCTCTGCGGGAACTAATGGACAAAGATTGGATATGCCCCTCTATGGGGTGCGGAGACGGGATTTGAACCCGTGACTTCAAGGGCATGAGCCTTGCGAGCTACCAAACTACTCTACTCCGCTCTGCGGGAACTAATGGACAAAGATTAGATGGATATGCCCCTCTACCATATCTATACAATTATAAGAATCTATACAATTATAATAGTCCATTTATACATAATAGTCAAGAGGGGCCCCTCCATGATCATAGATCGTAGAGATTTATAAATAGGAAACGGTATTTTTTTTATCCTTACCAACTGGACCTTGTTGCGCCCGGTAACAAACATGCATGAACCATTTCTCGAAGTATGTATCCAGATAATCTGAAGTCTCGATAGTAACCTCTAGGGCTTCCGGTCGAAAAACAACGTCGACGAAGACGTGTGGGTGCACTATTACGCGATAGGGATTGCAATTTTTTACGAATTTTTGCAGTTTTTTTTTCATTCAACGACATAATGTCGATTCTTTCTTTTTTTATTTTTCTTCTTTCTTTTTTTATTTTGCTTATTTCTTTTTTTAAGGATTGACGAATGAAATGATATTTCTGTTCCAATTTTTGTCTCTTCCTTTCCCTCTGAATCATACTTTTTTTTGCCATAATGTTCATTTCCTATTATTTTATTATCAATGATACAGTTCAGAGCCTAGATGTAGAAATATAAGAAGGGGGATCCCCTTCTCCATCGAAATAAAAAGAATGAAATTCTTGTCGATACAGCACATAAAAAAAAAAAAACTAAATTAACCAAATTTTTCTGATGTAGAGGCAATCAAGGAAGCGGCATAGGTGAATATATAACCTACAGAAAAGTGGGCCAATCCAACCAATCTTGCTTGCACAATGGAAAGAGCCACTGGCTTATCTCTCCATCGAATCAAATTGGCCAAAGGCGTGCGCTCATGAGCCCATGCTAAAGTTTCAATTAATTCCTGCTAATACCCACGTCAGGAAATTAAAAACATAAATCCAGTAGCCCAAACAAGATGTCCAAATAAGAACATCCACGCCCAGACCGATAAACTATTCATACCAAAAGGGTTATATCCATTGATAAGTTGTGAAGAGTTTAATCATAGATAATCTCTTAACCATCCCATCAAATAAGTGGAGGATTCATTAAATTGTGAAACATTACCTTGCCATAATGTAATGTGTTTCCAATGCCAATAAAAAGTAACCCATCCAATGGTATTTAACATCCAGAAAACTGCCAAATAAAATGCGTCCCAAGCCGAAATATCACAAGTACCACCTCGTCCCGGCCCGTCGCAAGGAAAACTATAACCGAAATCTTTTTTATCCGGCATTAACTTAGAGCCGCGTGCATCTAAAGCACCTTTTACTAAAATCAAGGTAGTTGTATGCAAACCTAGAGCAATAGCATGATGAACCAAGAAATCTCCAGGACCTATCGTTAAGAAGAGTGAATTACTATTCTCATTAATAGCATTCAACCATCCGGGTAACCATATGCTTTTACCGGCATTAAATGCTGGGCCATTCGTTGAAGATAAGAGTACATCGAACCCATATGAAGTCTTACCATGAGCGGATTGTATCCATTGGGCAAATATAGGTTCAATTAAGATTTGTTTTTCAGGAGTACCAAAGGCGAGCATGACGTCGTTATGAACATAAAGGCCTAAAGTATGGAATCCTAAAAACAAGCTGGCCCAACTTAAATGAGATATGATAGCTTCCTTATGGGCTAACATTCTTGCCAATACATTATCTTCATTCTGTTCCAGATTATAATCTCTAATGAAGAATATAGCTCCATGGGCAAATGCTCCTGTCATGATGAACCCTGCGATGTATTGGTGATGAGTATATAACGCAGCTTGAGTAGTAAAGTCTTGTGCTATAAATGCATAAGCAGGTAAAGAGTACATGTGTTGAGCTACTAAAGAAGTAATAACCCCTAAAGAGGCTAGAGCAAGACCTAATTGAAAATGAATCGAATTATTGATTGTGTCATAAAGACCTTTATGCCCACGTCCTAATCGACCTCCCGGAGGGATATGCGCTTCTAAAAGATCTTTTATACTGTGCCCAATCCCAAAGTTAGTTCTATACATATGACCAGCAACAAGAAAAATAAATGCAATAGCTAAATGATGATGAGCAATATCAGTTAGCCACAAACTTTGCATTTGTGGATGGAATCCCCCAAGAAGAGTTAAAATGGCCGTTCCCGCTCCTTGAGAGGTACTAAATAAATGACTACTGGAATCCGGGTTTTGGGCATAAAGATTCCACTGACCCAAAAAAAGTGGGCCCAATCCTTGTGGATACGGCAATACATCTAAGAAATTATTCCATCTGACATACTCCCCCCTGGATCCAGGAATTGCTACATGAACTAAATGTCCTGCCCAAGCCAAGGAGCTTACTCCGAAAAGTCCTGACAAATGATGATTAAGCCGGGATTCGGCGTTTTTGAACCACGAAACACTTGGTTTCCATTTTGGTTGTAGGTGTAACCAACCTACTATTAAAGATATAGCAGAAAGGAATAATAGAAAAAGAGCTCCGGTATAAAGATCCTCGTTGGTGCGTAATCCGATTGTATACCACCACTGATAAACACCAGAATAAGCAATGTTCACTGGGCCGAGAGCACCTCCTCTAGTAAAGGCTTCTACAGCCGGTTGACCTAAATGAGGATCCCAAATTGCATGAGCAATGGGTCTTACGTGTAAAGGGTCCTGTACCCATGACTCAAAATTTCCTTGCCAAGCTACATGAAACAAATTTCTAGACGTCCACAGAAAGATTATTGCTAACTGCCCGAAGTGAGAAGCAAAAATGTTCTGATAAAGACGTTCCTCAGTAATATCATCACGACTCTCGAAGTCATGCGCGGTAGAAATACCAAACCAAATACGACGAGTAGTGGGGTCCTGAGCCAAGCCTTGGCTAAACCTTGGAAATCTTAATGCCATAATGCCTTTCAAATCCTCCTACCCATTATCCTACTGCAATAATTCTTGCTAAGAAGAATGCCCATGTTGTGGCAATTCCACCCAGAAGGTAATGGGTTACTCCTACAGCACGTCCTTGTACAATACTCAAGGCTCTAGGCTGAGTAGCAAGAGCAACTTTTAATTTATTATGCGCCTTAACAATAGATTCAATAAGTTCTTGCCAATAACTACGGCCGCTGAATAGAAACATTAAACTGAAAGCCCATACAAAATGAGCACCTAAGAAAAAAAGACCATATGCAGATAATGAAGAACCATAAGACTGAATTACCTGAGATGCCTGTGCCCATAAAAAATCTCGGAGCCACCCATTAATAGTAGTGGAACTCTGTGCAAAATTTCCTCCTGTGATATGAGTTACGACCCCTTGATCACTTATAGTACCCCAAACATCCGATTGCATTTTCCAACTGAAATGGAATATTACTACCGAAATTGCATTGTACATCCAGAATAGACCTAAGAAGACATGATCCCAGGCGGATACTTAACATGTCCCCCCTCTTCCAGGCCCATCACAAGGGAAACGAAAACCAAGATTTGCTTTATCAAGTATTAAACGGGAACTACGAGCAAATAGAACACCTTTTAGTAGTATCAATATAGTCACATGGATTGTAAATGCATGAATGTGATGGACCAAAAAGTCTGCGGTACCTAAGGGAATAGGTAACAAAGCGACTTTGCCGCCTACTGCTATTAACTCACCTCCTCCCCAAGTTAAGCTGGTGCTTGCTGTTGTACCAAGAGCTGTTGTACCGGGTGCTAAAGCATGGGTGTTTTGTATCCATTGGGCAAAGATGGGTTGTAATTGTATAGCGGTATCTGAAAACATATCTTGAGGACGCCTTAAAGCGCTCATGGTATCATTATGAATATACAAGCCGAAACTGTGAAAACCTAGAAATATACAGGCCCAGTTGAGATGTGATATGATTGCATCGCGGTGCCTAAGGACACGATCTAATAGATCGTTGTATCGAGTAGTTGGATCGTAGTCTCTTACCATAAAAATGGCTGCATGCGCAGCAGCCCCAACTATGAGAAATCCACCAATCCACATATGATGTGTGAACAATGAAAGTTGTGTACCATAGTCAATAGCTAAGTAAGGGGGCATGGAGTACGTGTGGTGAGCTACAACAATGGTTAAAGAGCCTAACATAGCCAGGTTAAGAGATAATTGAGCATGCCATGACGTTGTTAGGATTTCATAGAGGCCTTTATGGCCCTGACCGGTAAATGGACCTTTTATGAGCCTCTAAAATGTCTTTCAAGCCGTGACCAATCCCCCAGTTGGTCCTATACATATGACCAGCTATCAAGAAAATAATAGCAATACCTAAATGATGGTGTGCAATATCACTCAACCATAGACCCCCAGTTATTGGATCTAATCCTCCATGAAAACTCAGAAATTCTGCGTATTTTGACCAATTCAAGGTGAAAAAGGGGGTTGCTCCCTCGGCAAAACTGGGATAAAGCTGAGCCAAAAGATCCCGATTCAAGATAAATTCATGAGGAAGTGGTATCTCCTTAGGATCCACTCCAGCGTTGAGAAATTGGTTAATCGGCAAAGATACATGGATTTGGTGTCCCGCCCAAGAAAGAGACCCAAGTCCCAGTAACCCCGCTAAGTGGTGATTCAACATGGATTCTACATCTTGGAACCAAGCTAGTTTTGGGGCAGCTTTGTGATAATGGAACCAACCGGCAAAAAGCATTAATGATGCAAAGACCAATGCACCGATTGCAGTACAATAGAGTTGTAATTCACTAGTTATTCCGGATGCTCGCCAAATCTGAAAAAACCCAGAGGTTATTTGTATTCCTCGGAAACCATTGCCCACATCACCATTTAATATTTCTTGCCCCACTATTGGCCAAACCACTTGGGCACTAGGTGCAATGTGAGTAGGATCACTTAGCCATGCTTCATAATTAGAAAAACGAGCGCCGTGGAAGTACATGCCACTCAGCCAAAGAAAGATAATGGAGAGTTGACCGAAATGAGCACTAAATACTTTTCGAGAGATCTCCTCCAAATCACTGGTATGACTATCAAAATCGTGAGCATCAGCATGTAGGTTCCAGATCCAAGTGGTAGTATCAGGGCCCTTGGCTATTGTTCTTGAGAAATGGCCGGGTCTGGCCCATTCCTCAAAAGACGTTTTTACGGGATTCCTATCCACCAAAATTTTAACTTCTGGTTCCGGCGAACTAATAATCATTGAGTCCTCCTCTTTCCGGACAACACATACAAAGAGACCTGCCAACAGTCAAGTTTTTAGTGAACCTCTGAGAGATAGATATTTATGATTAGTTCCCTTCTTTGCTACCTCCCATCTATCCATTTTTTTTAGTTATTCACTAGAGCAATTATGATATTGAAGTCGATTCGGGGCAAGTGTTCGGATCTATTATGACATGGCGATTAGGTGCTCAACGGACCTTTTTCGCTTTTAACCACTTTCCCGATCTGACCTGACGGGAAAACGATTTTTGTGCAATCTCGTGTATTCATATATGAATGTGTAAGTGATCCACTTGGATGGAACATAATAAATACCTTATTACTTTAATTACAAATACTCCAACAAGAAAATTTCATTAGTAATCAATAAGATAAAGATCTTTCCGATATCTTATCTTTATCTATATTTAACCACTCAAAAGTATCTTTTTTTGGTTTTATTAGTTATATTCTATACTGTATTCATACCATTTAATTTATTCTTCCTTATGAGCAAAACAAAATAGAAGAATGATTTTAGAAAGGGAAGGGATATAATGAAATTCCTTGATTGGATCGAAACGATCCATTTTTTTAAATTAATTTGATGGATCCAACTAACCCATTTTCATGAATTACAAGGGGGAGTGGTCTTATTCGAACCGCCTCGTTATCTTCAACCAATTATGTGTTTCAATATAATTACCTGGAGTAAGCGCTATAGCTTGTTTCCAATACTCAGCAGCTTGATCGGACCAAGCCTCCGCAATTTCATAATCGCCCTATCGAATGGCCTGTTCTCCTTGGTCGGAATAGGTAAGTCAATTCCTTTCCTTAGAACCGTACTTGAGAGTTTCCTACCTCATACGGCTCAGCAATTAGTTCTTTAGACGTCCTGTCTTAATCTAACTGAAACTGAATTAAATTTCTGAGAAATTCATCCCATTTTTTTGGTTAGCAGAAGACGTTAACTACATAAGTTTCAAACTCTAATTTCAATCAATAAATCAGTTTTATCTTTTCTCCCACCTTCAGAAGAATGAAACATAGGTATAGTTTTTCCTTATATCGTTAGCATTTTCTGAAAGGTAACTATCTCTCTTTCATATATGAAATTCATATAGAATTTTTGAAAAAGACTTTCTTCTATAATCTATAAGATATAAAAAAAAGACTTACTATCTTTGGGATCTGATGCTACACCGCTGCTCAATACCTTTGTGGATTGACTCTATTACAAAAGTCGATTCCTAATTTTGATCTTAAATCATGAGATAAATAAGCAGTTCTTATTGTATTAACTGAGAACCTCGCTAATTGATCTTTACGGTGCTTCTTCTATCAATTTGATCCTTTATCCATAGAAAAAGCATATAGGCTACACCCATTTCTTCATATTTGGTATTTATTTTGTTCTCGTGAAATCTCTTTCTTTGCTACAGCTTATAAAAATCGTTGCTTTGGACGATGCATATGTAGAAAGCCTATTTTTTTTCTAGTTATTTTTTTCTTTAATTAATTTAATTTATTATTTAATTAATTTAATTTACTAGTACTAGCCGATTTGATCCTTTTTTCCTTCTTTCTATAGTGGAGATAGTCGCACGTAATGACAGATCACGGCCATATTATTAAAAGCTTGTGTTAAGAATGGATTCCGTTCTAGTGCCTGAAAATAATATTCCAAAGCCTTCGTATGCTCTCCATTACTTGTGTGTATAAGGCCTATGTTATCGAGTATATAACTTCGATCATAGGGATCAATTTCTGATCGCGTAGCTTCATAATAATTTTGTAAAGCTTCCGCATAATTTCCTTCAGATTGAGCCGACATCCGTTACGGTCGTCATTCTATTCAAAGAATCCCCGTTCCAGAACCGTACGTGAGATTTTCTTTCATCTCATACGGCTCCTCCTTTCTTTTCTGTGCATAGTATTAAAAGGAATAATCCGTGGGATAAAAAAAAATATCCTTTTATGAACTGATAGGGGCTGGTATTTTTATAAGAAATCTCTAGCCATCATTCCTGCAAGAGGTTTTTTTCTTAACACCAATCATATGACGGAAAGGGTAACTCCAACAATTTCTTTGTCCCTAACGCCCCTATTTCCAGGAATTAGTCACTTCAACGATCTTCGGTGGTTATACGGGTATCCAAAATACAAACGAGATGGATGTTTGTTGTCCCAACTACTCTTCTTAGTCCCGATACAAATAAGTAAAGGGGGTAATTTATAACAAAGTTTTCGTGTTGTTGATTCCTAGGTGTAGTACTTCTTCCCCTATGCCACCTATTAGTACTAGTAGAGTAGACTAGGATTAACCTGCAATTACAATATGGATAGAACCTATAGGTGTAACCTTTCGCTCAATACTAAAATCGACGATTGAAGCATCTGAGGCCGCATCAATCGAGGATACACGACAGAAGGCATTGTTCTATCTCCAAACTTCACCTTCACCAAGCGTAGGTTTATTTCCATATAAATTTTTTTCTTTCTCGTAAGACTGTAAAAAAAAAAAAAAAGAATCAAATCGCACCATCTCTGTAATAGGTAAATGCCTCCTTTTCTCCTGAAGTTGTCGGAATTATTCGTAATAAGATATTGGCTACAACTGAAGAGGTCTTATCGATAAAATTTCCATTTATCCGAAATCTAGGCATAATTAGCAACCCATTCTTTAATTCTTCTCATTTCCCCTCGAGGAAAATGATCTCACAAACAAAGGAATTGTAAAGTACAAAATAACATAAAAAGAGACTAATTCTAAAAAAAAAAATAGACTTTCCACTCAAATTGTGCCCTTTTGGTAGGGAGAGGTAGGAAATATTTGAATATGATTAGATTTCATCCAAATTTTGTAGTATCCCAAAAAACGGAACTATTACTAATTTCATTTAACTAAGTTTAAGAATCAAGGACTTAATGTTCCTACACTATAGATTCTGAGAACTCGAGAAGTTTTGATTTGATAATTTCTCAAAGAGAAGAAAAAAGAATAGAATAATTATTTTCTATTATAATAATAATAAAAATAATAATAAAGTCACCACCATTTTTGTTTGTATAACGTGTATACACTATACAATCGAAATAGAAAAACCTATAGAACAATTTATCTATTTGTAATAGATCTATGGGGTAGGTAATTAGAGGGAGTTGCCGTTGAGAAATCTGGAATTGGAAAAGCATTTTTATTCCTATAGAACCATAGTCTAAATGTAACCCTAGTATAAAATATAGATCCTTCGGTTGATTTATTCTAAGTTAAGTCATTGGTTTTATCCGGTATAATATAAATAAAATAAAATAAAAAGAAAAGATCGTCAAACATTAATGGATATCCTTAAGAAGAAAAAGAGTTTTTTATTCTTTTACCTATACTGCAATAATATGAATTACTCACTATTCACTCGATTTATGGTCAATAATAAGATTATGTTATGTAGGAGAGATGGCCAAGTGGTTCAAGGCATAGCATTGGAACTGCTATGTAGGCTTTTGTTTACCGAGGGTTCGAATCCCTCTCTTTCCGTTTCTGTACCTTCCTCTAATTCACCAGGGTTACTTAACACAATGTATCAAATAACAATTTATACCGTTATTTTCATTCTATAAGACCCTTATTTGATAGAGATTTTCTATTCCCAATTACTAAAAAAAAATACCAAAAAACGCGAAAAAAAGGAATGAAAATTTCACTACCGGTTGTTGTGATACATAAATTGGAAAAATCTGGATAAAAAAAAAACCCTTAGCTTAAGCTTAGATTTATATTAGATATATTATACTTATATCGATTATATTTATATCGGCGAAAAGCGAGCAAAACTGTCTGAACCTTTCCTTGTTATTTTTGTTAGGTTAAGTCTGATGAGAATAATATTCTACGACTATTAACCCATTTATTTCCAAACCGATCGATTTACTATCTATTATTTGATTTACTAATCCTTTATTATGGACTGAGTCAATAGTCAAATGTTTTGGCACCTTCTTGTGGGAGGATAAAGCAGCAATATTATTTTGAATCAGAGTTTTTGACCTTTGGTTATCCTTTGTAGTAATAATATCCCCAGGTTTGCAACGATAACTTGGTATATCTACTATACGATCATTAACTAAAATATGTCTATGGTTAACTAATTGCCTAGCTCCAGGAATGGTCGAAGCCATGCCCAATCGAAAAAGGATGTTATCCAAACGCATTTCAAGTAGTTGTAGTAAAACCTGACCTGCTGATCCTTTGCCTTTTCCAGCGATATGCACATATCTAAGTAATTGTCGCTCTGTCAAACCATAATGAAAGTGCAATTTCTGTTTTTCTTTTTGACGAATACCATATTGTATTTTTCTATCAGTGGGGAATTCCTGTCTATGATCAGCTCTGTATACTCTAGTGGATCTAGAGGGTCTAGGTATTTTACTAGTTAGTCCTGGTAAAGTCCCCAAACGGCGTATTCTTTTGAAACGAGGTCCTCGGTAACGAGACATAAAAGCTCTCTTTTTGTTTTATTTTTTTTAATTTGCAGAAAAATCTAAATTAAGACTGAACTAACGTAACGCATGAACAAAGCAAAGAAAAATCTACAGAAGTACTACAAACGGGAATGAAATGGATTGTATCAATATAAAGATTCTATTGTATATATATATATATATATACTTGTATTATACATGTCTTATATAAAATAATATCTTATATTTTTTCACAAAAATTATATTTATTTATATTATAAATGAATATTATATATAATTAAATATAATAATAAATATATATAATAAATATATAATAATAATGATTAAGATTAAAAAATAATAAAATAATCATAAAATAATAATATAAATAAAATTATATCGAGGTTAAGGCTTTATGATTTGTTCTGTAAAGGTCTAATTACTTCAATCTTTTATTCATACTTGGAAGTTACCGTGACATAAATATAATAGATGAGCAACTCGACATTTGGAGAAAAAGAGAGAAGTTTTTTCAATATTCCTCGATCTTCCCTTGAGATCATCAATCGTGGAAAAAGAAAATAATAAATAGGGGGAAAGCCAGCTATCGGAGTCGAACCGATGACCATCGCATTACAAATGCGATGCTCTAACCTCTGAGCTAAGCGGGCTCACATAACAGAAACGGAAAAGAAAAATAATGCATAAAAATTCAGGAAATCGTGAAGATCCAGCAATTTATTTATTTTTTTTCTTCTTTATTATCTCAATCTCATGCGTATTGTATATTCTTTGTGTCTTATATTACTATCTTATATATTCTATATTCTATATTCTATACATTCCATTATATTCCATATATTTTATAAAGTTATAACATCCATCATATGTTCCGCTATTATTTATTTAATTATTTATTATTTTATAATATATAATAATATAATAAATATTTTTTTATAATTTTTTTATAGTATAGTACGTACTATGTAATATGTAATAGTACATAGTGTATAGTTGAATAGTGATTCATTAACATTAAAAATCTATTAACACTAATTAACATTAAACCACTTAATTGACAAACCTTGTTATTATTAAATATTAAATATTATATTTTTATTTAGTTTTTATTTTTAATTTTAACAAATTTTAATATAATTTTAATATATTTTTAATATATAATAAATTTTAATATATAATATATAATATATAATTAATACTAATTTATATTATATTTATATTATATTTATTATATATTGATTTATTATATATTGAACATTGAATCATATTATGTAATTTAATTTTAATTAAAAATTATAAAAATTGAATTTATGAATTGACTAATAAAAGACAGTTTTGATTTGATATTATAAAATCAAAATACAAAAAAATCCAATTAGAACAGTGTATATATTATTATATTAGCGCCATAGCAAATCGGTTCTAAGAAAAAAAGATAAGGATAAAGATAGAATCCAGATCATAATGAGACATTCCTCTGGTTTCATTCGGAAAGCAAGGAAATAACACGAAAAAAAGAGAAAAATGAATATTGACTATTCCTGTATTCCAAATCCCACTAGAAAAATGAAGGAGCGAGAGACATAGATATATGGGATATATCTTATCCATATTGAATTGCAGAAACGTCAATGATAGAATCAATTTTGATTGAATAGATATGGCTGATAGAGATTAAAACGAGAGAGGATAGGTGCAGTAAATGCTTTTTCGCTATAGGAATCAGTATCTAATTAATTCTAAAAAAAAAAAAGAAGTGGAAGGGATCACAATAGAATTCCGGTCTCAAATCAAAATGGGGTATGGCGAAATTGGTAGACGCTACGGACTTGATTGCATTGAGCCTTGGTATGGAAACCTGTTAAGTGGTAACTTTCAAACTCAGAGAAACCCTGGAATAAAAAATGGGCAATCCTGAGCCAAATCCTTGTTTTGTTTTGAGAAAAAAGGATAGGTGCAGAGACTCAATGGAAGCTATTCTAACGAATGGAGTTGATTGCATTGCGTTGGTAGCTGGAATTCTTCTTTCTATCTAAATTACATAAAAGATAACCTAATACGCACGTATATATACTGACATATCAAACAACAATTAATCACACGACCCAAATCTTTTTATTTATATAATATAAAATTCAAAAATTTATGAAAAATTTAAGAGTTATTGTGAATCCATTCCAAATTGAAGAGTTGAATACTCATTGATCAAATCATTCACTCCAGAGTCTGATTGATCTTTTGAAAAAAAAATAATAACAATTAATCGGACGAGAATAAAGAGAGAGTCCCATTCTACATGTCAATACCGACAACAATGAAATTTATAGTAAGAGGAAAACCCGTCGACTTTAAAAATCGTGAGGGTTCAAGTCCCTCTATCCCCAATAAAAACCCATTTGACTTCCTAAGTATTTTTCCTCTTTTCCGTTGGTGGCTCAAAATTCACTATGTTTTCCATTTACTCTACTCTTTCACAAAAAGATCCGAGCGTCTTATGTTTAGTTTAGCCCAAGTTTTTGGGCAATACACGTACAAATGAAGATATGTGTACTATAGAGTATTGAATTATTCACTATTCACAATCTATATTGTTAGGCAATCCTTACACTTATAAATATCAAAAGTCTTCCTTTTTATTTTATTTTATTTTAGACTCCCAAAATTCCAAAGATTTGTAAAGGTTTTCAAACTTTTTTTTGTCCGGACATAGACACAAGCCCCTAGTAAGATAAGGCGATGCATGGAAAATGGTCGGGATAGCTCAGTTGGTAGAGCAGGGGACTGAAAATCCTCGTGTCACCAGTTCAAAACTGGTTCCTGACACGTGATTAATTATTGGAAAAATACTCATAGAAATTTATTGAGACGGGTCTGGATACATATTTATTACGTTAATAGTCTAGAGCACGATACATACTTATTCCTCTAGGTCTATAGCTATAGACCATTTTAAGATGAGTAAAATCAAAAATAGATGTATGGTAAAAAATTTCGATTATTTCTTTTTTATGTTTATATATGACCTCTTTCATTTAAAAAGTTTAATTTTTTTTTAAAATTTTCTTATTAATATTAATTATATATTTGTATTTGTATTTAATTATATTATATATATTATATATATATTAAAATTATATATTTATATTTTATTTAATATTTATATTTTATTTAATTATATTATATATTTAATATTTATAATATTTAATTAAATAATTATAAAATATTTAATTAAATAATTATAATAATATTATAGTAATAATTAATAATTATAAATAATAAAAATAATGAAAATATCAAAAGGGCTAAAACACCCAAAAAGTCTAGTCCATAGGGGTTGAAGGAGAAAAATATAGACAGGATGCATTTCATATACAGTACAAATTAAATCCAATCTTTTTGGATTGTTAAATTTCGAATTTTCCTTCATATTCTATTTCTTCACTCTTAATTATCAGACTTTCTGGGATTTATCTACGTGATATGCGCGGTACAAAGTTCATGGTACAGAACCCTTTTGATTCATTCTATTGTCTCTGCTTATTAAAAATAGATATTTTAAGGAGGGGTTGGGGAATAATATCAATAACCCCTCTATAAGCTCATCCAAAATACGAATTAGAATCAAGTTACTCTGTTTCATCTAGAACAGGACGTAAAAGTCTTCCTTGATTTGAAATATGGAGTCGTGTCATATACGTGAACATTAGTTTCTTATCATTCAATGAGCATCTTGTATTTCATAGAAATTGGGGGTAATATAGTCCTTACGTAAAGGCCAGCCTATCCAACTTTCAGGCATCAAGATACGTTTAAGGCGTGGATGATTATCATAAGAAATTCCCAACATATCATAAGATTCCCGTTCTTGAAAATCAGCACTTCTCCAAACCCAAAAAACAGATGGGATTCTAGGATTTTTCCTTGGGGCAAATACTTTTACACATACTTCTTCCGGTTGATCCACACCATACTAGCTAAAAATCCACCAGGTGCGACATCGTAGGCACACTGAGAGCGTAAGTAATTGTAACCATACACATATGAAATGACAGCAATGGAGTCCCAATCTTCGGGTTTTATTTGTAAAGTCTCTACTCCTTGGTAATCGAAGCCCAAGGATCTATGAACTAGCTCATGCTTGATTAGCCAAGCAGATAAATAACTCTGCATCTTCTTGATCTCTCCCACATTTTGATTTGTATAAGTATTTCATATTTACAATGAATTTTATAAGGATTGACAACTTTTTGTCATTCCGCACAAAAGCAACCTGCCTAATTCGCTAATTCGTGGGAAGATATTGAACTTTTGGATCTAAAAAATGCTTCAGAAGGTATTTCTGAAGTAGATGGTGATTGATAGAGCAATTCTTGATTGTAATTTCCAGTATGAGTACTGCGCCGAACATGAAACTTGTGATTGGTAGTAAAACATCGATTCTCCTGTTGAGAGCCAATTCTATCTTCATATATTTCTCGAGATATCTTCTTACGAAGTTTTGTTATTGCATCTATAACCGCCTCTGGTTTAGGCGGGCAGCCCGGCAAATAGACATCCACAGGAATTAACTTATCGACTCTCCGAACGGTACTATAAGAATCGGTACTGAACATCCCTCCTGTAATAGTACAGGCCCCCATAGCAATGACATATTTTGGTTCAGGCATTTGTTCATATAATCTCACTAAAGAAGGAGCCATTTTCATTGTTACTGTGCCGGCTGTTAAAATTAGGTCTGCTTGTCTAGGACTTGATCTTGGTACCAATCCATAACAATCAAAGTCGAATCGTGAGCCTATTAATGAAGCAAATTCAATAAAACAACAACTGGTACCATAGAGAAGCGGCCATAAACTGGAGAGTCTTGACCAATTCGAAAGATCATTCGACGTAGTTGAAATAATTGAATTGGGGGTTGTTTGGTCAAGTAGCTGGAACTCAGTCAAATTCATAACTGTCTCAATGTAATCTTTTTTTTTTTTTACTTTTATTGTCTGAATATTCAGGAGCTAAGACCATTCCAATGCTCCTTTTCGCCATGCATAAATTGAACCAACAATTGGGATAAGCACAAAAACTAAAGCTTCTATAAATACGGATACACCCAATACATCAAAACTCATTGCCCACGGATAAAGAAACACCGTTTCAACATCAAAAACAACAAAAACTAGAGCAAACATATAATAGCGAATTTGGAATTGTAACCAAGCATCCCCCATGGGTTCTATACCCGATTCATAACTAGAGAGCTTCTCCGGTCCTTCGCTGATCGGGGCTAAAACTCCAGAAATGATAAATGCCAAGATAGGAATAACACTTGATATTATTAGAAATGCCCAGAAAATATCATATTCGTGAAGCAGAAACATAGATGCACTCCTATTAATGTGGAATATACTGAATTAGTCGATTCGAATTGGAATTGTCAATTCGTCCACCAGAACTTCTTAAGCAAAATAAGCATTTTTTTTTCTTAGCGTTAACGATATAACATGCATATAGGCGCATTAGTTAAAAGGCCGCGGGATTTCTAGTATATTCTATTCGAAGTTTTTTTTAATCAAATTCATTTGGGTAGAGGATTATTGCGGCTATTGACTCGATGATACGAATATGTAAACATAATCTAATGCATCGAACGATTATCTTCTCTCTTCTTGCCCTATCCTAGATTTATATTATTTTCTAAAATTGATATAATTCTTAATTGATTCAATCTCTTGAATTGCTAGGAACCGAAATATAAAAAAAGTGTTTCCATACTAAACAAAATTAGAAACTTTAGTTGGATCTCTACTATCCCGACTTACTCTCTAACTAAGAAACAATAAAATTTAAGGCAAAAAGCATTCTATTTTGAATCGATTTGTAGTACAATTACATAAATTATAAAATCTGATATGTATGGGATTATCTATATAAAAGAAACACACTTCTTCATGCTTCTTATTCATCTTCATCCGCTTTATCTTTTTTTTTTGAAAAAGTGTGGTTAAACTTGAAAATTCATTCATTGAATGAGTAAATTAGATTCAGTTGGATGGTACCAACTAAATCAAGTGCTAACTTTCATTTATTTTTGAATTAACCGATCAACTTGCTATTGGACATTTTTTTATTCAGAAATATTCCACAAAATTTCGACATATTTCACTTTATCATGATTATGAAAATCAATCCTACTACTTCCGGTCCTGCAGTTTCCACACTTGAAGAAAAAAACCTAGGGCGTATTGCTCAAATTATTGGCCCAGTACTGGATGTCGCTTTTCCCCCAGGCAAAATGCCAAATATTTATAATGCTTTGGTAGTCATTAGAAATGAGGATTCAAAATATCACAAATTGATCGATCAAATAGAGATTCTTTGGAATCCTTCCACGGAACGAACAGAAATAGAAACGGAACGTGAGAAGCGGATGAATAATCATCTACTTCCGGAAGAAATCGAAGAATTTCTTGGGAATTCTACAAGATCAATTCGTTCTTTTTTCTCTGACAAATGGTCAGAACTTCATCTGGGTTCGACAAGAGATCATAAATTTTTGAAGAAAAAACAAGATGTTTCTTTTGTCCCTTCCAGGCGATCAGAAAATAAGGAAATGGTTGATATATTCAAGATAATTAAGTATTTACAAAATACCGTCTCAATTCATCCTATTTCATCAGATCCGGGATGTGATATGGTTGTTCCAAAGGATTCAGAAGAGAGATTTCAAAAAATGGCGAATCTATTCACTCTATTAATAACCGAGCCGGATCTGGTGTATCGTAGGGGATTTGCCTTTTCTATTGATTCCTCCAGATTGACATTATTGAATAGGGCCAGAGATGAATCGAAAAATCAATCTTTATTGGTTGAATCTTTTTATCGAAGGATCAGAAAAAAATCGGTCCGCGGGAAAGGTCCAAAACTCAAAATAGTGGTATTTGACATAATGGAGGCAGTCTATAAATATAAAATATTGATCATTCAGTACATAAGAAATGTATTATTCCGATTCTTTTTAATGAATAGATCTGATCGCAACTACGTTCAAAAGGCTCTGAATTATATAAGATATGTATTATTCCAATTCTTTTTAATGAATAGATCCGATCGCAACTACGTTCAAAAGGCTCTGAATTATATAAGATATGTATTATTCCGATTCTTTTTAATGAATAGATCCGATCGCAACTACGTTCAAAAGGCTCTGAATTATATAAGATATGTATTATTCCGATTCTTTTTAATGAATAGATCCGATCGCAATTACGTTCAAAAGGCTCTGAATTATATAAGATATGTATTATTCCTATTCTTTTTAATGAATAGATCCAATCGCAACTACGTTCAAAAGGCTCTGAATTATATAACTATAATGAAATATATGATCAACTCGAATTTGAAAAAGAGTAAGAAGAAATGGTTTGATCCTCTTTTTTCTTGAACCGAGAGATGCATGAATCGGGACCCTAATACATATAGATACAAATGGTCCAATGGGAGCAAGAATTTCCAGGAACATTTGGAACATTTTCTTTCTGAACAGAGGAACCGTTTTCAAGTAGTGTTTGATCAATTACGTATTAATATTAATCAATTTTTGATTGATTACAAACTTACTCAGCCACTGCCTTTCTTTTTGTCCAAGGCACGTCTCTTTTTGTCTAAGCGACTTCCTTTCTTTTTATCCAAGATACTTCCTCTTTTCTTTATGAGTGTTCGAAATATCTCCATTCATAGGTCCCGGCAGATCTACATCTATGAATTGAATTGTACAAACGATCAACTCTGCAATCAGTTGTTAGAATCAATAGGTGCTGAAATCATTCATTTGAATAAAATGAAATCGGATGACCGACGTAACAGTGGATGAATAAGATTAAGATTTATCAAGATACCAAGTTTGACGGTCCATACTAGAGATACTAGAAATAATCGCAGAAAATCCCTTTTTAACCCGATTTCCTTTTTCTCAACGTACGATCCCGTGAAACCATTTCGTAGAGGTCCATTGGTATATGCTTTTTATAAAGCAAGTCAACCTGGATTCAATAATCCACATTTCCTCTGGTTCTGTTATTGTAACAAGGGATTCCCTTTTCATGTGGAAAAGAAGACCCGTATTAATAATTATGATTTTACGTATAGACAATTACTCCATACCTTGTTCATTCGCCACAAAATATTTTCCATCATTAAAAAAAAAAAGAAAAATATTTTTATTTTTGGGGGGGGGAGAGGCTGTTTTACCAATCGATTTAAAGGTATCTGACATATTAAGATCTAACTATTTTCCAAAAGTGGTAACGAAACGTATAACTTGTACAAATCTTTCTATGTTCCAATTATACCCGATCCATTCCTTCGTATAGGTATTTACTTGATCGCAGACATTTCTTCAACACCTCTAACAGAGAAAGAAATGGCCAATTTTGAAAGAACTTCTTGTTAGCCTTTTTCAGATATGGATCTATCTGGGAAGAACTTGTGTCAGTATCTCAGTTTCAATTCGAACAGGGGTTTGATTCACACTCCATGTTATAAGAAACTATCCGGAAAGAGGAAAAAATGGAGTCTTTGTCTAAAGAAATGCGCTGAGAACCAGCATGAGAAACAGCAGATATATAGAACCCTTCAACGAGATATAGATAGTGCTCTTTCAAATCACTCAAAAAGATGGAATCTGTTCAAAACATATATGCCATGGTTATTTACTTCGACAGGGTTCAAATATCTATATTTCACCCTTTTAGATGTTTTTTCAGATTCATTGTTGATACTAAGTATAAGTATCCGTCAAAAATTTGTACCCATTTTTCATGATATTATGCATAGATTAGATATATCATGGAAAAGAAGGTGGATGCTTCTTACACAATGTTCCCGGATAAGTAAGATTTCAAGTAAGTGTTTACAGAAGCTTATTCTGTACAAAGAAACGATTCATAAAAATAATGAGTCACCCTTTCCGGCGCTATGGCCACTTATCAGATCAGTAAATATTTAGGGGTTGATCTATGAAATCCTTTTCCTTCTTATTTTTGTTGGATATCTTATTAATATAAATCTTTTAGTTTTTTCCCGAGCCTTTAGTGAGTTACAAACAGAGTTAGAAAAGATTAAATTTTTTTTCATTCCATCATACATGATTGAGTTAGAAGAACTTCTGGATAAGTATCCTATATCGATATCGAAACAAAAACAACAGGATTCCTACGAGGATGAGGATTCCTTTATAGCTGTATTTGAAAATGGCAATAAGAATTTTGTTTTTAATATCATCAATCTCATAAGTAATCTCATAAGTAATCCCATAAGTTTTTGGATAAATACAAGACATCTAAGTCGTACAAGTAAAGAGATCTATGCATGGATAAGAAAAAGAAAAAAGATATACGACTATGCGATTGAGGATATTTTATTCTCCCCGATCGGGACCTCTGATTTGATTGATGATATACCATCCCTGATCGCGGCCTCTGATACGAGTACGTATGAGTATCAATTTTACAACTCTGACTTTAACCTTGGTTCGATTGGGGATGAGTATAAAAAGGTAAAAAGGTGGTCTCAGCTCTACAACTTAATGATAAAAAATAGAATTGATCAAATTCTATTGTGTCTGACTCATAGTGATCGTTTATCAAAGAATGAATCTGGTTATCAAATGATTGAACAACTGGGATCAATTTACTTAGGATACTTAGTTGACATTCATAAAAAGTATCTAATGGATTATAAGTTCAATAGATCCTGTTTAGCAGAAAGACGGATATTCCTTGCTCATTATCAGACAATCACTTATTCACAAACCTCGCGCGGGGCTAATAGTTTTCGTTTCCCATCATCTCATGGAAAACCCTTTTCGCTCCGCTTATCCCTATCCCCTTCTAGGGGTATTTTAGTGATCGGTTCTAAAGGAACTGGACGATCATATTTGGTCAAATCCCTGGCAACAAACTCTTATCTTCCTTTCATTACGATATCTACATACAGGTTCCTGAATTACAAGCCTCAAGGCCCTTATATGGAATTTATTAAAAAATGGAATTTTTTGTATAAGCTTTTTAGATTTGTATTTAGAGACAGTTATGATTGTGATTCCCCTTTTAGTCCTGCTTATTATAATTCAAATTATTTTTATGAATATGAAAGAACAGAAGATTTTTTAGATCCTCGTCAAATTTTCGACAATGATAGTGACAATATTGATGATGACGAGGTGCAAAGTCTGCTGGATGCGCTAAAACTAGAAGGTAAATCGTGCTTGAAAATACACTTATTTATCTTTTATTTCAGCTTGTAATTCGAATTAGCAAAAGCAATATCTCCTTGCATAATATGGATTCCAGACATTCATGATCTGTATATGGATGAGTCGAATGACTTATCCCTCGGTCTATTAGCGAACTCTCTCTCCATGAATTGTGAAAGCCATTCCACTAATCTTGTTATTACTTCGACTCATATTCCTAAAAAAGTGGATCCCGCTCTAATAGCTCCGAATAAATCAAATACATGCATTAAGGTAAGAAGGCTTCTTATTCCACAACGACGAAAGCACCTTTTCACTCTTTTATATACTAAGGGATTTCACTTGGAAAAGCAAATTAAAGGATTCGAGTCCATGCCCGTGAGTTCCAGTGCACAAGATCTTGTAGCACTTACCAATGAGGCCATATCAATTAGTATGGCACGGAGGAAATCAATTATAGAAATTGATACAATTAGATTAGCTCTTCATAGACAAACTCATGTTTTGCGAGCCCGGGTCAGATCGATTGAGGTTCATGGAATCATTTTCTATCAGATATGAAGGGTTGTTGTACAAAATGTACTTCTAAATAATTGCCTCATAGATCCGATATCTATCTATATGAAGAAGTGATTACAGGATGATTTTTTGTACAAGTGGTATTTCGAACTTGGAACGAGCATGAAGAAATTAACGATACTTCTTTATCTTTTGAGTTATTCTGCCGGACAGGTCGCTCAAGATCTTTGGTCTCCACTCGGACCCGATGAAACAAGTGGGAGGACTTCGTCTGGATTTGTTGGGAATGATTCTGATCTAGTTCATGGCCTATTAGAATTAGAAGACGCTCTGGTGGGATCCTCACGGAAAGAAAAAGATTGCAGTCAGTTTGATAATAATCCATTGTTTCTTCGGTCCGAACCAAGGAATCCGTTAGATATAATGAAAAATAAATCTTGCGTTGATCGGGGATTTCAATATGAAAATAACGAATACGGAACCGGGTTTGCAGAAGAAGAGGACGGAGACCTCGACCTCGACCAGCAAGAGAAAGAGGACTATTTATTAAATCACATAGTTTGGGCTCCTAGAATATGGCGCCCCTGGTACAATCTATTTAATTGTTTCGAAAGGTTCAATGAATCGGGATTTTCTTATGGGGCTCATGAAGAGAATGAGAGTATGTTGGAAGACAAGGATAGCGAGTGGAATTGAGAGTTCTTTAGGAGCGAATCCGAGCAGGTGCGGTACCAGATGCGAGATATGTTTTCCCAAGAACGAGGCTTTTTTCGAGAAATCAAATTCATTTGGGAACCTGAGGATCCACTCTTTTTCCTATTCAAAGATCAGCCCATTGTCTCTGCGTTTTCACGTCGAGAAATCTTTTCAGATGAAGAGATGGCAAAGGGGTTTTTTCTTACTTCCCAAGTAAATATTCCTTTATATATATATAACCGCTGGTTGCTGAAAAATACACCAGAAATCGAATTGTTGATTCATCGCCAGAGACGGCTTGGAACAAATAGTTCATTATTTTATAGATCTTTCCGTTCTAATACTATATTAGAGAGTTATCAATATTTATCAAATATGTTCCTATCTAACAGAAAGCTATTGGATCAAATAACAAGGACATTGTTGAGAAAGGGATGGCTTTTCCCGGATGAAATTCAACATTTGATTAATAACGAACTGAATCATTAAAGAAAATAGATAGACCTTTCTCTTCGTCTCAGGTCGATGGATCTTCCAATTGACCTGAGACGAAGAGAAGAGGTACCGGGTTCTCTTTCGGATAGGCCCTGAAAGGAGAAGGAAGGCTGGAATGCCAACAGAGGTCTGTCTATTGTCTATCTGAATGATGGGTCTTAACTCAGGAGGAAGAACTGGTAATAGGCACATTTGATTTAATGATCTGAAACTTAATCAATAATTAATCCTTATCACAGTGATTTCAAAATCATATATGATGCATGCTGGGCTAAAAGAAAAATATAAAGTCAAATAAAATATAAATTAATCAAGGATAATATTGTTAAATTGTCATTAATGAGTCAAGATACTAATTTTTGTAATTCAGTGCTAAGCCGAAGCTCGTTTATCTACGCACCATTTCACAAAAGTGGAACCATCATCCTTACAAATTAACAATCCAACGGCCTATCCGTGCGATTAAGAATTCTCTGGAATTATCACTGTTTTGTTGTAGGGGAACTCAAATTCCAGTTTCATCAAAACCATAAGGTCCTTGATATGCTCCAATAAATACTTAACATATAGTAATGAAAATGAATTATATGGAATAATACAAGGGTAGAAATAACCGTCTTTTTAGCCACGGTTGAGACTCATAAACTCCCATAATGGGATCTTCTCGATATTTCCAGCTTCATTTGGGTTTTCTTGAATTTCCGAAAATGCGTCGCTGTTCAACAACGCCTTTTCAGTCGCAGAAACAAGTTCTGACTGAGCTCTACTCGGATTCCAACTCTTCCAATGCTTTGTGTCCTATATATGACTTGAACAAACATGTTAAGTATCTGTTTAGGCTTAGCCCTTTGCCTGGCCAAGTGAATGGTCGATCAATTTTTTTCTTAGTGGAAGGGTCAAGGGGCATAGCCTTTATCAACGAAGGTAATTGAACTGTAAGCAAAATGCAACATGCAAGCAGACAGATGCTCACTGAATATAAAAGGAATGAAGCACACTATATGCAATAAGCAAATGCTAATTGAAATATTTTTGTTGTTTTGAAATATTCATTTTTATTTGGGCTTTGAAATATGTATATTTTTTTTGGCTTTTGAAACATGTGTATTTTTTTGTTTTTGAAATATCTATTGTTTTTTGATTTTTGAATATGTGTTGTTTTTTTTTTTTTGATTTTGAAATATGATGTGAATTAAAAGCCCAGCATGGTGCTCAGATCAAAAGATCATATTCATTTATTAACTTAATTCCCAAATTGTTCTTTAATAATTTATCTTAAACCCATCATGTTTGAACTTGTGTTTCCATTCGTGATCCTATTTGATGATTTGATCCTTAGTCAATCTCGGGCGTTGCTCAAGTTTGGAGTACGCCTCTTTAGAAAGAAAGGAAGAATTGGTTTAGAAAGCCCATGAGAAGGTTCCGGAGACCTAAAAAGATGTTCCTTTCTTACCTTAATATCTGTTGGGGTTCGGTTATTTTCTTTACAGGGTATTTATCGACCTTGCGTTCTCTTTTATTTCATTTCATGGCCTTAATGTAACGTTTGTAATGTGATGGCCTTGTGATTTGACGTTTGGCTTTTGCCTTTTGCTTTGCTTTTCTTTGGGACGGATCTCTCCATTTTCTTTTCTTTTTTTTTTTTTTATGTCGGCCTCCTACTAAGATGGCGGGTATTATTGGTAGTCTATTCTAAGCCTCGTTCCGACATCATAGGCCGAGTGTAAAAAACAGAATTTTGCTGTAAAAAGAATGATTTGTACTTTACACTTTCAGTCAAGCTTTTGGTATTCCTTAGGACTTGGCATCTCTTGTTACTCACGAATCAAACGTGTCAGTGTGTGTAGTAATGTGTTTGCAATTAAATTATCCAGACTGATAAGGAAATTTGAGTTTATAAATTTTATGATTCTACTGGTCTTTGTACCATGCTGATCGACTCTTTAACCTAAGGGTAGTATTTCTTAAGATGCAAACCGTTCCAGGGGTGAGTTAGCTCTTCTCCTTCTGCATTAACAAGACGATAAGCGTTACTAGGAAAAGCATGTGATATAACATAAGGTCCTTCGTAGTTGGGTTGGAGCTTAGAACGTAGACCACCAGGTTTTATAAAAATTCTTTTGACAACCATTTCACACTTTGAACTTACGTTCAATGACTTTCTTTTGATAAAAACGTGTTAGTCTATTTCGATAAACTCTTGCATGATTAGCAGCTGACCATCTTCTCTCGTCTAAGAGTTCCAATTGAGCAAGGAGTGCAGAACGGTGTTCATCAATAGAAAATTTCTTGTTCAATTATACTCTTAATGATGGTATAAGGATCTCGTATGGAACTACCGCCTCCATTCCAAATGTTAAGGAATAAGGAGTCTGCCCAGTGGGCGTGCGGATTGAAGTTCGGTAGGCCCATAGAGCCTCAACTAATTTTTCTGGCCAGTCTGTGAATTTGTTAGATTTGCACGTCTTTTTGATGATTTTTATCAAAGTCTTGTTAGTTGCCTCTACTTGGCCATTGCCTTGCAGATAATAAGGAGACGAATGATGCAATGTAATTTTGTACCTGTTGCAGAGGTCTGTCAATTATTGTGACACGAACTGTGGTCCATTGTCGGTGACGATGGTGCTTAGGATTCCAAATCTGGTGATGATGTTCCTCATGATGAACTTGCAGACAGTTGATGCTTTAACTTCCGTGTATGCTTTAGCTTCTGCCCACTTGGTGAAGTATTCCGTTGCCGTGAGGATGAAAGAATTTTGCTTGATGCTGGAATCAGGATTGCCAAGGGGTCCAATGATATCGAAAGCCCACATGGAGAAAGGCCATGGGGAAGAAACATGATGGAGTGAAGATGCAGGAGAATGACTTTTGTCGGCGTGAAGTTGACATTTAGCACACCTACGGACATATCCTACACAGTCTTCTTCCATGGTTGGCCAATAAAATCCTTGTCTAAGGATCTTCTTTGTTAGCATTTGTCTATTAACATGGCCACCACAAACTCCAGCATGAGCTCCTTCCATAACCTTCTAAAGCTCATCTTCGTCCTGACATCTCAGAAGAACTCCATCAAAACCTCTTTTGTACAGTGTTCCCCCAACTAGGGTGTATCGTTGAGCAACTCTCCTGATAGCCCTTTTCTCCTCAGCTGTGGCTTCTTCAGGATACGATTGATCTTCACAATATTTGGCGATTTCATAGTACCATGGCTTCTGTTCATAATGCATCTCTTCTAACAGCTCCATCAACATGATTTCTCTCTTTTCTACGATATCTCCATCTCTGACCTTCTTCAGCAACTTTTCCTTGGTTCTCAGAAATGAAGGGTGTTTCACGGCGGATGAAAGACACCTATGAACTATGATTGATTCAGATTGCCTACTGATTGAAAAATCAAGAGAAGATGCAAGTTAGGCTAGAGCGTCAGCTAAGATGTTCTGATTCCTAAGAACATGGACGAAGATCAATTTGGTGAAAACCTTTGAATAAGCAGAAGTAAGTTATTGATAAGGCTTGAGTTTGGGATCAAGGGTTTGATACTTGGTTAACACTTGGCGAAGAATCAATTGGCTATCACCCACAATCCTGAGTTTTGTAACACCATAGGAATGAGCAGCCTCGAGGCCAGCAAGGAGCGCCTCGTATTCAGCTATATTGTTGGTGACTAGAAAGTCAAGCTGAAAGTCTTGTGGAATGGTGATACCTTCGGGTGATAACATAACAATGCCAATACCCTTTCCATGGGAATTCAGAGCTCCGTCAAAATGCAGAGTCCACATATCATCTCTGATTTGGTATATGGACATCAGTTCCTCATTCGGAAACTCCGATTGGACTGGATCAAAACGAGGAGGGGGGTGATGAGCGAGATGTTCTGCTATGGCATAGCCTTTGATCGATTTTTGCTGAATGTAAGTGATATTGAATTGAAATAGAAAGCTTTGCTATCGTGCTAACCTATCAGTAAGGACAAATTTCTCCAAAAGAAACTTGATCGGATTCATCCTAACGATGAGATGGACTTTATGGGCTAGAAAATAATGCTTCAATTTCTGAACAACCCAAACCAATGATGCACATGTTTTCTCCATTGCTGTATATCTCTGTTTAGCGGGGTTGAAAAGTTTAGAGAGATAGTAGGCTGCCCTCTCCTTTCCTTCTTCATCCTCTTGTGCTAGGACAGCCCCCACTGCATCATCCAAGACAGAAATGTAAAGTATCAATGGTTTGCCTGGAGATGGTGGTCTCAAAATAGGAGGACTTGCCAAATAATTCTTTAATCCATCGAATGCCTCCTGACACTTATCGTCCCAATCGAATTTGACTCCTGGCTTGGTAAGCTCGTAGAATGGCTTACACCTTTGTGAGTGCTGGGAGACAAAACGGCGAATAAATTGCAACCTCCCAATTAATCCTCTTAACTCCTTCAAGTTCTTGGGAGGTGGCATCTCTCTGATAGCCTTCGCCTTGTTGGGATCGATCTCAATTCCCCGTTTGCTGACAATGAATCCAAGTAATTTCCCTGAAGATACCCCGAATACACATTTCTTGGGGTTCATCTTTAACTGATACTCTCTTGATCTCTCTAACACTCTTGCCAAAACTTTGGCATGCTCCGCCTTCGTCTTAGATTTAACCAACAAGTCATCCACATACACTTCTAGATCTATGTGCATCATGTCGTGAAATATTGTCATCATAGCCCTCTGATAAGTGGCTCCAACATTCTTTAATCCAAATGGCATGACGACATAGCAGTACGTTCCCCAAGGTGTAGTGAATGATGTCTTCTCCTGATCTTCTTCTGCCAATTTGATCTGATTGTATCCTGAAAACCCATCCATAAATGATAAGGTCTCATAGCCAACAGTGTTATCAATGAGTACGTCAATATGAGGCAGTGGAAAATCATCTTTAGGACACGCCCGGTTAAAATCTCCGAAGTTGATGCAAATCCTGACCTTCCCGTCCTTCTTCATAACCGGGACTATGTTGGCCACCCATTGTGGATAGAGGACAACTCTAATAAATTTAGCTTTATGTAATTTGTCGACCTCTTCCTTCATTTTTAAAGCCAGCCATTTGTGGGTGGAATCGCCTTAACTTCTGTTTGACCGGACTAGCTCCTTCCTTTAATGTCAATCTGTGTTACACTAATGACGAGTCTAACCCCGGCATATCTTCATAACTCCAGGCGAAAGTGTCCTTA
The DNA here is from genome assembly GCA_030544215.1 of Zantedeschia hybrid cultivar. Lineage (NCBI taxonomy): Eukaryota > Viridiplantae > Streptophyta > Magnoliopsida > Alismatales > Araceae > Zantedeschia > Zantedeschia hybrid cultivar. The sequence continues at coordinate 31,579,570 of JARZZO010000009.1, read as the reverse complement.
TAGTCTTTAAAAACTTATACCATTGCCTTCTCATCTTCTACAGAAAGATTCTTGCTGACGAGGACAACCTTAGGTTCGTCTTCAATCCCTAAATTGATTTCTCTGGTGGGATCTTCTACGGCAGCTGAGGGTTCATCGAATCTCTTCACTCCACTAGCATATGCCTTAGCTGCGTCCTCGTCATCTTCTTCATCTTCAACAATGGGGTCTTTTTCATGTATCAACTCATACACCCCATATCCATCATTGACTAACTCATCGTCTATACAGTCTTCTGGCATCTAAATGAGATTTTCCAATAGCTGAGGGATCATTAAGCAAGAAAGGCATCTATTAGCTAAGTCCTGGAGGTATCTATCTGGAATCTGTCTACCCTTAGACTTTCTAGACTTCCTAACCTGATTAGCTTGCCTAGAGCTAGACTGCCTAACTTTACTAGATTCCCTTTCCTGACCTAATGAAGATGAAGCAGAATGAAAATTATGAGATACAGAAGGAAATACAGGAGAATCCTCTCGAGGGGAGGGGAAGAATAGATTTAGAAGAGAATCTTGGCCGAAAGGCCCACGTGATGGGGTATAATAGGCCAAGTAAGAGGTTTCCTCAATGAGGATCTGGGAAGGATTTGATGCCAAATTGGTGTTTTTTTTTTGGGCAATAGAAGAGTTAAACATAAAACAGGAATGAAGATGAATAGAAGGAGAATGAGATGTGGGAAGTGGCACCAACGCCAGAAGATTAGGGGGATCATACAGCAGTATGTCCCAGATTAAATCATACATCCTCTCTAGATCGAGAGGAGGTGGTGGAATGAGGTCCCGTGGGGACAGAGTGTGTGATTATCATGAAAAAACTATGTTGTTTAGGTGCAAAATGATCCTATTAAAAAGAAACTAAGTGATGTGATCGTCAGAAACTTTTGACTTAAAAGTTTCAAAAGAAGATTTGTCGCCTGCCTATTTGGATGTGGGAGATATTGAGCTCTTGGTTCCCCTCCTTCAGCCGGCTAAAGAAAGAGAGCCCTTTCTTGCCTTTGTTCTTGCTTTGGCTGCTGTTAAGTTTTGAGGATCGTCAAAATTCCTTGTTGTTTGCTGTTGGTTTCCTCCCTTTGATTCTCTTTTGTACACGTTGCAAGAAATAGAAAGAAATGAAGAACAATGATGAGACCTTAGGAAGAAGTAGTATTCATTCCAGAGAAAATTTTAAATATGCAACTAAACAGGAAAACTCACTTATTGGGATGGTCTTTTAAACGCCTTTAACAAATAGGTTTTTGAAAATGGTGCTAATGTTGTGTGTGTTGCATGGAGTGATGTGATGAAGTATGTGAGAAATATGCAGAAATGATTGAAAGTTAATGCTGGATGGCCCCTGGAAGCCTTGGTCTTCAATGGATCTTGGACGGATGAAGAAGGATGCCGACTCTTGGTGGCAGCAGTACTTCAGCGTTTGGACGTCTTCAAGCTTCTTTGCTCCAATCGCCACCAAAATAATTACTCAATATCACTCTTTTTTTTTTTTTACTCATTCAAAAGGCGAGGTATTTATAGACTTCTTTGCATCCGCGGATTTACATGAAGAAATCTTGAGATTTATCCAGCTTAACTAACAGATAAATACAGATTAATTCATCTTTATCTGTAATTATCTAAAACGCGTCGCCTATGGAAGACGTCTTTCAGATTGATTAAGATAAAGATAAATATCTGGGAAAAATTTATTTTTATCTGTAATTAGATGAAACGCGTCGCCACTTAAAGACGCCTTTTAGACTAATTAAGATAATGATAAACATCCGGAAGAGAAGTAGAAACAACTTAGGAAACCCAAATGGCGTCGTGTCATGCAGACGTCTTTTAGCTAATTAATCTACTGATTAAAATTCAAATTTAAACGTTAAAATAAGAATAAACTCTAAATGGCGTCTACACAAGTCGACGTCTTTTAGACTTCTTCATATTTTTACTGAAATTTAAGTTAAAATCAATTTAATTAATTAACTTAAATCATATTCGTCTGACCCGACACTATTTAGATAATTAACTTAAAAAGATCAATAAAAATTAACCAATGATTAAATATCAGACCATTCTGAGGCATTATTATATGATATGAAATTTACTCGAAATGATGTCAAAATTAGCGTGTCTACAGCTGCCTCACCTTGGCATCGTCTTTGCAAGGGAGTGAAATGGAATGGAATGTACTGAAAAAGTGATGCTAAGGTGTGATGAGACACGCTCTCAACATCACATGATTGGAATTTTTCTCAAAATCATCGATGAAGATAGTTCAAAGAGATCAATGGAATCAATCCTGTCTGGATGAGGTAGACAAGAAAAATAAAATAAAGTCGATCAACCTCCACGGAGTGAGAAGTACCCCAGGTCGTAGAGCGTTTGCCAGCCAATGTGGACGTGCTGCAGCCATGATAGATCTTGAAAGAAAACAAAAAATATTGGAGAAAGAGTCCAAGAAATGATAGAATTCCAAGGATATCTTTAAGCGAACCTCAAAGATAATCAAGATACTCAATTCAGAATGGAATATTTCATATCATGTTTGAATTATTTGATTTAATGATCTGAAACTTAATCAATAATTAATCCTTATCACAGTAATTTCAAAATCATATATGATGCATGCTGGGCTAAAAGAAAAATATAAAGTCAAATAAAATATAAATTAATCAAGGATAATATTGTTAAATTGTCATTAATGAGTCAAGATGCTAATTTTTGTAATTCAGTGCTAAGCCGAAGCTCGTTTATCCACGCACCGTTTCACAAAAGTGGAACCATCATCCTCACTAATTAACAATCTAACGGCCTATCCGTGCGATTAAGAATTCTCTGGAATTATCACTGTTTTTGTTGTAGGGGAACTCAAATTCCAGTTTCATCAAAACCACAAGGTCCTTGACATGCTCCAATAAATACTTAACATATAGTAATGCAAATGAATTACATTGAATAATACAAGGGTAGAAATAACCGTCTTTTTAGCAACGGTTGAGACTCATAAACTCCCATAATGGGATCTTCTCGATATTTCCAGCTTCATTTGGGTTTTCTTGAATTTCCTAAAATGCGTCGCTGTTCAACAACGCATTTTCAGTCATAGAAACAAGTTATGGCTGATCTCTACTCGGATTCCAACTCTTCCAATGCTTTGTGTCCTGTATATGACTTGAACAAACATGTTAAGTATCTGTTTAGGCTTAGCCCCTTGCCTGGCCAAGTGAATGGTCGATCAATTTTTTTCTTAGTGGAAGGGTCAAGGGGCATAGCCTTTATCAACAAAGGTAATTAAACTGTAAGCAAAATGCAACATGCGAGCAGACAGATGCTCACTGAATATAAAAGGAATGAAGCACACTATATGCAATAAGCAAATGCTAATTGAAATATTTTTGTTGTTTTGAAATATTCATTTTTGTTTGGGCTTTGCAATATGTATATTTTTTTTTGGCTTTTGAAACATGTGTATTTTTTTGTACTTTTTTTTTTAATTTTGAAATATGTATTGTTTTTTGATTTTGGAATATGTGTTGTTTTTTTTTTTTGATTTTGAAATATGATGTGAACTAAAAGACCAGCATGGTACTCAGATCAAAAGATCATATTCATTTATTAACTTAATTCCCAAATTGTTCTTTAATAATTTAACTTAAACCCATCGTGTTTGAACTTGTGTTTCCATTCGTGATCCCATTTGATGATTTGATCCTTAGTCAATCTCGGGCGTTGCTCAAGTTTGGAGTACGCCTCTTTAGAAAGAAAGGAAGAATTGGTTTAGAAAGCCCATGAGAAGGTTCCAGAGACCTAAAAAGATGTTCCTTTCTTACCTTAATATCTGTTGGGGTTCAGTTATTTTCTTTACAGGGTATTTATCGACCTTGCGTTCCCTTTTATTTCATTTCATGGCCTTGATGTAATGTTTGTAATGTGATGGCCTTTTGATTTGACGTTTGACTTTTGCCTTTTGCTTTGCTTTTCTTTTCTTTTCTTTGAGACAGATCTCCCCCTTTTCTTTTCTTTTTTTTTTTTTTATGACGGCCTCCTACTAAGATGGCGGGTATTCTTGGTAGTCTATTCTAAGCCTCGTTCCGACATCATGGGCCGAGTGTAAAAAACAGAATTTTGCTTTAAAAAGAATGATTTGTACTTTACACTTTCAGTCAAGCTTTCGGTATTCCTTAGGACTTAGCATCTCTTGTTACTCACGAATCAAACGTGTCAGTGTGTGTAGTAATGTGTTTGCAATTAAATTATCCAGACTGATAAGGAAATTTGCGTTTATAAATTTCATTATTCAACTGGTCTTTGTACCATGCTGATCGACTCTTTAACATAAGGGTAGTATTTCTTAAGATATAAACCGTTCCAGGGGTGAGTTAGCTCTTCTCCTTCTGCATTAACAAGACGATAAGCGTTACTAGGAAAAACATGTGATATAACATAAGGTCCTTCGTAGTTGGGTTGGAGCTTAGAACGTGGACCATCAGGTTTTATAAAAATTCTTTTGACAACCATTTCACCAACTTTGAACTTACATTCAATGACTTTCTTTTGATAAAAACGTGTTAGTCTATTTCGATAAACTCTTGCATGATTAGCAGCTGACCATCTTCTCTCGTCTAAGAGTTCTAATTGAGCAAGGAGTGCAGAACGGTATTCATCAATGAAAAATTCCTTGTTCAATTATACTCTTAATGATGGTATAAAGATCTCGTATGGAACTACCGCCTCCATTCCAAATGTTAAGGAATAAGGAGTCTGCCCAGTGGGTATGCGGATTGAAGTTCGGTAGGCCCATAGAGCCTCAACTAATTTTTCTGGCCAGTCTGTGAATTTGTTAGATTTGCACGTCTTTTTGATGATTTTTATCAAAGTCTTGTTAGTTGCCTCTGCTTGGCCATTGCCTTGCAGATAATAAGGAGACGAATGATGCAATGCAATTTTGTACCTGTTGCAGAGGTCTGTCAATTCTTGTGACACGAACTGTGGTCCATTGTCGGTGACGATGGTGTTTGGGATTCCAAATCTGATGATGATGTTCCTCATGATGAATTTGCAGACGGTTGATGCTTTAACTTCCGTGTATGCTTCAGCTTCTGCCCACTTGGTGAAGTATTCTGTTGCCGTAAGGATGAAAGATTTTTGCTTGATGCTGGAATCAGGATTGCCAAGGGGTCCAATGATATCGAAAGCCTACATGGAGAAAGGCCATGGGGAAGAAACATGATGGAGTGAAGATGTAGGAGAATGAATTTTGTCGGCGTGAAGTTGACATTTAGCACACCTACGGACATATCCTACACAGTCTTCTTCCATAGTTAGCCAATAAAATCCTTGTCTAAGGATCTTCTTTGCTAGCATTTGTCCATTAACATGGCCACCACAAACTCCAGCATGAGCTCCTTCCAAAACTCATCTTTGTCTAGACATCTCAGAAGAACTCTTTCAAAACCTCTTTTGTACAGTGCTCCCCCAACTAGGGTGTATCGTTGAGCAACTCTTCTGATAGCCCTTTTCTCCTCAGCTGTGGCTTCTTCAGGATACGATTGATCTTCACAATATTTGGCGATTTCATAGTACCATGGCTTCTATTCATCATCCATCTCTTCTAATAGCTCCATCAACATGATTTCTCTCTTTTCCACGATATCTCCATCTCTGACCTTCTTCAGCAACTTTTCCTTGGTTCTCAGGAATGAAGGGTCTTTCACGGCGGGTGAAAGACGCCTATGAACTATGATTGATTCAGATTGCCTACTGATTGAAAAATCAAGAGAAGATGCAAGTGAGGCTAGAGCGTCAGCTAAGATGTTCTGATTCCTAAGAACATGGACGAAGATCAATTTGGTGAAAAGCTTTGAATAAGCAGAAGTAAGTTATTGATAAGACTTGAGTTTGGTATCAAGGGTTTGATACTTGGTTAACACTTGACGAAGAATCAATTGGCTATCACCCACAATCCTGAGTTTGGTAACACCATAGGAATGAGCAGCCTCGAGGCCAGCAAGGAGCGCCTCGTATTCAGCTATATTGTTGGTGACTGGAAAGTCAAGCTGAAAGGCTTGTGGAATGGTGATACCTTCGGGTGATAACAGAATAATGCCAATACCCTTTCCATGGGAATTCAGAGCTCCGTCAAAATGCAGAGTCCACATATCATCTTTGATTTGGTCTATGGACATCAGTTCCTCATTTGGAAACTCCGATTGGACTGGATCAAAACGAGGAAGGGGGTGATGTGCGAGATGTTCTGCTATGGCATAGCCTTTGATCGCTTTTTGCTGAATGTAAGTGATATCGAATTGAGATAGAAAGCTTTGCCATCGCGCTAACCTATCAGTAAGGACAAATTTCTCCAAAAGAAACTTGATCGGATTCATCCTAACGATGAGATGGACTTCATGGGCTAGAAAATAATGCTTCAATTTCTGAACAACCCAAACCAATGCTGCACATGTTTTCTCCATCGCTGTATATCTCTGTTCAGCGAGGTTGAGAAGTTTAGAGAGATAGTAGGCTGCCCTCTCCTTTCCTTCTTCATCCTCTTGTGCTAGGACAGCCCCCACTGCATCATCCAAGACATAAATGTAAAGTATCAATGGTTTGCTTGGAGATGGTGGTCTCAAAATAGGAGGACTTGCCAAATAATTCTTTAATCCATCGAATGCCTCCTGACACTTATCGTCCCAATCGAATTTGACTCCTGGCTTGGTAAGCTCGTAGAATGGCTTACACCTTTGTGAGTGCTGGGAGACAAAACGGCGAATAAATTGCAACCTCCCAATTAATCCTCTTAACTCCTTCAAGTTCTTCGGAGGTGGCATCTCTCTGATAGCTTTCGCCTTGTTGGGATCGATCTCAATTCCCCGTTTGCTGACAATGAATCCAAGTAATTTCCCTGAAGATACCTCGAATACACATTTCTTGGGGTTCATCTTTAACTGATACTCCCTTGATCTCTCTAACACTCTTGCCAAAACTTTGGCATGCTCCGCCTTCGTCTTAGATTTAACCAACAAGTCATCCACATACACTTCTAGATCTATGTGCATCATGTCGTGAAATATTGCCATCATAGCCCTCTGATAAGTGGCTCCAACATTCTTTAATCCAAATGGCATGACGACATAGCAGTACGTTCCCCAAGGTGTAGTGAATGATGTCTTCTCCTGATCTTCTTCTGCCAATTTGATCTGATTGTATCCTGAAAACCCATCCATAAATGATAAAGTCTCATAGCCAACAGTGTTATCAATGAGTACGTCAATATGAGGCAGTGGAAAATCATCTTTAGGACACGCCCGGTTTAAATCTCCGAAGTCGATGCAAATCCTGACCTTCCCGTCCTTCTTCATAACCGAGACTTTGTTAGCCACCCATTGTGGATAGAGGACAACTCTAATAAATTTAGCTTTATGTAATTTGTCGACCTCTTCCTTCATTTTTTAAGCCAGCCATTTGTGGATGGAATCGCCATAACTTCTGTTTGACCGGGCTAGCTCCTTCCTTTAATGTCAATCTGTGTTCCACTAATGATGAGTCTAACCTCGGCATATCTTCATAACTCCAAGCGAAAGTGTCCTTATAGTCTTTAAGAACTTGTACCATTGCCTTCTCATCTTCTACAGAAAGATTCTTGCTGATGAGGACAACCTTAGGTTCGTCTTCAATTCCTAAATTGATTTCTCTGGTGGGCTCTTCTACGGCAGCTAAGGGTTCATCGAATCTCTTCACTCCACTAGCATATGCCTCAACTGCGTCCTCGTCATCTTCTTCATCTTCAACAATAGGGTCTTTTTCATGTATCAACTCATACACCCCATATCCATCATTGACTAACTCATCGTCCATACAGTCTTCTGGCATCTGAATGGGATTTTCCAATAGCTGAGGGATCATTGAGCAAGAAAGGCATTTATTAACTAAGTCCTGGAGGTATCTATCTGGAATCTGTCTACCCTTAGACTTTCTAGAATTCCTAACCTGATTAACTTGCTTAGAGCTAGACTGCCTAACTTTACTAGATTCCCTATCCTGACCTAATGAAGATGAAGCAGAATGAAAATTATGGGATACAAAAGGAAATACAGGAGAATCCTCCTGAGGGGAGGGGCAGAGTAGATTTAGAAGAGAATCTTGACCGAAAGACCCGCACGATGGCGTATAATCGGCCAAGTAAGAGGTTTCCTCAATGAGGATCTGGGAAGGATTTGTTGCCAAATTGGCGTTTTTTTTTGGGCAATAGAAGAGTTAAGCATAAAACAGGAATGAAGATGAATAGAAGGAGAATGAGATGAGGGAAGTGGCACCAAGGCCAGAGGATTAGGGGGATCATACAGCAGTATGTCCCAGATTAAATCATACATCCTCTCTAGATCGAGAGGAGGTGGTGGAATGAGGTCCCGTGGGGACAGAGTAATCATGACGGGCGGGGCCCGTGGAATGTCTTCAATGATGACCCGCGACCAAGTCGGGGTCAAGACCAAAGTGCGAAACAAGGTGTGAAGCATGAAAACATGAGAAGGATATGTCCCCCTTCCAAAGCAGATCCGTGGTGTAGCCAGCCTCATAGGGGTCATCTGGCTCCCCTTCATCAGTTTCTTCTGACAGCAGTATCCTTTTGTTGAAAATAGCACCAGGACCTTTGATCAGCTCATCGATCTGTGGTGGCCACTTGGGTTATACAGGATCGAGAAACAGCCTGTTCAATGCGGTGTAGAGATCTCTTAAATCGAACCACCTGTACCATTCACATTCAGGATCTTGGAATTTTCTCCTCCTCATAGGCCGCAGAGCCTCCAAGGACTGGTACGTGAGCAGTTCTGAGCAGTGTCTAGCCAAGTCTCTCCCATATATATCGTGGAGGTCAAAACATGAAGTAATGACCACCGTATTGTCATGGCTTATTACGGGCCCCTTTACAAAATGAGTGTATCGAGTCCATGTTATGGGGTCCCGACCTTCCTTGTGTGGTGTAGACATCGTCTCCCAGACTTTCTGGCCGCCTTCATTCTCTGCTTGCTGAACAATGTCCAGCTTCAGTTTTCTTGGCCTATAGCCCAGGCCGCTTCCCGGTATTCCTCGATGGTCTTTGACGTGAGTGGTCCTGCCTTGTAACTGTGTGCCCAGGCTTCTTCCAGGCTGATAGCCATTCTTCATCATTATTCTCCATCCTGGGGTACTCATGCACTTCCCCCTCTTTATGGCATTTAATGGATAAGGAGAAATAGTGGCAGTTTTCAGAGGATCAGCCACTGGATGGTAAACCTGTAATACCGACAGAAAAGGTTGTCAGCTAGGTGAAGAAGTGGATTTGACATTCAAAGAGTGAGCAGCAGCAAGGATCGGCATGCTCGTAACCTTAACGATTCGTCCTTTGAAGGGAAATTTAAGGCATTGATGATTCGTGGAGGGAATCGCCTCAAGAGTTTTTATGTAAAGACGACCCAAAATGGCGTTTAAAGAAGGGTCAATTTACAGGATGTGAAATTCGACCTCTGCATGACTTACAGGGTCTAGCTCCACCTTCAAATAGACCATTCCCAGAGGGGAACGGGTGGAATTATCATATGTCATCACGGAGTTGGGGCTAGGCAGCCATTTTTCCTTGGGCACACCGCACAATTCTAGGGTCTTCGGAGGTAGAACATTGATCGAAGCCCCGGTGTCAACCAGACATGCATCCACGGCCTTCTTGCAGATGTTGACCGTGATGCTCAAAGCCATGCTTCTAGCCGCCGGCGGTGCTAGTTCCGATGTATGAAATGAAATAGAGGCTTGATCCCCCTGAGGAACTAACAGTGCTGCAATCTTTTCCTTCGGCACGTCCTCGTTGACCATCACCTTTTGCAAATATTCCATCAGAGCTTCTTGGTGAGTCTTCGATCTTTTAATCAGTTCAAGCACGGAGATCCGTGCCTGTGTCCGGTCTAGTTGTTTCAACAAATCATATTGAGTGCCTGGTGCACTCTCTTCATTGTGTGCTTCCTCTGTCGACTGTGATAGGCCGTCTCTAATTGTTGACTGAGGAAAGACTTTGTTGAAGATCCTCCCACTCCAGAGCGCATGTTCCTTAGCCGTGGAAGGTCCGGGTGATACTTTGAGTATCGCAGGGTTGGATGGTGCGGATGGGGTGGAGTGTTGGTATGTAGGTGATGGCGTGGGGTTAGTCGATGGTGGCGTGGTGCGGATTAAAGGCCTTGATGTAAGGACCGAGACTTTCGGATCGGACCCTGTAGTTTTAGCCCTGGTGGGGGGCGGAGGTTCTGTGTCGATTCACGTCAGAACCTTGAGATGCGTTTTGAACGGCGTCCACCGTGGCAGACGCGTTTCAAGTTCTGCCACGTGGGTGCCACGTGGGCTGGCCTCGGGCCGCGAGAGTACGGCCCTGTCGTGTCGTCTGAACGGCGTCCGCGTGGGACGACGCCTTTCAGACTGCGACTCTGGGTATGTCAGAGTACGGCCCTGACAAGTTGTCTGAATGGCGTCTGTGTAGGACGACGCGTTTCAGAGTCTTGTCAGAGCGGCCGTCACGTCACCTGATAGACGTCCGTGGATGTCGACGCGTTTTAGCCAGTCTTAGGTTACCCCCGCGAGCCCTCCTTCTTTCCCTCATTTTCTCCTTCTCTTTTTCTCTCTTTCCCCTCCGGTGATCTCGGCGACGATTCCTCCTCCTCCCTCTTTTCCTCCCACCATTTCATCTCTCCCTCCACTCCATCCTCTACCTAGCTCTTACCACTACCACCTCCACCTCCACTGCGGCATTCTACTCTCCGGATGGCGGCCGACGTCACGGTGGAGTAAGGACGACCACGGCGGTACCGGCGGCGGCGTGGGGCGAGACGGGTGGACGGCTTGAAGCCCGGAAGTGTTCAAGTAATCGGTAGGGTGACAGTTCCCATAGCATCGTGTTTAAACCATGTTTTCCCCCGTCTAAGCATGTTGTGGAATTTTGGTTCTGGGGGGGTAGAATGAGCATGTTTAGGAGTTCTTTTGATGATATGGGGGATTTCGTTGAATGTGTTTTCCTATGGATTGGATTGCCCCCTCTTTATCCTCCGTTTTGGGTTTGTTTGGGTTGAAAAGGCAGCCCTCGGGCTCATGGCAACTTTGGTTCCTGGGGTTGAAAGACGTCGTGCATGGACGATGCCTTTCTTGAAGGGCGTCGGGCCATCACGACCCTTTTAGGCAGGAATCGCCTGACAGAGAGTCTGCCAGTTCGGGGATTCTGGGACTAAAAGACGTCATGGGTGGGCGACGCATTTTGAATAGCGTCGGGTAGCCATGACGCCTTTCAAGGCAGAAATCCCCTGAGTAAGGCCTTTGGAATTTCTGGATTTCTGTGTTAAATGGTGTCTGAGGATGTCGACACCTTTCAAAAGGCGACCACTGGTGTCGACGCCTTTTAAGGCCTGATTCTGAAGACTGTTTTACATGAACCTGTACATGGAGCTTGAATGGCGTCGGCCTTGGGTGACGCGATTCAAGACAGAACCTCACTAATTCATGCTAGTAAAATGTGTTCATACTGCTAGATAGTTGATTAGTGCATGTTTTGGTGTACGCTGTAGAGATGGATTCTGCATGACCGGGTGAGATTATTTTGTGTGTTATGCGATCGCGGACTTTTCACGTGACCGGATCATATTGTGCTGGGCTTTGTGTTACTGTGGACCTGGAGTGACATTGTAGCGCTTTATCACCCTGTGCTGGTGGGGGCGTGAGCACTGCGCCGGTGGGGGCGTGGGCGGGGTGATGCCTAGTGAGAGAGGGTCACCTGGTGAACCCCGGGGTCAGCTAGTACCGGTGACGGAGTGGTACATTCGGAGAGTCACTCATACTGAGGGAGGGAGTAGCCACCTGAGCCAGTTGAGCCGGAGTAGCTAGTGTGCTATCCGAGGGGCTACTGCTTGGTCTCAGCGGGTCGAGGTTTTCTCACCGTTGTTTGTGCGGTTGGTGAGTTCTATCGAGACGGCAGTTGTAAATTCTCTAGTCGGCTGGTTTAGACTATGCATGTTTAATATGTTTCGACTGCATGAGGTTTCACGTTGAGAATTAGGAGTTGTTCCTACCGTGCTTGCTACTTTACCGTTAGCTGTACTTTACACTTGTGGGTGTGTGTGTGGGTAGTGGGGATTGAAGGATCCCTACTGAGTCTTGTCTTGAGACTCACCCCTGCGGTTTTCAGGTGAGGACTCCCAGCAGACTTAGAGCAGTGTGTGCGGCCGTGTGTTGAGCACCTTCAGTAGTTGTTCCGGGGTATGCCCCGATGTAGTTATTATTTATTTCTGACTTGTATGTTTAATTATTTCTTTTCAGTTGGAGTATGTAATTATTTGCTGTATCGAGTCGCATTGTAATAGCTTTTAATTTCTGCACTTTCATTTCTATTCAATGCGATGTGGATGTTTAGCTTAGTTTATTATTTGTTTCCCAGACTTACTTAGATCCTGGTTTGGTTCCAAATTAATGATTCGGTACTCATTTAGTAATCGGATCCCCGATTATAGGGTGGCAGGTCGTTACAGTTGGTATCAGAGCATACGGTCTAGCAAATAAATAAATAATTAGGTTAAATGTTGTAAGCTCGGCAAATAAATACATTATCCCGTACAGGCACGGCGGTAGCATAGGTTTTAGGACTCTAATTAGAACTTTTTGATTTTGTAATTGTAGGCGAGTAGATGGCTCCCAGGAAGAGGATGCCGGTTATTCGAGAGCGGAGAGATGCCCCTAGTGGGTCCGAGGCAGGGAGGCCGAGTGTTGAGCAGTTTCTGGAGGCTATGCTGGACACTATGGCTAGATATTAGACGCGAGACCCTAGCGAGAGTTCTAGTCCTCGGGGAGGGTCCACAGCTACACTTGAGAGGTTCTTGAAGCTGAGGCCACCTCACTTCACCGGTCGTCCCGACCCTGACGAGGCCATTCACTGGCTTAAAGAGATAGAGAAGACCTTCGATACCATGGACTGTGCAGCAGTAGAGAGGACCCCACTGGCTACCTTTATGCTGAAGGATAGCGCCTATGACTGGTGGACCACACTGAAGAGTCTGTCTTATGGGGACAAGAGTCTTAGGGAAATTTCATGGGAGACCTTTGTTAAGGAGTTCAATGCACAATATTTCCCTAGACATGTCCAGAGAGCCAAGGAGAGGGAGTTTATGGATCTGACGCCGAGGAGTATGACGGTACTTGAGTACCAGGCGAAGTTTGTTTCGTTGGGACGGTTCGTGCCTTTCATATCTGGGGACGAGGAGCGTCGCACGGAGAGGTTTGTGGACGGGCTGAGGCTCAGTCTGAGGAACTTTGTGGCGTCCCACTGTTGTATAGACTTGGCATCAACAGTTAAGTGTGCAGCAGCAGTTGAGGCTCAGCAGACCCAGTCGGCCCGGGAGAGAGGGCAGACTGCTCAGGGGCCAGTGCGAGGCAGGGGTAAGGCAGCGGCACCGGCTCCTTCGGTCGGATCGGGATCGTCGTCACTCGGCTCCCGATTCAGGAGATTCTTCAGGGGTGGCGGCAGCAGTAGTGGCAGCACCAGGAGGGAGGCTCGCGTGTCCAACTTGGTGGAAGGTACACTTTCTATCCTTGGGAACTCTGCGCATGTGTTGATCGATTCGGGTGCTTCGCATTCTTTCATTTCCGAGCAGTTCCTAGATATTCTTTCTGCACCCGTTGATGAGTTATCGGATGGTCTGATGGTAGAAGTTCCTTCTGGAGACTTCATGATATCTTATAATTGTTTGAGGAATGTTCCCTTGACCATTGAGGGTCATGTGCTACCTACCCAGTTGGTTGTACTTGCTATTCGTGATTTTGACATCATCCTGGGCATGGATTGGTTGGAAGCCTTTTATGCGGAGGTGGACTGCCACAGGAAGAGGGTGCGCTTCTCTATTCCGGACATCCCGACCTTCTTTTTCCAAGGTATTAGGCTTTCTTCTCGAGGTATTCTTATTTCTGCCTTTAAGGCACGGAGGTTGCTTGCTGGTAGCTGTGAGGCTTTCCTTGCCGCTGTTGTTGTTTCTGATGTCCGTGATAGCCCCAGTCCTTGGGAGGTGCCTGTTGTTTGTGATTTCGTAGATGTGTTTCCTGAGGAGCTACCTGGCCTTCCTCCTCAGCGAGAGGTCGAGTTTACCATCGAGCTTGCACCAGGTACGGCGCCCTTGTCTAAGGCCCCGTATCGGATGGCACCAGCCGAACTCGCTGAGTTGAAGGCGCAATTGCAGGAGTTGCTAGATAGGGTTTCATTCGTCCCAGTACATCTCCATGGGGTGCTCCAGTTCTGTTTGTCAGGAAGAAGGATGGTTCTTTGAGATTGTGCATCGATTATAGACAGCTGAACCAGGTAACAATAAAGAATAAGTATCCACTTCCTAGAATTGATGATTTGATGGATCAGCTGCAGTCTGCGAGGGTGTTTTCTAAGATCGACCTGAGATCCGGATATTATCGGATGAGGATCCGGGATGTGGATGTTAGTAAGACGGCTTTCAGGACTCGGTATGGACATTATGAGTTTTTGGTTATGCCCTTTGGCTTAACCAATGCTCTGGCGGCCTTTATGGATCTGATGAACCGAGTCTTCAGGACCTACCTGGACCAGTTTGTGGTTGTGTTTGTTGATGATATTTTGATCTATTCTTCTTCTGAGGAAGAGCACGCCGCTCATCTTCGGGCAGTGTTGCAGGTCCTGAGAGAGCACCAACTTTACGCCAAGTTCAGCAAGTGTGAATTTTGGCTAAACGAGGTGCACTTCCTTGGGCACGTTATTTCTGGTGAAGGTATCGCAGTGGATCCAGCCAAGATCGAGGCAGTAATGGACTGGAGCAGGCCGACTTCAGTGACTGAGATCAGAAGCTTTCTGGGGCTTGCCGGTTATTACAGGTGATTTGTTCAGGGGTTTTCTTCGATAGCGGCCCCCTTGTCGAGGTTGACTCGAAAGGGAGTCCGTTTTGTGTGGACCGAGGATTGTGAGCAGAGTTTTATTGAGCTAAAAACTCGCCTCACGTTAGCCCCAGTGCTGGTGCTTCCATCTGGGTCAGGTGGATTTGTGGTTTATTCGGATGCGTCCCGTCGAGGTTTGGGAGCAGTCCTTATGCAGCATGGCAGGGTAGTTGCTTATGCTTCTCGGCAGCTGAAGAGGCATGAGGAGAACTATCCTACTCATGATTTGGAGCTTGCAGCTGTGGTGTTTGCACTTAAGATCTGGAGGCATTACTTATATGGAGAGAAATTTCAGGTTTTTACCGATCACAAGAGCTTGAAATATGTGTTCACTCAGAGAGACCTGAATTTGAGGCAACGAAGGTGGATGGAGTTTATTAAGGATTATGACTTTGACATTTCTTATCATCCGGGCAAGGCGAATGTGGTGGCAGACGCCTTGAGTCGGAAGACGGTCATGTCATACCTTATGATTCGGGAGTGGAAATTGTTCGAGCAGATTGTGGAATCCTCCTTTAGGGTTCCACATGTAGAGGATAGAGCAGTGCTAGTCAGCTTGACTGTAAGACCAGCTGTGTACCATGCTGTGATTGAGGCTCAGAGGGCAGATGCTGAGTTACCACAGATTCTCCAGAGGTCAGAGGTGGAGTTGTGGGATGACGGTACTGTCAGATTCAGAGGCAGGCTCTATGTCCCGACTGAGGATGACGTGCGCAGATGTGTTCTTGATGAGGCACACCGTTCGAGATATGCAGTGCATCCTGGGACGACAAAGATGTATCATTGTTTAAGGAGGCACTTCTGGTGGCCCGGTATGAAGAAAGATGTGGCGGAATATGTGGCTAGATGTATGACATGTCAGCAGGTTAAAGCCGAGCATCAGAGACCTGGAGGGTTGCTGCAGCCCTTGCCGATTCCTAAGTGGAAATGGGAGCATGTGACGATGGACTTTGTGATGGGATTGCCTACATCCCCTAGCAGGAGAGACGCTATCTGGGTCATCGTTGATCGGCTGACCAAGTCGGCACACTTCCTAGCCATTAGGAAGGACTGGTCGGTCGTCAAGCTGGCAAAGTTGTTTGTAGACCGGATCATCTCTCTGCACGGGGTACCTTTGTCCATTGTATCAGATCGAGATCCGAGGTTGACTTCCAGATTCTGGAGAGCTTTCAGAAGGCATTGGGCACTCAGTTGGCTTTCAGCTCGGCCTATCATCCCGAAACTGATGGGCAGTCAGAGAGGACCATTCAGACCTTGGAGGATATGCTCAGGGCATGTTGCCTAGATTGGGGAGGTTCATGGGAACAGCATTTGTCCACTGTGGAGTTTGCCTACAACAACAGTTATCATTCCAGTATCGGCATGGCGCCTTATGAGGCTTTGTATGGGCGGCCGTGTCGATCTCTGGTATGTTGGTCTGAGATCGGTGAGAGGCAGATAACAGGACCTGAGTTAGTGCAGCAGTCTGCTGAGATTACTAGAACAGTTCGGCAGAGGTTGACCGCGGCTCGGAGTAGACAGAAAAGTTATGCTGACATCCGACGGAGACCACTTGAGTTTGAAGTTGGGGACCACGTGTTTCTCCGAGTCTCACCCTCCAAGGGTGTGATGAGATTCGGGAAGCGAGGCAAGCTGAGTCCGCGATATATTGGGCCTTTTCCCATTCTTGCTCGAATTGGGGAAACCGCGTATCAGCTGGCCTTGCCGCCCAGTCTTGCAGGGGTGCACGATGTGTTCCATGTGTCCTTGCTGAGAAAATATGTTCAGGATCTGTCCCACGTGTTGGATTTTTCAGAGTTGGAGGTCGCTGAGGACCTGTCATTTCCAGAGTATCCTGTTCGTATTGAGGATCGCAGAGATCAGGTCTTACGGAACAAGATTGTACCGTTGGTCAAAGTGATTTGGCAGTACCGCTCCGGAGGCGAGGCAACCTGGGAGCGAGAGGATGAGATGCGGGAGCAGTTCCCTTACCTCTTTTCGTAAGTTTCCTTGTGAACTGGTATCCCTGTTTTGACCTTGTTAATTCTAGCAGTCAATTTCGAGGGCGAAATTTCTTTTAAGGGGCGGAGAATGTAAGGACCGAGACTTTCGGATCCGGTTTTCGGATCGGACCCTGTAGTTTTAGCCCTGGTGGGGGGCGGAGGTTCTGTGTCGATTCGCGTCAGAACCTTGAGACGCGTTTTGAACGGCGTCCACCGTGGCAGACGCGTTTCAGGTTCTGTCACGTGGGTGCCACGTGGGCTGGCCTCGGGCCGCGAGAGTACGGCCCTGTTGTGTCGTCTGAACGGCGTCCGCGTGGGACGATGCCTTTCAGACTGCGACTCTGGGTGTGTCAGAGTACGGCCCTGACAAGTTGTCTGAATGGCGTCTGTGTAGGACGACGCGTTTCAGAGTCTTGTCAGAGCGGCCGTCACGTCACCTGATAGACGTCCGTGGATGTCGACGCGTTTTAGCCAGTCTTAGGTTACCCCCGCGAGCCCTCCTTCTTTCCCTCATTTTCTCCTTCTCTCTTTCTCTCTTTCCCCTCCGGCGATCTCGGCGACGATTCCTCCTCCTCCCTCTTTTCCTCCCACCATTTCATCTCTCCCTCCACTCCATCCTCTACCTAGCTCCTACCACTACCACCTCCACCTCCACTGCGGCATTCTACTCTCCGGACGGCGGCCGACGTCACGGTGGAGTAAGGACGACCACGGCGGTACCGGCGGCGGCGTGGGGCGAGACGGGTGGACGGCTTGAAGCCCGGAAGTGTTCAAGTAATCGGTAGGGTGACAGTTCCCATAGCATCGTGTTTAAACCATGTTTTCCCCTGTCTAAGCATGTTGTGGAATTTTGGTTCTGGGGGGGGTAGAATGAGCATGTTTAGGAGTTCTTTTGATGATATGGGGGATTTCGTTGAATGTGTTTTCCTATGGATTGGATTGCCCCCTCTTTATCCTCCGTTTTGGGTTTGTTTGGGTTGAAAAGGCAGCCCTCGGGCTCATGGCAACTCTGGTTCCTGGGGTTGAAAGACGTCGTGCATGGACGACGCCTTTCTTGAAGGGCGTCGGGCCATCACGACCCTTTTAGGCAGGAATCGCCTGACAGAGAGTCTGCCAGTTCGGGGATTCTGGGACTAAAAGACGTCATGGGTGGGCGACGCGTTTTGAATAGCGTCGGGTAGCCATGACGCCTTTTAAGACAGAAATCCCCTGAGTAAGGCCTTTGTAATTTCTGGATTTCTGTGTTAAATGGCGTATGAGGATGTCGACGCCTTTCAAAAGGCGACCACTGGTGTCGACGCCTTTTAAGGCCTGATTCTGAAGACTATTTTACATGAACCTGTACATGGAGCTTGAATGGCGTCGGCCTTGGGTGACGCGATTCAGGACAGAACCTCACTAATTCATGCCAGTAAAATGTGTTCATACTGCTAGATAGATGATTAGTGCATGTTTTGGTGTACGCTGTAGAGATGGATTCTGCATGACCGGGTGAGATTATTTTGTGTGTTATGCGATCGCGGACTTTTCACGTGACCGGATCATACTATGCTGGGCTTTGTGTTACTGTGGACCTGGAGTGACATTGTAGCGCTTTATCACCCTGTGCTGGTGGGGGCGTGAGCACAGCGCCGGTGGGGTCGTGGGCGGGGTGATGCCTAGTGAGAGAGGGTCACCTGGTGAACCCCGGGGTCAGCTAGTACCGGTGTCGGAGTGGTACATTCGGAGAGTCACTCATGCTGAGGGAGGGAGTAGCCACCTGAGCCAGTTGAGCCGGAGTAGCTAGTGTGCTATCCGAGGGGCTACTGCTTGGTCTCAGCGGGTCGAGGTTTTCTCACCGTTGTTTGTGCGGTTGGCGAGTTCTATCGAGACGGCAGTTGTAAATTCTCTAGTCGGCTGGTTTAGACTATGCATGTTTAATATGTTTCGACTGCATGAGGTTTCACGTTGAGAATTAGGAGTTGTTCCTACCGTGCTTGCTACTTTACCGTTAGCTGTACTTTACACTTGTGGGTGTGTGTGTGGGCAGTGGGGATCGAAGGATCCCTACTGAGTCTTGTCTTGAGACTCACCCCTGCAGTTTTCAGGTGAGGACTCCCAATAGACTTAGAGCAGCGTGTGCGGCCGTGTGTTGAGCGCCTTCAGCAGTTGTTCCGGGGTATGCCCCGATGTAGTTGTTATTTATTTCTGGCCTGTATGTTTAATTATTTCTTTTCAGTTGGAGTATGTAATTATTTGCTGTATCGAGTCGCATTGTAATAACTTTTAATTTCTGCACTTTCATTTCTATTCAATGCGATGTGGATGTTTAGCTTAGTTTATTATTTGTTTCCCAGACTTACTTAGATCCTGGTTTGGTTCCAAATTAATGATTCGGTACCCATTTAGTAATCGGATCCCCGATTATAGGGTGGCGGGTCGTTACACTTGATGGTTGGATGATGGGAGAAGTGGGGAACGGCATGCGTAGTAGCGGTTTAGAAGGTTGGATGGTATCTGGGTAAGCGGTAGTGGTAGCGGTTGAAGTAGGGAATGGTATGCAGAGTAATGGTCTGGATGGTAGGAGGGGTGCGTAGTTGGTTTGCGGGGGGTTATTTAGTGGAGGCGTAGTGGCGTGGGGTGTAATGGGCTTGAGGAAAGTGGGTGGTGGTAATGGGTTAGCGGGTGCGGGTGAGTAATATGTGGGTGTTGGTATAGGGGTAATGGTGATGGGCTGTGGATGGTGCGGCGTAGTGGTTGTTCTGCGGTACTCGGAATGTGACCCGTCGAATAAATAGAGGAAGAGTCCTCTATCCTCCATTGTTGCCCGCGGTTAGCCTCAGATCGGCTATTTGTCAGAATGGGGGCAACTTGGTTCTGATTTTGATGCTCTGGAAGCGGGTTCTGCACTATGCCCATGTTCGGTGGTGCTGCTGCTGGTGCTGGTGCTCTCACTTGCTGCTGCTGCTGTGGTGGTCTTCTTGCCTTTAAGGCAGATATGTACTTTTTCATCTCCTCCCAGTCAATGCCGCCCTGCTCTTTGAGATCATTAATGTAATCTCTAAATTGGAAGCAGGTGTCAATAGTGTGTCCAGGTTGCCTATGGAAATAGCAATACCTGGAGGTATCGGCATTCTGGGGCCAGATTGCCTTCTCTCTTGGCAGGACCAAGGCATTGGCTGCCATTAAAGCACTAAAAATGTCTGCCAAGGACTCTGGGAGGACTGTGTAACGACCCGCCACCCTATAATCGGGGATCCGATTACTAAATGGGTACCGAATCATTAATTTGGAACCAAACCAGGATCTAGTAAGTCTGGGAAATAAATAATAAACTAAGCTAAACATTCACATCGCATTGAATGAAATGAAAGTGCAGGAATTAAAATTATTACAATGCGACTCGATACAGCAAATAATTACATACTCCAACTGAAAAGAAATAATTAAACATACAGGCCAGAAATAAATAACAACTACATCGGGGCATACCCCGGAACAACCGCTGAAGGCGCTCAACACGCGGCCGCACACGCTGCTCTAAGTCTGCTGGGAGTCCTCACCTGAAAACCGCAGGGGTGAGTCTCAAGACAAGACTCAATAGGGATCCTTCGATCCCCACTGCCCACGCACACACCCACAAGTGCAAGGTACGGCTAACGGTAAAGTAACGAACACAGAAGTAAGTACACTACTCCTACATCTAGATATGAATCATGTGCATTCGGAATGTAGCATGCATAATTCAAGAATCATTCTATCAAGGAGCCAACAACTTACATCTCGGCTTAGCATTAACCGAAGGTGTCTCGGCTACACTGACCGAAGGTGTCTCGGCCACACAACCGAGAGTAGGAAACACCGGCCACAGCCGAAGGTAGGAAACATCGATCACCACCGAAGGTAGGAAACACCAACCACAGCCGAAGGTAGGAAACATCGATCACCACCGAAGGTAGGAAACACCAACCACAGCCGAAGGTAGGAAACACCGACCTGCTGAGACCAAACAGTAACCCCTCGGATAGCATGCTAGCCACTCCAGCCCAACTGGCTCAGGTGGTTACTCCTTCCCTCAGCATGAGTGACTCTCCGAATGTACCACTCCGACACCGGTACTAGCTGACCCCGGGGTTCACCAGGTGACCCTCTCTCACTAGGCATCACCCCGCCCACGCCCCCACCGGCGCTGTGCTCACGCCCCCACCAGCACAGGGTGATAAAGCGCTACAATGTCACTCCAGGTCCACAGTAATACAAAACACCAAACCCGGCACGGTACGATCCGGTCACGCGAAAAGCCCGCGATCGCACGACACCCCACTCAGTGCCATCCGGTCATGAAGAATCCATCATTGTCGAGTGCACCAAAACATGCATTAACCAGCTATCTAGCAGTATGAACACGTTTTACTGGCATGAATTAGTGAGGTTCTGTTCAGAATCAGGTTTATGTAAAACAGTCCTCGGACCGAAGGGGTTTCGGCCAAACGATTTCTGTCAAAGTCGTGATGGCCCGACGCCCTTCAAAAAGGCGTCGTCCATGCACGTCCTTCAACCCGCCCGAAGGGTCCTCGGCCCGAAGGGGTTTCGGCCCAGCTATCCGAAGACAAGCCAACGCCCAGGAACCCAAAATCTGCCATGGGCCCGAGACTCCCTTACCAACCCATGAAACCCCAAAGTTGCTCCAAAACAGAGGGGAAAGAGGGACAATACAAACCATAGGAAAATCACCTTCATAGCAAATCCCCCAAATCATCAAAAGAACACCTAAACATGCTCATTCTACCCCCCCAAAACCAAGGATCCATAACATGCTTAAACGGGGAGAAACATGGTTTAAACACGATGCTGTGGGAACCGTCACCCTACCGGACACTTGAACGCCTTCGAGCTTCAAGCCGTCCACCTGACTCGCCCCACGCTGCCGCCGGTACTGCCGTGGTCGTCCTTGCTCCACCGTGACGTCGGCCGCCGTCCGGAGAGTAGAACGCCGCAGTGGAGATGGAGGTGGCAGTGGTAGGAGCTAGGTAGAGGATGGAGTGGAGGGAGAGGTGAAATGGTGGGAGGAAAAGAGGGAGGCGGAGGAATCGCCGCTGAGATCGCCGGAGGGGAAGGAGAGAAAGAGAGAAGGAGAAAAATGAGGAAAGGAGGAAGGGCTCGTGGGGGGTTTATCTCGAGACGGGCCGAGCGCGTGGATCGAGGCCGCCGTCTAGCCGACACGTCGGGGCCGTACCCTGACACAGCCCGCGCCGCTGTCAAGAGGTCGTCGTCCCACGTGGGCGCTAGTCAGACGACTCGACAGGGCCGTACGCTACGCGGCCCAAAGCCAGCCCACGTGGCACCCTCGAGTCGCCGATCAACCCGAGTCGGTCTCGGCCGCCGACCTCGGACTCCTCCCACTGGTCTCGATGCCGAGCGCCGGCTGCCTCTCGGTCCGAAGGAAATCCGGTTTCGCACCGCCCGAAGGGGTTTCGGCCCTGCTTCCGAAGACAAGCTAACGCCCGACCGAGCCACCCTCGGCCTCGGGCCTTCGGCTTCGCCTCCGTCGCCATCCGGATCCCCGTCGGGCCTCGTCACCGATCCGACCCAGCCTCGGATCCAAACTTCGGGTCCCAGCTTCGGAATCCGGTCGCGATAGATCCAGTCTACATCACGTAGCCAGAACTACAGGGTCCGAAGGTCTCGATCCTTACATTCTCCCCCCCTTAAAAGAATTTCGCCCTCGAAATTGACTGCTATAATTAATAAGGTCAAAACAGGGATACAAGTTCACAAGGAAACTTACGAAAAGAGGTAAGGGAACTGTTCCCACATCTCGTCCTCTTGCTCCCAGGTTGCCTCACCTCCGGAGCGGTACTGCCAAATCACCTTGACCAAAGGTACAATCTTGTTCCGTAGGGTCTGTTCTCTGCGATCCTCAATACGAACAGGATACTCTGGAAAGGACAGGTCCTCTGCGACCTCCAACTCTGAAAAATCCAATGCATGAGATGGATCCTGAACATACTTTCTTAGCAAGGAAACATGGAACACATCGTGCACTCCTGCAAGACTGGGCGGCAAGGCCAGTTGATACGCAGTTTCCCCAATTCGAGCAAGAATGGGAAAAGGCCCAATATATCGCGGACTCAACTTGCCTCGCTTCCCGAATCTCATCACACCCTTGGAGGGTGAGATTCGAAGAAACACGTGGTCCCCAACCTCAAACTCCAGCGGTCTCCGTCTGACGTCAGCATAACTCTTCTGTCTACTCTGAGCTGCGGTCAACCTCTGCCGAACTGTCCTGGCAATCTCAGCACACTGCTGCACTAACTCTGGTCCCATTATCTGCCTTTCACCGATCTCGGACCAACACACCGGAGATCGACACGGCCGCCCATACAAAGCCTCGTAAGGTGCCATGCCGATACTGGAATGATAACTGTTGTTGTAGGCAAATTCCACAGTGGACAAATGCTGTTCCCACGAACCTCCCCAGTCTAGGCAACATGCCCTGAGCATATCCTCCAAGGTCTGAATAGTCCTCTCCGACTGCCCGTCAGTCTCGGGATGATAGGCCGAGCTGAAAGCCAACTGAGTTCCCAACGCCTGCTGAAAGCTCTTCCAGAATCTGGAAGTAAACCTCGGATCTCGATCTGATACAATGGACAAAGGTACCCCGTGCAAGGAGATGATCCGGTCTACAAACAACTTTGCCAGCTTGCCGACCGACCAGTCCTTCCTAATAGCTAGGAAGTGTGCCGACTTGGTCAGCCGATCAACGATGACCCAGATCGCATCTCTCCTGCTAGGGGATGTTGGCAACCCCATCACAAAGTCCATCGTTACATGTTCCCATTTCCACTCTGTAATCGGCAAGGGCTGCAGCAACCCTCCAGGTCTCTGATGCTCGGGTTTAACCTGCTGACAAGTCATGCATCTAGCCACATATTCAGCCAAATCGTTCTTCATACCAGGCCACCAGAAGTGCCTCTTCAAACAATGATACATCTTTGTTGTCCCAGGATGTACTGCATACCTCGAACGATGCGCCTCATCAAGTACACACTTGCGCACGTCCTCCTCAGTCGAGACATAAAGTCTGCCTCTGAACCTGACAGTACCGTCATCCCATAATTCCACCTCTGACCTCTGGAGAATCTGTGGTAATTCAACATCTGCCCTCTGAGCCTCAACCACAGCATGATACACGGCTGGTCTCACAGTCAAGCTGGCCAACACGGCTCTGTCATCTTCACGCGGAACCCTAAAGGAAGATTCTGCAACCTGCTCAAACAACCTCCATTCTCAAACCATAAGGTATGACATGACCGTCTTCTGACTCAAGGCGTCTGCCACTACATTAGCCTTGCCCGGATGATAAGAAAGGTCAAAGTCATAATCCTTGATAAACTCCATCCACCTCCGCTGCCTCAGATTCAGGTCTCTCTGAGTGAACACATATTTCAAGCTCTTATGATCGGTAAAAACCTGAAATTTCTCTCCATATAAGTAATGCCTCCAGATTTTCAGTGCAAACACCACAGCTGCAAGCTCCAAATCATGAGTAGGATAGTTCTCCTCATGCCTCTTCAGCTGCCGAGAAGCATAAGCAACTACCCTGCCGTGCTGCATAAGGACTGCTCCCAACCCTCGACGGGACGCATCCGAGTAAACCACAAATCCACCTAACCCAGATGGAAGCACCAGCACCGGGGCTGACGTGAGGCGAGTTTTTAGCTCAATAAAACTCTGCTCACAATCCTCAGTCCACACAAAACGAACTCCCTTTCGAGTCAACCTCGACAAGGGGGCCGCTATCGAAGAAAATCCCTGAACAAACCGTCTGTAATAACCGGCAAGCCCCAGAAAGCTCCTGATCTCAGTCACTGAAGTCGGTCTGCTCCAGTCCATTACTGCCTCGATCTTGGCTGGATCCACTGCGATACCTTCACCAGAAATAATGTGCCCAAGGAAGTGCACCTCGTCTAGCGAAAATTCACATTTGCTGAACTTAGCGTAAAGTTGGTGCTCCCTCAGGACCTGCAACACTGCCCAAAGATGAGCAGCGTGCTCTTCCTCAGAAGAAGAATAGATCAGAATATCATCAACAAACACAACCACAAACTGGTCCAGGTAGGTCCTGAAGACTCGGTTCATCAGATCCATAAAGGCCGCCGGAGCATTGGTTAAGCCGAAAGGCATAACCAAAAACTCATAATGCTCATACCGGGTCCTGAAAGCCGTCTTACTAACATCCACATCCCTGATCCTCATCTGATAATATCCAGATCTCAGATCGATCTTGGAAAACACCCTTGCGGACTGCAGCTGATCCATCAAATCATCGATCCTTGGAAGCGGGTAATTATTCTTTATTGTCACCTGGTTCAGCTGCCTATAATCGATGCACAACCTCAGAGAACCATCCTTCTTTCTAACAAACAGAACTGGAGCACCCCATGGAGATGTACTGGGATGAATGAAACCCTTGTCCAGCAACTCCTGCAACTGCGCCTTCAACTCAGCGAGTTCGGCTGGCGCCATCCGATATGGGGCCTTAGACAAGGGCGCCGTACCTGGTGCAAGCTCAATGGTAAACTCAACCTCTCGCTGAGGAGGAAGGCCTGGCAGCTCCTCAGGAAACACATCTACGAAATCACAAACCACGGGCACCTCCCAAGGACTGGGACTAGAACGGACATCAGAAACAACAACAGAGGTAAGGAAAGCCTCACAGCCACCAGCAAGCAACCTTCGTGCCTTAAAGGCAGAAATGAGAATGCCTCGAGAGGAAAACCTAATACCTTGGAAAAAGAAAGTCGGGATGTCCGGAATAGAGAAGCGCACCCTCTTCCTGTGGCAGTCCACCTCAGCATAAAAGGCTTCCAACCAATCCATGCCCAGGATGATATCAAAGTCACGAATAGCAAGTACAACCAACTGGGCCGGTAGCACATGACCCTCAATGGTCAAGGGAACATTCCTCAAACAATTATAAGATATCATAAAGTCTCCAGAAGGAACCTCTACCATCAAGCCATCAGATAACTCATCAACGGGTGCAGAAAGAATATCTAGAGACTGCTCGGAAATGAAAGAATGCGAAGCGCCCGAATCGATCAATACATGTGCAGAGTTCCCAAGGACAGAAAGTGTACCTTCCACCAAGTTGGACGCGCGAGCCTCCCTCCTGGTGATAGCCAGAACACTTCCCTGGGTCCTCGGCTTCTTCTGATCACCTGAACCCTGACCATGACCATGCCCCTGCGGGCACTGCCTCGCCAAATGGCCCTGTTGGCCGCAAGTAAAACACCTCCTGGGAAGAGTGGGACACTGAGTCCCGCCATGGGCACCTCCACAGTGCTGGCAGACTGCCGGAAGTCTCTGAGCTGGCTCCTGCTGTGCACTGGATGCAGACTGACCCTGCTGACCCTGCCTGGGCCTGCTGCTGCCGCTGCTACCACTACTGCTGCCACCGCTTCTGAAAAACCTCCTGAATCAGGAGCCGAGTGACGACGATCCCGATCCGACCGAGGGAGTCGGTGCCGCAGCCTTGCCCCTGCCACGCGCTGGCCCCTGAACAGCCTGTCCTCTCTCTCGGGCCGACTGGATCTGCTGAGCCTCTACAGCTGCCGCACATCTAACCGCAGAAGCCAAATCCGTGCAACAGTGAGACGCCACGAAGTTCCTCAGACTGAGCCTAAGCCCATCCACAAACCTCTCCGTGCGACGCTCCTCATCCTCAGATATGAAAGGCACGAACCGTCCCAGCGAAATGAACTTCGCCTCGTACTCAAGTACCGACATACTCCCCTGCGTCAGGTCCATAAACTCCCTCTCCTTGGCTCGCTGGACATGTCTAGGGAAATATTGTGCATTGAACTCCTTAACAAAGGCCTCCCAAGAAATCTCCCTAAGACTCCTGTCCCCATAAGACAAACTCTTCAGTGTAGTCCAGCAGTCATAAGCGCTATCCTTCAGCATGAAGGTAGCCAATGGGGTCCTCTCTACGGCTGGACAGTCCATGGTATCGAAGGTCTTCTCTATCTCACAAAGCCAATGAATGGCCTCATCAGGGTCGGGACGACCGGTGAAGTGAGGTGGCCTCAGCTTCAGGAACCTCTCAAGTGTAGTTGTGGACCCTCCCCGAGCACTAGAACTCTCACTAGGATCTCGCGTCTGGTATCTAGCCATAGTGTCCATCATGGCCTCCATAAACCGCTCTACACTCGGCCTCCCTGCCTCGGATCCACTAGGGGCATCTCCCCGCTCTCGAATAACCGGTATCCTCTTCCTGGGAGCCATCAACTCGCCTACAATTACAAAATCAAAAGGTCCTAATTAGGATCCTAAAACCTATACTACCGACGTGCCTGTACGGGATAATGTATTTATTTGCCGGACTTATGATATTTAGCCTAGTTATTTATTTAATTGCCAGACCGTATGCTCTGATACCAACTGTAACGACCCGCCACCGTATAATCGGGGATCCGATTACTAAATGGGTACCGAATCATTAATTTGGAACCAAACCAGGATCTAGTAAGTCTGGGAAATAAATAATAAACTAAGCTAAACATTCACATCGCATTGAATGAAATGAAAGTGCAGGAATTAAAATTATTACAATGCGACTCGATACAGCAAATAATTACATACTCCAACTGAAAAGAAATAATTAAACATACAGGCCAGAAATAAATAACAACTACATCGGGGCATACCCCGGAACAACCGCTGAAGGCGCTCAACACGTGGCCGCACACGCCGCTCTAAGTCTGCTGGGAGTCCTCACCTGAAAACCGCAGGGGTGAGTCTCAAGACAAGACTCAGTAGGGATCCTTCGATCCCCACTGCCCACGCACACACCCACAAGTGCAAGGTACGGCTAACGGTAAAGTAACGAACACAGAAGTAAGTACACTACTCCTACATCTAGATATGAACCATGTGCATTCGGAATGTAGCATGCATAATTCTAGAATCATTCTATCAAGGAGCCAACAACTCACGTCTCGGCTTAGCATTAACCGAAGGTGTCTCGGCTACACTGACCGAAGGTGTCTCGGCCACACAACTGAGAGTAGGAAACACCGGCCACAGCCGAAGGTAGGAAACATCGATCACCACCGAAGGTAGGAAACACCAACCACAGCCGAAGGTAGGAAACATCGATCACCACCGAAGGTAGGAAACACCAACCACAGCCGAAGGTAGGAAACACCGACCTGCTGAGACCAAACAGTAACCCCTCGGATAGCATGCTAGCTACTCCGGCCCAACTGGCTCAGGTGGTTACTCCTTCCCTCAGCATGAGTGACTCTCCGAATGTACCACTCCGACACCGGTACTAGCTGACCCCGAGGTTCACCAGGTGACCCTCTCTCACTAGGCATCACCCCGCCCACGCCCCCACCGGCGCTGTGCTCACGCCCCCACCAGCACAGGGTGATAAAGCGCTACAATGTCACTCCAGGTCCACAGTAACACAAAACACCAAACCCGGCACGGTACGATCCGGTCATGCGAAAAGCCCGCGATCGCACGACACCCCATGCAGTGCCATCCGGTCATGAAGAATCCATCATTGTCGAGTGCACCAAAACATGCATTAACTAGCTATCTAGCAGTATGAACACGTTTTACTGGCATGAATTAGTGAGGTTCTGTTCAGAATCAGGTTTATGTAAAACAGTCCTCGGACCGAAGGGGTTTCGGCCAGATGATTTCTGTCAAAGACGTGATGGCCCGACGCCCTTCAAAAAGGCGTCGTCCATGCACGTCTTTCAACCCGCCCGAAGGGTCCTCGGCCTGAAGGGGTTTCGGCCCTGCTATCCGAAGACAAGCCAACGCCCAAGAACCCAAAATCTGCCATGGGCCCGATTCTCCCTTACCAACCCATGAAACCCCAAAGTTGCTCAAAAACAGAGGGGAAAGAGGGACAATACAAACCATAGGAAAATCACCTTCATAGCAAATCTCCCAAATCATCAAAAGAACACCTAAACATGCTCATTCTACCCCCCCAAAACCAAGGATCCATAACATGCTTAAACGGGGAGAAACATGGTTTAAACATGATGCTGTGGGAACTGTCACCCTACCGGACACTTGAACGCCTCCGAGCTTCAAGCCGTCCACCCGACTCGCCCCACGCCGCCGCCGGTACCGCTGTGGTCGTCCTTGCTCCACCGTGACGTCGGCCGCCGTCCGGAGAGTAGAACGCCGCAGTGGAGATGGAGGTGGCAGTGGTAGGAGCTAGGTAGAGGATGGAGTGGAGGGAGAGGTGAAATGGTGGGAGGAAAAGAGGGAGGCGGAGGAATCGCCGCTGAGATCGCCGGAGGGGAAGGAGAGAAAGAGAGAAGGAGAAAAATGAGGAAAGGAGGAAGGGCTCGTGGGGGGTTTATCTCGAGACGGGCCGAGCGCGTGGATCGAGGCCGTCGTCCAGCTGACACGTCGGGGCCGTACCGTGACACAGCCCGCGCCGCTGTCAAGAGGTCGTTGTCCCACGTGGGCGCTAGTCAGACGACTCGACAGGGCCGTACGTTACGCGGCCCAAAGCCAGCCCACGTGGCACCCTCGAGTCGCCGATCAACCCGAGTCGGTCTCGGCCGCCGACCTCGGACTCCTCCCACTGGTCTCGATGCCGAGCGCCGGCTGCCTCTCGGTCCGAAGGAAATCCGGTTTCGCACTGCCCGAAGGGGTTTCGGCCCTGCTTCCGAAGACAAGCTAACACCCGACCGAGCCACCCTCGGCCTCGGGCCTTCGGCTTCGCCTCCGTCGCCATCCGGATCCCCGTCGGGCCTCGTCACCGATTTGACCCAGCCTCGGATCCAAACTTCGGGTCCCAGCTTCGGAATCCGATCGCGATAGATCCAGTCTACATCACGTAGCCAGAACTACAGGGTCCGAAGGTCTCGATCCTTACAACTGGGTATTCTGCCCTCTTCGGGCCTGGAAGTCTTCTCTGCTGGTTATAGTCAGTAGGGGGAGGGACATTATGATATGCCGGCGGTGCGCGCGGCTGGTACTGCTGCTGTTGCTGATATTGCTGTGGCGGAGGCTGGTACTGTAATTGCCGTTGCGGCGGCTGTTGTGGCTGTTGTTGTTGCTGTTGCTGATTCGGCTACTGGGGCCGCTGAAACTGGGGCTGCTGATACTGGGGGTTTGGCTGCAGCCTATACCCCTGCTGGTTCGGCTGCTGTGGCCGCTGGTATTGTTGCTGTTGACTCCTCACAAACTGGGGCGAGTTGTTGTTCATACTGCTAACTTGCTCATGAGAGAGCGTGTCCTCGGTAGTCGGACCTGTGCTGGGAGAATTTGGCACCGCAGATTTTCGAGGTGGAGGCCTACTAGGTCTGTGAAGATCAAAGACGCTAGAGAACGTAGCGTCCTTGTAGGCATTCTGACAGTACCGCGCTCTCTCATAGAGCTCTGCCATGCTGGTCAGATTGTTTAGGGAGAGGACTAGTTTGAACTGAGGCATAGCGTTGGAAATGAGCATCTTTACTTGCTCTGACTCAGACAAGTGATCTTTAACTTTCTCGGCCAAGCCCCTCCATCTGTCGGCAAAACTGACAAACTCCTCATCGGGCTTCATCTTCTCTGCTATTAAGTCAGTAATAGACAGGGAGGGGGCAACTCTGTCTTGCTATCGTTGAATGAATTTTCGGGAGACGACACCATAGTCCCCTACTTCGAAGGATTCCAAGGAAAAGAACCACTCAAGGGCTGGTCCCTCTAAAGATCTCCTGAACAAAAAGGCCAATGACCTCTTGTCGTCTTGCCAGAAAGATGACTCGTACATGAACTCTTTCAAGTGGGTGAAGGGGTTACCAGTACCGTTATACTTTCGATATACTGGCATCTTAGAGGGTGGCAGGTGGAACACTGGCAAACTTGGTAAGTTGATCTCTGGTGCAGCTTTGACCCCGATCATCTTCTAGAGGTTGTTGAATTGTTCGTCCATGCGCTCCATCTTTGCCAGCAACGCTTGCGTGGTCGGATCAGCCTGGGGAGGAGGGGGAGGTAGAGGTACTTGATAGGCATGTTGCCTGGAGTACGTAGGACAAGGAGGACAATAAAGAGGAGGTCCGGCAGAGCTTCCGCCATGCCCGAGGGCATTTTGGTAAGCAGGTGTTAGCGGTCTGGCCGGTTGCCTAGAAGAGGAAAGTTGCGGCCCAGCTGGCTGAGAAGTGACATGGAGGCCTTCTATGGCCTGATGAATGTAGGGAGGATGATGAGGAGGTTGCTGAGGGATGGCAGGGGTAGCCGCAGGGTTCGGCTCGGCAGACTGCATGAGCGTCTTCCCCTTCAGAATGGACTGGATCGCCTCGAACTGCTGAGGGTCTAGACGGGAGACAAGAACTCCCAAAGCATTTACAAGATCCGAGGGATCAAAAGATGAGGGATCATTAGGATTCATGTCCCCCTCAAAGGTAGGATTAGGGACCGCATGCACATGTGGGGGAGGATCAAGATATTGATCATGAGGATGATAAAGAGGGGTTGAGACATTCCCCTCATGTCGAACTGGAATAGGAAGAGAATTACGGGAGGCATCAGCATCTCTCCCGCTCTCGAAATGGTAATCAGAATTGCGAGGGGCATTAGCATCTCCCTCGTAGTTGACCATGGCATCTGGAGCCACGCTCAAGTCTCTGCCTGATCAGAGCAGCATGATGTTAGCTTTTTCTTCAGAGATTAGCAAACAAGTTGTACAGAGATTAAACAAACAAGTGGATGTTTAACGTAATTTTAGGATTCCTTGTTGGGTTATTTGGATTTAATTAAATCACAAATTTGCTCAAGAGATAGGATCCTAGTTTCAGTTCAATGTCCACTGTTATATTCTATGATTTTCTCTCACAACGTTATGGAAATCTAACCGGGACTGCAATTGGTACAACCAGCCCGATGATCAAGGAGGAATACCTTGATTTTGGGGACTTACGGAGGTCTTTAACGCCAACTACTCTAGTCTGATCGAGGGACCGACCCAATCAGAGAGAGTTGAAGACGTCAATAAGAATGTTCCTAAGAAGAGGAGGGTGTTAGCCTCAATGCGTATGACCTGTAGCCTAGATGGCCTCTAATGCTTAATACATAATGGGTAATTAGCACACAGATCACAAAAATCTGAGAACTGAAGAAGAAATAAGAAACTGTCTGAATTGCGTTGTTGTTGGTCGACGCTATTCAAACAGAGCCTTATTTTTTTCACAGAGGCTCAGGCAGCAGAGAAAAGAGACTGAAAGGCGTCTGGGTCTAACGACGCAGTTTGAAATGCGTCGCTGCTCCTGGACGCTTTTCAAGTCGCAGATGCAGTTTTCCAGGAGGAATTTCTGGATCGATTCCTCCTCAAAACAGGATAAAAACGATAAATAATCAGCTCATGCAAAAAAAAAAAAATTGTTTCAAATTCTAACAGGCTAATTTGTCAAATAAACAAGTAGAATGCCAATCAATCACACAATCTTTATCACAAAAATAGCTTTACAACTAATCAACGGGGAGGGCAAGATCTTGCCACAGGGGTGTGCACGTGGTGCATGTTGGAAATTAACTAAACTAAAAACACTCACCAATTGGTGAGGGCGTGTCGAGAGACACAAGTGGTGCACCGTGGGTACCCGATTGATAACAGCAAGAACAAATAACTAAAAGATGGCGAGACCAAGTCCCACCGTGATCGCCAAAAAAAGCTGTGAGTGCTTAAAATGAGTGTGTGATTATCATGAAAAAACTATGTTGTTTAGGTGCAAAATGAACCTATTAAAAAGAAACTAAGTGATGTGATCGCTAGAAACTTTTGACTTAAAAGTTTCAAAAGAAGATTTGATCGCCTACCTGTTTGAATGTGGGAGATATTGAGCTCTTGGTTCCCCTCCTTCAGCCGGCTGAAGAAAGAGAGTCCTTTCTTGTCTTTGTTCTTTCTTTGGCTGCTGTTGAGTTTTGAGGATCGTCCAAATTCCTTATTGTTTGCTGTTGGTTCCCTCCCTTTGATTCTCCTTTGTACACTTTGCAAGAAATAGAAAGAAATGAAGAACAATGATGGGAATTTAGGAAGAAGTAGTATCCATTCCAGAGAAAATTTTAAACATGCAACTAAACAGGAAAACTCACTTGTTGGGATGGTCTTTTAAACCCCTTTAACAAATAGGTTTTTGAAAATGATGCTAATGTTGTGTGTGTTGCATGGAGTGATGTGATGAAGTATGTGAGAAATATGTAGAAATGATTGAAAGTTAATGCTGGATGGCCTCTGGAAGCCTTGGTCTTCAATGGATCTTGGACGGATGAAGAAGGATGCCGACTCTTGGTGGCAGCAGTACTTCAGCGTTTGGACGTCTTCAAGCTTCTTTGCTCCAATCGCCACCAAAATAATTACTCAATATCACTCTCTTTTTTTTTTTACTCATTCAAGAAGCGAGGTATTTATAGACTTCTTTGCATCCACAGATTTACATGAAGAAATCTTGAGATTTATCCAACTTAACTAACAGAAAAATACAGATTAATTCATCTTTATCTGTAATTATCTAAAACGCGTCGCCCATAGAAGACGCCTTTCAGATTGATTAAGATAAGGATAAAAATCCGGGAAAAATTTATCTTTATCTGTAATTAGATGAAACGCGTCGTCACTTAAAGACACCTTTTAGACTAATTAAGATAAGGATAAACATCCGGAAGAGAAGTAGAAACAACTTAGGAAACCTAAATGGCGTCGTGTCATGCAGACGTCTTTTAGCTAATTAATCTACTGATTAAAATTCAAATTTAAACGTTAAAATAAGAATAAACTCTAAATGGCATCTACACAAGTCGACGTCTTTTAGACTTCTTCATATTTTTACTGAAATTTGAGTTAAAATCAATTTAATTAATTAACTTAAATCATATTTGTCTGACCCGACACTATTTCGATAATTAACTTAAAAAGATCAATAAAGATTAACCAATGATTAAATATCAGACCATTCTGAGGCATTATTATATGATATGAAATTTACTCGAAATGATGTCAAAATTAGCATGTCTAGACACTTATGCCATGCCATGTTGCTATGCCATGATCAAGTCAACCCACGTTATGATGATACTCCATGATCTTTATGTTTATACTCATGCCATGCCATGCTACGTCACGGTCTTTCGACCATACCATGATATGTCATGATCCTTATGTTAGTTGAAGTTTTGCTATGTTATATTCTATCATGACATGATTAGATAATTTTATCATGTTGCTTTTATGTTTATATATGATAAGCCATATAGCGGTATCATGGCTTGCTAAGTCGGATGAGACTTACCTTTACTCTATAACATTTTTCAGGCAAAGAGAGGTAAAGGTTAAGTTATGGGACTAGGAGATTTATAGCTTAAAGATAGAACTACTACTTAATTGATGTAATATGTGAATATGTTTAGAAATTCTGGGTAAGCATTGTAATTCAAGTTATTTGTTATTTGTGGATAAATTTGTGGTTATGATGGTTGATTAATGGTGTTATGGATGTATGTATGTGCTCACTCTGGAGTAAGTATATGTTTGGGTTGTTCCCATTGTGGCGTGCTCGCTGGTTCGAAGTAAGTCGGTATGACTGAACTGGGTCAGCGGGGCGTTACAAAAAACTTCAGCTCATATTCTAGAACTCCCATCTATCCCTCGGTCAGACCCAAGAACTCCTGCACCATCTTGTCCTGAACATCAGGAGGAATGAACTTCCCTCTAAAGGCAGTCAAGATCTCCTCCCACAAAATCTCTTAACTTCACTGCGGCGAACTTTGTCCTCAATATAAAAGTCCACCACACATCTGCCCTCTCTATATAACTTGCTAAGCTCACCTTATCATCATTTGGGCATCTAATCGCCCGGAAGATCTTTTCTATCTCCCAAATCTAGTTTTAAGGAAGGCGGATTCATCTTTTTGCACCTCTCCACCGCCGTCAACCCTACCAGACCTCTGGCTCCATTGGCACCTCCTACCTTTCTTACTGTTGTTGCTGCTGCTGGCACCTACACTAGACCCTGGAACATCCACATGAATGGACCAACATCCACTAGTAAGGTGGAGGCGGAATAGGCACGCCAATCCTCCCTCACATCCCACTCCTCGAGAACATGCTCCCTCGCTGAACAACCATGCCTGCATGACATTACCTATAAGAAAGAACCCATGTCAAACATATGCTACAAGTGTTATCTTCAATCAAATAATCTCTAATCCTATGATCCTAGTTCAATGGCTCAAGTTGATCATACTCAATACCTAAAACTACCTTTGCTCTAATACCAAGTCTATAACGTCCTTAGCTGGCCTAGTTCAGTCATGTCGACCTACGATGAAGTTACTAGGC
The DNA here is from genome assembly GCA_030544215.1 of Zantedeschia hybrid cultivar. Taxonomy (NCBI): domain Eukaryota; kingdom Viridiplantae; phylum Streptophyta; class Magnoliopsida; order Alismatales; family Araceae; genus Zantedeschia; species Zantedeschia hybrid cultivar. The sequence goes on along the minus strand of JARZZO010000009.1, from coordinate 31,544,291 downwards.
GAACGCCACAATTAGGACAACCCAAACATACTACATCTAGAGTAAGGAGTACAAGCATATGAAATAATCATGCAACCTTCATAGCCACAAACAAACCACTTTGAACTATCAGGAGTCGATTACACTTAATATCCAAAATTGTCTTTGCTCTAATACCAACTCTGTAATGCCCCCAGCCAACCCGGTTCAGTCATGTTAACTTACAACAAACTGGTTGGGTGGGCGCCCCAGTGGGGAATCCAAACATACTACATCGACAGTAAGGAGTACAAGCATGAAACAAGCATATGAAATAATTATAGAACCTTCATAGCCACAAATAAACCATTGAACCATCATGAATATGAAATAACAAAATATTACATCATCTAGGATCTCTATAAGTCCAAATAAAGTGCATCTCATGATCTGAAATAAATCTAACCTATACATCTCTTACTAGCCTATCAAATTAGAAATAAGCAAACAAACACCTACTATAGAAATCTAGAGCCCAAGGATCAAGCTTCTCGCTCCTCTGCCTCAACCTCGGCCTCACTGTCCTCTGAAAAATATTAGTGAGAAAGGGTGAGTCACATAGAACTCCGCAAGTTAAGAATCCACAAAGACATAGGTTTTTATATGCTATACATAAAGGAAAACTTTATACTTCTTACCTAAACATGAACATTAATTCTAGCATATATTAACAAATCTTCAATCCTAGCATGCTTCTTTAACATTACAACATGATAACATCAATAACATGTATGAACTGTAATGGTTTAGTAGCATGAATATGAACATGGACCACATATTAACATCTTTAAACATGGCTAATTACAAGGACTAAACAAACTTCTTTCATCATGGATTAACATGGGATAAACATGCAAGCTAACTAGCATAATTCTATCATTTCTTTAAACATCTTATGCATGATCATGAACATGGATTTTCCAGTATGTAATATGACATGATACTCTATATTAGCATATAAAACATAACATTTTCTTTAGCCTTAGAACATCATGTATGATCATTCATGTCATATCTTTAACTTTAGCATAGGACAAGCGACCACACAATGACATCGAGTAATTTCTTCTTCCTCTTTACCTAGTAGTTATGGCAATCTCACTAGATCTTCGGTGGTGAAGTCTAGGGATGCTCTCAGATCCCACCAGGATAGCATGTAAATATACTTCCAAAATTTAACCTGTTGCCTCAAGTATCTTATTTAACCCTTAGTCATTAACCGAGTGAATGAGAGAATCTAGAAGTGGTCTCCATGGAATCAAGAGATGGCTCCCACTACGTAGCACTATGGTCTCGAGGGAATAAAGAGATGGCCCCCACAACGTTTCGTGCACATGGCACTTAGTACCTACATCACTAGCTTGATGCATCCACATAGCATCTTAACATCTTTAATTAATCATATGCATACACAGACTAATATGTTTTGTAACGACCCGCCACCCTATAATCGGGGATCCGATTACTAAATGGGTACCGAATCATTAATTTGGGACCAAACCAGGATCTAGTAAGTCTGGGAAATAAATAATTAACTAAGCTAAACATTCACATCGCATTGAATTGAAATGAAAGTGCAGGAATTAAAATTATTACAATGCGACTCGATACAGCAAATAATTACATACTCCAACTGAAAAGAAATAATTAAACATACAGGCCAGAAATAAATAACAACTACATCGGGGCATACCCCAGAATAACTGCTGAAGGCGCTCAACACACGGCCGCACACGCCGCTCTAAGTCTGCTGGGAGTCCTGTAACGACCCGCCACCCTATAATCGGGGATCCGATTACTAAATGGGTACCGAATCATTAATTTGGGACCAAACCAGGATCTAGTAAGTCTGGGAAATAAATAATAAACTAAGCTAAACATTCACATCGCATTGACTTGAAATAAAAGTTCAGGAATTAAAATTATTACAATGCGACTCGATACAGCAAATAATTACATTCTCCAACAGAAGGAAATAATTAAACATACAGGCCAAAGATAAATAACAACTACATCGGGGCATACCCCGGAACAACCGCTGAAGGCACACCACCCGGCCGCACACGCTGCTCTAAGTCTGCTGGGAGTCCTCACCTGAAAACCGCAGGGGTGAGTCTCAAGACAAGACTCAGTAGGGATCCTTCGATCCCCACTGCCCACGCACACACCCACAAGTGTAAAGTACAGCTAACAGTGGAGTAACAAGTGTAGTGGCAGGTATGATATCTAATTCTCTACGTGAGAACACATGCAGTCGAAATATAATAATCATGCACATTCTAAATCAGCGGTAAGAAAACCCACAACTGCCGTCTCGATAGAACTCGCCGACCGTACAAACAACGGTGAGAAAAACCTCGACCCGCTGAGACCAAGGAGCAGCCCCTCGGGTAGCACGCTCGCGACTCCGGCCCAACTGGCTCAGGTGACTACCCCTTCCCTCAGCATGAGTGACTCTCCGAATGTACCACTCCGACACCGGTACTAGCTGACCCCAGGGTTCACCAGGTGACCCTCTCTCACTAGGCGTCACCCCGCCCACGCCCCCACCGGCGCTGTGCTCACGCCCCCACCAGCACAGGGTGATAAATCGCTACAATGTCACTCTAGGTCCACAGTAACACAAAACCACCAAAACTCAGCACTGTACGATCTGGTCACGTGAAAAGTCCACGATCGTATAACACACATGTGACACCATCCGGTCATGAAGAATCCATCTCCACCGGGTATACTAAAACATGCACTAACCATCATCTAACAGTATGAACACATTTTACTGGCATGAATTAGTGGAATTCTGTCTTGAATCGCGTCGACCGAGGTCGACGCCATTCAAGCTCCATGTATAGGTTCATATAAATCAGTCTTCAGAATCTGGCCTTAAAAGGCGTCGACACCAGAGGACGCCGTTTAAAAGGCGTCGACATCCTCAGACGCCATTCAGCACAGAAAACCAGGATTTTTCGAAATCTTTAAACAGGGGATTTCTGCCTTAAAAGGCGTCATGGCTACCCGACGCTATTCAAAACGCGTCGACCACCCATGACGTCTTTTAGTCCCAGAATCCCAAACTGGCAGACTCTCAGTCAGGCGATTCCTGTCTAAAAGGCGTCGTGATGGCCCGACGCCCTTTGAAAAGGCGTCGTCCATGCACGACGTCTTTCAACCCCAGGAACCAGAGTTGCCATGAGCCCGAGGGCTCCCCTTTTCAACCCAAATAGCCCCAAAATACCCAAAAACGGAGGAGAAAGAGGGGCACACAATCCATAGGAAATCTCAATCATAGCAAATCCCCCATATCATCAAAAGAACTCCTAAACATACTCATTCTACCCCCCAAAACCAAGGATCCACAACATGCATAAACGGGGAAAAACATGGTTTAAACACAAAGCCGTGGGAACCGTCACCCTACCGGACTCTCGAATGCCTCCGAGCTTCAAGCCGTCCGCCTGTCTCGCCCCACGCCGCCGCCGGTACCGCCGAGGTCGTCCTAGCTCCACCGTGACGTCGGCCGCCGTCCGGAGAGTAGAACGCCGCAGTGGAAGTGGAGGTGGTAGGGGTAGGAGCCAGGTAGAGGATGGAGTGGAGGGAGAGGCGAAATGGTGTGAGGAAAAGAGGGAGGAGGAGGGGATCGCCGCCGTCGCCGGAGGAGAAGGAGAGAAGGAGAGTAGGAGAAAATGAGGGAAAGAAGGAGGGCTCGCGGGGTTAACCAGAAACTGGCTAAAACGCGTCGACATGCACGGACGCCTATCAGGTGACATGACGGCCGCTCTGACAAGATTCTGAAACGCGTCGTCCTTCACAGACGCCATTCAGACAACTTGTTAGGGCCGTACTCTGACACACCCAGAGTCTCAGTCTAAAAGGCGTCGACCCACACGGACACCGTTCAGACGACCTGACAGGGCCGGACTCTCGCGGCCCGAGGTCAGGCCACGTGGCAGAACCTGAAACGCGTCTGCCACGGTGGACGCCGTTTAAAACGCGTCTCGGGGTCTTGACGTGATTCGACTCAGAACCCCCGCCCCTCACCAGGGCTAGAACTACTGGGCCCGACCCGAAAACCGGATCCGAAAATCTCGGTCCTTACATTCTCCCCCCCTTAAAAGAAATTTCGCCCTCGAAATTGATTGCTAGGAATAACAAGGTCACAACGGGGATACAAGTTCACCGGGATACTTACGAGAAGAGGTAAGGAAATTGCTCCCGCATCTCATCCTCTCGCTCCCAGGTTGCCTCACCTCCGGAGCGGTACTGCCAAATTACCTTGACCAACGGTACGACCTTGTTCCGCAAGACCTGATCTCTGCGATCTTCAATACGAACAGGATACTCTGGAAATGACAAATCCTCAGCGACCTCCAACTCTGAAAAATCCAACACATGGGACGGATCCTGAACGTACTTCCTCAGCAAGGACACGTGGAACACATCGTGCACTCCTGCAAGACTGGGCGGCAAGGCCAGCTGATACGCGGTTTCCCCAATTCGAGCAAGAATGGGAAAAGGTCCAATATATCGCGGACTCAGCTTGCCTCGCTTCTCGAATCTCATCACACCCTTGGAGGGTGAGACTTGGAGAAACACGTGGTCCCCAACCTCAAATTCAAGTGGTCTCCGTCGGATATCAGCATAACTCTTTTGTCTGTTCTGAGCTGCGGTCAACCTCTGCCGAACCGTCCTGGCAATCTCAGCACACTGCTGCACTAACTCAGGTCCTGCTATCTGCCTCTCACCGATCTCGGACCAACACACCGGAGATCGACACGGCCGCCCATACAAAGCCTCATAAGGCACCATGCTGATGCTAGAATGATAGCTGTTGTTGTAGGCAAACTCCACGGTGGACAAGTGTTGTTCCCACGAACCTCCCCAGTCTAGGCAACACGCCCTGAGCATATCCTCCAAGGTCTGAATAGTCCTCTCCGACTGCCCGTCAGTCTCTGGATGGTAGGCCGAGCTGAAAGCCAACTGAGTGCCCAGCACCTGCTGAAAGCTCTTCCATAATCTGGAAGTAAACCTCGGATCTCGATCCGATACAATGGACAAGGGTATCCCGTGCAGAGAGATAATCCGGTCCACATACAACTTAGCCAGCTTGCCGACCGACCAGTCCTTCCTAATGGCTAGGAAGTGTGCCGACTTGGTCAGTCGATCAACGATGACCCAGATAGCGTCTCTCCTGCTAGGGGATGCAGGCAAACCCATTACAAAGTCCATCGTCACATGCTCCCATTTCCACTCAGGAATCGGTAAGGGCTGCAGCAACCCTCCTGGTCTCTGATGCTCGGCTTTAACCTGCTGGCATGTCATGCATCTAGCCACATACTCAGCCACATCTCTTTTCATACCGGGCCACCAGAAGTGCCTCCTCAAACAGTGATACATCTTTGTTGTCCCGGGATGCACAGCATACCTCGAACGGTGCGCTTCATCAAGAACGCATCTGCGCACGTCTTCCTCAGTCGGGACATAGAGTCTGCCTCTGAATCTGACGGTACCATCATCCCACAACTCAACCTCAGGCCTCTGGAGAATCTGCGGTAACTCAGCATCTGCCTTCTGAGCCTCAATCACAGCATGGTACACAGCCGGTCTCACAGTCAGGCTGACAAGCACTGCTCTATCCTCTTCACGTGGAACCCTAAAGGAGGATTCCACCACCTGCTCGAACAATTTCCACTCCCGAATCATGAGGTATGACATGACCGTCTTCCGACTCAAAGCGTCTGCCACTACATTCGCCTTGCCCGGATGATAAGAAAGGTCAAAGTCATAATCCTTAATAAACTCCATCCACCTGCGCTGCCTCAGATTCAGGTCTCTTTGAGTGAACACATATTTCAAGCTCTTGTGATATGTAAAAACCTGAAATTTTTCTCCGTATAAGTAATGCCTCCAGATCTTCAGTGCAAACACCACAGCTGCAAGCTCCAAATCATGAGTAGGATAGTTCTCTTCATGCCTCTTCAGCTGCCGAGAAGCATAAGCAACTACCCTGCCATGCTGCATAAGGACTGCTCCCAAACCTCGACGGGATGCATCTGAGTAAACCACAAATCCACCTGACCCAGATGGAAGCACCAACACTGGGGCTGACGTGAGACGAGTTTTTAGCTCAATAAAACTCTGCTCACAATCCTCAGTCCATACGAAACGAACTCCCTTTCAATTCAACCTCGACAAGGGGGCCGCTATCGAAGAGAATCCCTGAACAAACCGCCTGTAATAACCGGCAAGCCCCAGAAAACTCCTGATCTCAGTCACTGAAGTCGGCCTGCTCCAGTCCATCACTGCCTCTATCTTGGCTGGATCCACTGCGATGCCTTCACCAGAAATAACGTGCCCAAGGAAGTGCACCTCGTACAGCCAAAATTCACATTTGCTGAACTTGGCGTAAAGTTGGTGTTCTCTCAGAACCTGCAACACTGCCCGAAGATGAGCAGCGTGCTCTTCCTCAGAAGAAGAATAGATCAGAATGTCATCAACAAACACAACCACAAACTGGTCCAGGTAGGTCCTGAAGACTCGGTTCATCAGATCCATAAAGGCCGCCGGAGCATTGGTTAAGCCGAAGGGCATAACCAAAAACTCATAATGCCCATACCGAGTCCTGAAAGCCGTCTTACTAACATCCACATCCCTGATTCTCATCTGATAATACCCAGATCTCAGATCGATCTTGGAAAACACCCTCGCTGTCTGCAACTGATCCATCAAATCGTCGATCCTAGGAAGCGGGTACTTATTCTTTATTGTTACTTGGTTCAGCTGCCTATAATCGATGCACAATCTCAAGGAACCATCCTTCTTCCTGACAAACAGAACTGGAGCACCCCAAGGAGACGTACTGTGACGAATGAAACCCTTATCCAACAACTCCTGCAATTGCGCCTTCAACTCAGCGAGTTCGGCTGGCGCCATCCGATACGGGGCCTTAGACAAGGGCGCCGTACCTGGTGCCAGCTCGATGGTAAACTTGACCTCTCGCTGAGGAGGAAGGCCAGGCAGCTCCTCAGGAAAAACATCTACGAACTCACAAACAACCGGCACCTCCCAAGGACTGGGACTAGCACGAACATCAGAAACAACAACAGAGGCTAAGAAAGCCTCGCAGCCACCAGCAAGCAACCTCCGTGCCTTAAAGGCAGAAATGAGAATACCTCGAGAAGAAAGCCTAATACCTTGGAAGAAGAAGGTCGGGATGTCCGGAATAGAGAAGCGCACCCTCTTCCTGTGGCAGTCCACCTCCGCATAAAAGGCTTCCAACCAATCCATACCCAGGATGATATCGAAATCACGAATAGCAAGTACGACCAACTGGGCAGGTAGCACATGACCCTCAATGGTCAAGGGAACATCCCTCAAACAATTATAAGATATCATGAAGTCTCCAGAAGGAACCTCAACCATCAGACCATCATACAACTCAACAACGGGTGCAGAAAGAATGTCTAGGAACTGCTCGAAAATAAAAGAATGCGAAGCACCTGAATCGATCAACACATGCGTAGAGTTCCCAAGGACAGAGAGTGTACCTTCCACCAAGTTGGACGCGCGAGCCTCCCTCTTGGTGATAGCCAGCACTCTCCCCTGAGTCCTCGGCTTCTTCTAATCGCCATGACCCTGCCCCTGACTATGCCCCTGCGGGCACTGCCTCGCCAGATGGCCTTGTTGGCCGCAAGTAAAACATCTCCTGGGAAGAGTGGGACACTGAGCCCCGCCATGGGCACCACCACACTGTTGACAAACTGCCGGGAGCCTCTGAGCTGGCTCCTGCTGTGCATTGGACACAGTCTGACTTTGCCTGGGCCTGCTGCTGCCGCTGCTGCCACTACTGCTGCCACCACCCCTGAAGAATCTCCTGAATCGGGAGCCGAGAGAAGACGATCCTGATCCGACAGAAGGAGCCGGTGCCGTAGCCTTACCCCTGCCTCGCACTGGCCCCTGAACAGTCTGCCCTCTAACCCTTGCCGACTGGTTCTGCTGAGCCTCTACAGCTGCTGCACGCCTAATTGCTGACGCCAGGTCTGTACAACAATGGGACGCCACCAAGTCCCTCAAACTGAGCCTAAGCCCATCCACAAATCTCTCCGTGCGACGCACCTCGTCCCCAGATATAAAAGGCACGAATCGTCCCAACGAAACAAACTTCGCCTCGTACTCAAGTACCGTCATACTCCCCTGCGTCAGATCCATAAATTCCCCCTCTTTGGCTCGCTGGACATGTCTAGGGAAATATTGTGCATTGAACTCCTTGACAAAGGTCTCCCAAGAAATTTCCCTAAGACTCCTGTCTCCATAAGACAAACTCTTCAGTGTGGTCCACCAGTCATAGGCGCTATCCTTCAGCATGAAGGTATCCAGTGGGGTCCTCTCTACTGCTGCACAGTCCATAGTATCAAAAATCTTCTCAATCTCTCTAAGCCAATGAATGGCCTCGTCAGGGTCGGGACGACCGGTGAAGTGAGGTGGCCTCAGCTTCAAGAACCTCTCAAGTGTAGCTGTGGTCCCTCCCCGAGTACTAGAACCCTCGCTAGGATCTCGAGTCTGATATCGAGCCATAGTATCCATCATGGCCTCCATAAACTGCTCAACACTCGGCCTCCCTGCCTCGGACCCACTGGGGACATCTCCCCGCTCTCGAACAACTGGCATCCTCTTCCTGGGAGCCATCTACTCGCCTACAATTACAAAATCAAAAGTTCTAATTAGAGTCCTAAAACCTATGCTACTGCCGTGCCTGTACGGGATAATGTATTTATTTGCCGAATTTCCAACATTTAACCTAGTTATTTATTTATTTGCCAGACCGTATGCTCTGATACCAACTGTAACGACCCGCCACCCTATAATCGGGGATCCGATTACTAAATGGGTACCGAATCATTAATTTGGGACCAAACCAGGATCTAGTAAGTCTGGGAAATAAATAATAAACTAAGCTAAACATTCACATCGCATTGACTTGAAATAAAAGTGCAGGAATTAAAATTATTACAATGCGACTCGATACAGCAAATAATTACATTCTCCAACAGAATGAAATAATTAAACATACAGGCCAAAGATAAATAACAACTACATCGGGGCATACCCCGGAACAACCGCTGAAGGCACACCACCCGGCCGCACACGCTGCTCTAAGTCTGCTGGGAGTCCTCACCTGAAAACCGCAGGGGTGAGTCTCAAGACAAGACTCAATAGGGATCCTTCGATCCCCACTGCCCACGCACACACCCACAAGTGTAAAGTACAGCTAACAGTGGAGTAACAAGTGTAGTGGCAGGTATGATATCTAATTCTCTACGTGAGAACACATGCAGTCGAAATATAATAATCATGCACATTCTAAATCAGCCGTAAGAAAACCCACAACTGCCGTCTCGATAGAACTCGCCGACCGTACAAACAACGGTGAGAAAAACCTCGACCCGCTGAGACCAAGGAGCAGCCCCTTGGATAGCACGCTCGCTACTCCGGCCCAACTGGCTCAGGTGACTACCCCTTCCCTCAGCATGAGTGACTCTCCGAATGTACCACTCCGACACCGGTACTAGCTGACCCCGGGGTTCACCAGGTGACCCTCTCTCACTAGGCGTCACCCCGCCCACGCCCCCACCGGCGCTGTGCTCACGCCCCCACCAGCACAGGGTGATAAATCGCTACAATGACACTCCAGGTCCACAGTAACACAAAACCACCAAAACTCAGTACTGTACGATCCGGTCACATGAAAAGTCCGCGATCGTATAACACACATGTGACACCATCCAGTCATGAAGAATCCATCTCCACCGGGTATACTAAAACATGCACTAACTATCATCTAACAGTATGAACACATTTTACTGGCATGAATTAGTGCAATTCTGTCTTGAATCGCGTCGACCGAGGTCGACGCCATTCAAGCTCCATGTATAGGTTCATATAAATCAGTCTTCAGAATCTGGCCTTAAAAGGCGTCGACACCAGAGGACGCCGTTTAAAAGGTGTCGACATCCTCAGACGCCATTCAGCACAGAAAACCAGGATTTTCCGAAATCTTTAAACAGGGGATTTCTGCCTTAAAAGGCGTCATGGCTACCCGACGCTATTCAAAACGCGTCGACCACCCATGACGTCTTTTAGTCCCAGAATCCCAAACTGGCAGACTCTTAGTCAGGCGATTCCTGTCTAAAAGGCGTCGTGATGGCCCGACGCCCTTTGAAAAGGCGTCGTCCATGCACGACGTCTTTCAACCCCAGGAACCAGAGTTGCCATGAGCCCGAGGGCTCCCCTTTTCAACCCAAACAGCCCCAAAATACCCAAAAACGGAGGAGAAAGAGGGGCACACAATCCATAGGAAATCTCAATCATAGCAAATCCCCCATATCATCAAAAGAACTCCTAAACATGCTCATTCTACCCCCCAAAACCAAGGATCCACAACATGCATAAACGGGTAAAAACATGGTTTAAACACAAAGCCGTGGGAACCGTCACCCTACCGGACACTCGAACGCCTCCGAGCTTCAAGCCGTCCGCCTGTCTCGCCCCACGCAGCCGCCGGTACCGCCGAGGTCGTCCTAGCCCCACCGTGACGTCGGCCGCCGTCCGGAGAGTAGAACGCCGCAGTGGGAGTGGAGGTGGTAGGGGTAGGAGCCAGGTAGAGGATGGAGTGGAGGGAGAGGTGAAATGGTGTGAGGAAAAGAGGGAGGAGGAGGGGATCGCCGCCGTCGCCGGAGGAGAAGGAGAGAAGGAGAGTAGGAGAAAATGAGGGAAAGAAGGAGGGCTCGCGGGGTTAACCAGAAACTGGCTAAAACGCGTCGACATGCACGGACGCCTATCAGGTGACATGACGGCCGCTCTGACAAGATTCTGAAACGCGTCGTCTTCACAGACACCATTCAGACAACTTGTCAGGGCCGTACTCTGACACACCCAGTGTCTCAGTCTAAAAGGCGTCGACCCACATGGACGCCGTTCAGACGACCTGACAGGGCCGGACTCTCGCGGCCCGAGGTCAGGCCACATGGCACCCACGTGGCAGAACCTGAAACGCGTCTGCCACGGTGGACGCCGTTTAAAACGCGTCTCGGGGTCCTGACGCGATTCGACTCAGAACCCCCGCCCCTCACCAGGGCTAGAACTACTGGGCCCGACCCGAAAACCGGATCCGAAAGTCTCGGTCCTTACAAGTCCTCACCTGAAAACCGCAGGGGTGAGTCTCAAGACAAGACTCAGTAGGGATCCTTCGATCCCCACTGCCCACGCACACACCCACAAGTGCAAAATATAGCTAACGGTAAAGTAACAAGCACAGTAGTAGGTACAATTCCTAATTCTCAACGTGAAATCACATGCAGTCGAAGTGTATTAAACATGCATATTTCTAAACTAACCGACAAGGGAACCCACGACTGCCGCCTCCATAGAACACGTCAACCACATAAACAAATGGTGGGAAAAACCTCGACCCGCTGAGACCAAACAGTGACCCCTTGGATAGCACGCTGGCCACCTCGGCGGCCACTCCTTCCCTCAGCAAACCTTGACCCGCTGAGACCAAACAGTAACCCCTCGGATAGTACGCTGACTACTCCGGCCCAACTGGCTCAGGTGGTTACTCCTTCCCCCAGCACGAGTGACACTCCAAAGGTACCACTCCGACACCGGTACAAGCTAGCTAACCCCGGGGTTCACCAGGTGACCCTCTCCACTAGGCGTCACCCCGCCACTGCTCCCGTCAGTGCTGTGTCCCTCCGCACCGACACAGGGTGTAGAACGCTACAACTGCCACTCTAGGTCCACCGAAACAGAAAACACGGCACGGTACGATCCGGTCGCGGAAGTAATTCACGGTCGCACGACATCCAACGTAATGCCATCCGGTCACGAAGAGTCCATCACATCGAGCATACTAAAAGTATGCATTTAACCAACTATCTAGCAGTATGAACACATTTTACTGGCATGAATTAGTGTTGTTCTGTCTTGAATCGCGTCGCCCAAGGCCGACGCCATTCAAGATCCCTAAACTGGTTCATGTAAAACAGTCTTCAGAATCAGGCCTTGAAAGGCGTCGACACCAGTGGTCGCCTTTTGAAAGGCGTCGACATCCTCAGACGCCATTCAACACAGAAATCCAGAAATTCCAAAGGCCTTACTCAGGGGATTTCTGCCTTAAAAGGCGTCATGGATACCCGACGCTATTCAAAACGCGTCGCCCACCCATGACGTCTTTTAGTCCCAGAATCTCCGAACTGGCAAACTCTCTGTCAGGCGATTCCTGTCTAAAAGGCGTCGTGATGGCCCGACGCCCTTCAAAAAGGCGTCGTCCATGCACGACGTCTTTCAACCCCAGGAACCAGAGTTTGCCCTGAGCTCGAGGGCTCCCTATTCCAACCCAAACAACCCCAAAATTATCCAAAAACGGAGGAGAAAGAGGGGTAACCCAATCCATAGGAAAACACATTCATAGAAATCCCCCATAATCATCAAAAGAACTCCTAAACATGCTCGTTCTACCCCCCAAAACCACGGATCCATAACATGCTTAGACGGGGGAAAACACGATGCTATGGGAATCGTCACCCTACCGGATACTTGAACGCCTCCAAGCTTCAAGCCGTCCACCTGTCTCGCCCCACGCCGCCGCCGGTACCGCCGTGGTCGCCCTTACTCCACCGTGACGTCGGCCGCCGTCCGGAGAGTAGAACGCCGCAGTGGAAGTGGAGGTGGTAGTGGTAGGAGCTAGGTAGAGGATGGAGTGGAGGGAGAGATGGAATGGTGGGAAGAAAAGAGGGAAGGGAAGGAATTGCCGTCGGGATCGCCGGAGTGGAAGGAGAGAAAGAGAGAAGGTGAAAATGAGGGAAAGAAGGAGGGCTCGCGGGGTTAACCAGAGACTGGCTAAAACGCGTCGACATCCACGGATGTCTATCAGGTGACGTGACGGCCGCTCTGACAAAAGTCTGAAACGTGTCGTCCTACACAGACGCCGTTCAGACAACTTGTCAGGGCCGTACTCTGACACACCCAGTGTCGCAGTCTGAAAGGCGTCGTCCCACGCGGACGCCGTTCAGACGACGCGACAGGGCCGTACTCTCGCGGCCCGCAGCCAGCCCACGTGGCACCCACGTGGCAGAACCTAAAACGCGTCTGCAACGGTGGACGCCGTTCAAACCGCGTCGAGCGGGCTCAACGAGAAACATCACAGAGCCCCAGACCCCATTAGCAGGGTCCGACCCGAAAACCGGATCCGAAAGTCTCGATCCTTACATTCTTCCCCCCTTAAAAGAATTTCGCCCTCGAAATTGGCTGCTAGAATTAACAAGGTCAAAACAGGGATACAGTTCACAAGGAAACTTACGAAAAGAGGTAAGGGAACTACTCCCGCATCTCATCCTCTCGCTCCCAGGTTGCCTCACCTCCAGAGCGGTACTGTCAAATCACCTTGACCAACGGTACAATCTTGTTCCGCAGGACCTGTTCTCTGCGATCCTCAATACGAACAGGATACTCTGGAAAGGACAGGTCCTCCGCGACCTCCAACTCTGAAAAATCCAACACATGGGACGGATCCTGAACATACTTCCTCAGCAAGGAAACATGGAACACATCGTGCACTCCTGCAAGACTGGGCGGCAAGGCCAGCTGATATGTGGTTTCCCCAATCCGAGCAAGAATGGGAAAAGGCCCAATATATCGCGGACTCAGCTTGCCTCGCTTCCCAAATCTCATCACACCCTTGGAGGGTGAGACTCGGAGAAACACGTGGTCCCCAACTTCAAACTCAAGTGGTCTCCGTTGGATGTCTGCGTAACTTTTCTGTCTACTCTGAGCTGCGGTCAACCTCTGCCGAACAGTCCTGGCAATCTCAGCACACTGCTGCACTAACTCAGGTCCTGCTATCTGCCTTTCACCGATCTCGGACCAACACACTGGAGATCGACACGGCCGCGCATACAAAGCCTCGTAAGGCGCCATGCCGATACTAGAATGATAACTGTTGTTGTAGGCAAACTCCACAGTGGACAAATGCTGTTCCCACGAACCTTGTAAGGATCGAGACTTTCGGATCCGGTTTTCGGGTCGGACCCCCGTTGTTCTAGCCCTTGTGAGGGGCGGAGGTTCTGAGTCGAATCGCGTCAAGACCTCGAGACGCGTTTTAAACGGCGTCCACCGTGGCAGACGCGTTTCAGGTTCTGCCACGTGGGTGCCACGTGGACTGACCTTGGGCCGCGAGAGTACGGCCCTATCAGGTCGTCTGAACGGCGTCCGCGTGGGACGACGCCTTTTAGACTGCGACTCTGGGTGTGTCAGAGTATGGCCCTGACAAGTTGTCTGAATGGCGTCTGTGTAGGACGACGCGTTTCAGAATCTTGTCAGAGCGGCCGTCACGTCACCTGATAGGCGTCCGTGCATGTCGACGCGTTTTAGCCAGTTTCTGGTTAACCCCGCGAGCCCTCCTTCTTTCCCTCATTTTCTCCTACTCTCCTTCTCTCCTCCTCCTCTGGTGATCGGCGGCGACCCCCTCCTCCTCCCTCTTTTCTTCCCACCATTTCACCTCTCCCTCCACACCATCCTCCACCTAGCTCCTACCCCTACCACCTCCACTTCCACTGCGGCGTTCTACTCTCCGGACGGCGGCCGACGTCACGGTGGGGCTAGGACGACCTCGGCGGTACCGGCGGCGGCGTGGGGCGAGACAGGCGGACGGCTTGAAGCTTGGAGGCGTTCGAGTGTTCGGTAGGGTGACGTTCCCCATAGCGTTGTGTTTAAAATCATGTTTTCCTCGTTTATGCATGTGGTGGATCTTTGGTTTCGGGGGTTAGAATGAGCATGTTTAGGATTTCTATGAGGGTGTTCGCCTATGGATAGTATTGCTCCTCGTTTCCCTCCATTTTGGATGATTTTTGGGGTTATTTGGGGTTGAAAAGAGAGCCCTCGGGCTTAGGGCGGTTCTGATTCCTGGGGTTGAAAGACGTCGTGCATGGACGACGCCTTTTTGAAGGGCGTCGGGCCATTACGACGCCTTTTAGACAGGAATCGACTGACAGAAAGTCTGCTAGGTTGGGGATTCTGTGGCTAAAAGACGTCGGGGGTAAACGACGCGTTTTTGAATGGCGTCAGGAACCCACGACGTGTTTTAACGGCAGAAATCTCCTGAATAAGGTCTTGGAATTTCCGGATTTCCGTGTTGTATGGCGTCTGGGGATGTCGACGCCTTTTAAAAGGCGACCACTGGTGTCGACGCCTTTTAAGGCCAGATTCTGAAGACTGATTTATATGAACCTGTACATGGAGCTTGAATGGCGTCGACCTCGGTCGACGCGATTCAAGACAGAATCTCACTAATTCATGCCAGTAAAACGTGTTCATACTGCTAGATAGTTGGTTAGCACATGTTTTAGTGCACCTGATAGAGATGGATTCCTCATGATCGGATGGTTCTATGTGTGTTATGCGATCGCGGGCTTTTCACGTGACCGGATCGCACTGTGTTGGGTTTTCAGTCACTGTGGACCTCGAGTGACATTGTAGCACTTTATCACCCTGTGCTGGTGGGGGCGTGAGCACAGCGCCGGTGGGGGCGTGGGCGGGGTGACGCCTAGTGAGCGAGGGTCACCTGGTGAACCCCGGGGTCAGCTAGTACCGGTGTCGGAGTGGTACATTCGAAGAGTCACTCATGCTGAGGGAAGGGGTAGTCACCTGAGCCAGTTGGGCCGGAGTAGCGAGCGTGCTATCCGAGGGGCTACTCCTTGGTCTCAGCGGGTCGAGGTTTTTCTCACCGTTGTTTGTACGGTCGGCGAGTTCTATCGAGACGGCAGTTGTGGGTTTTCTAACGGTTGGTTTAGAATGTGCATGATTATTATATTTCGACTGCATGTGTTCTCACGTAGAGAATTAGATATCGTACCTGCCACTACACTTGTTACCTTACTGTTAGCTGTACTCTACACTTGTGGGTGTGTGCGTGGGCAGTGGGGATCGAAGGATCCCTACTGAGTCTTGTCTTGAGACTCACCCCTGCGGTTTTCAGGTGAGGACTCCCAGCAGACTTAGAGCGGCGTGTGCGGCCGGGTGTGGTGTGCCTTCAGCGGTTGTTCCGGGGTATGCCCCGATGTAGTTGTTATTTATCTTTGGCCTGTATGTTTAATTATTTCCTTCTGTTAGAGAATGTAATTATTTGCTGTATCGAGTCGCATCGTAATAATTTTAATTCCTGCACTTTTATTTCAATTCAATGCGATGTGAATGTTTAGCTTAGTTTATTATTTATTTCCCAGACTTACTAGATCCTGGTTTGGTCCCAAATTAATGATTCGGTACCCATTTAGTAATCGGATCCCCGATTATAGGGTGGCGGGTCATTACAAACCTCCCCAGTCTAGGCAACATGCCCTGAGCATATCCTCCAAGGTCTGAATGGTCCTCTCCGACTGTCCGTCAGTTTCGGGATGATAGGCCGAGCTGAAAGCCAACTGGGTACCCAACGCCTGCTGAAAGCTCTTCCAGAACCTGGAAGTAAACCCCGGATCTCGATCTGATACAATGGACAAAGGTACCCCGTGCAGAGAGATGATCCGGTCTACAAACAACTTTGCTAGCTTGCCGACCGACCAGTCCTTCCTAATGGCTAGGAAGTGTGCCGACTTGGTCAGCCGATCAACGATGACCCAGATAGCGTCTCTCCTGCTAGGGGATGTAGGCAATCCCATCACAAACTCCATCGTCACATGCTCCCATTTCCACTCTGGAATCGGCAAGGGCTGCAGCAACCCTCCAGGTCTCTGATGCTCGGCTTTAACCTGCTGACAAGTCATACATCTAGCCACATATACAGCCACATCTTTCTTCATACCGGGCCACCAGAAGTGCCTCCTCAAACAATGGTACATCTTGGTCGTCCCAGGATGCACTGCATATCTCGAACGGTGCGCCTCATCAAGAACACATCTGCGCACGTCTTCCTCAGTCGGGACATAGAGCCTGCCTCTGAATCTGACAGTACCGTCATCCCACAACTCCACCTCTGACCTCTGGAGGATCTGTGGTAAGTCAGCATCTGCCCTCTGAGCGTCAATCATAGCATGATACACAGCCGGTCTCACAGTCAAGCTGACTAGCACTGCTCTATCCTCTTCACGTGGAACCCTAAAGGAGGATTCCACAACCTGCTCGAGCAATTTCCATTCCCGAATCATAAGGTATGACATGACCGTCTTCCGACTCAAAGCGTCTGCCACCACATTTGCCTTGCCCGGATGATAAGAAAGGTCAAAGTCATAATCCTTAATAAACTCCATCCACCTCCGCTGCCTTAGATTCAGGTCTCTCTGAGTGAACACATATTTCAAGCTCTTGTGATTGGTAAAAACCTGAAATTTCTCTCCATATAAGTAATGCCTCCAGATCTTAAGTGCAAACACCACAGCTGCAAGCTCCAAATCATGAGTAGGATAGTTCTCCTCATGCCTCTTCAGCTGCCGAGAAGCATAAGCAACTATCCTGCCATGCTGCATAAGGACTGCTCCCAAACCTCGACGGGACGCATCTGAGTAAACCACAAATCCACCTGACCCAGATGGAAGCACCAGCACTGGGGCTGACGTGAGGCGAGTTTTTAGCTCAATAAAACTCTGCTCACAATCCTCAGTCCACACAAAACGAACTCCCTTTCGAGTCAACCTCGACAAGGGGGCCGTATCGAAGAAAATCCCTGAACAAACCGCCTGTAATAACCGGCAAGCCCCAGAAAGCTCCTGATCTCAGTCACTGAAGTCGGCCTGCTCCAGTCCATCACTGCCTCGATCTTGGCTGGATCCACTGCGATACCCTCGCCAGAAATAACGTGCCCAAGGAAGTGCACCTCGTCTAGCCAAAATTCACATTTGCTGAACTTGGCATAAAGTTGGCGCTCTCTCAGGACCTGCAACACTGCCCGAAGATGAGCAGCGTGCTCTTCCTCAGAAGAAGAATAGATCAGAATATCATCAACAAACACAACCACAAACTGGTCCAGGTAGGTCCTGAAGACTCAGTTCATCAGATCCATAAAGGCCGCCGGAGCATTGGTTAAGCCGAAGGGTATAACCAGAAACTCATAATGCCCATACCGAGTCCTGAAGCCGTCTTACTAACATCCACATCCCGGATCCTCATATGATAATATCCAGATCTCAGATCGATCTTGGAAAACACCCTCGCGGTCTGCAGCTGATCCATCAAATCATCGATCCTGGGAAGTGGATACTTATTCTTTATTGTCACCTGGTTCAGCTGCCTATAATCGATGCACAATCTCAAAGAACCATCATTCTTCCTGACAAACAGAACTGGAGCACCCCATGGAGATGTACTGGGATGAATGAAACCCTTATCCAGCAACTCCTGCAATTGCGCCTTCAACTCAGCGAGTTCGGCTGGCGCCATCCGATACGGGGCCTTAGACAAGGGCGCCGTACCTGGTGCAAGCTCGATGGTAAACTCGACCTCTCGCTGAGGAGGAAGGCCAGGCAGCTCCTCAGGAAACACATCTACGAAATCACAAACAACAGGCACCTCCCAAGGACTGGGACTATCACGGACATCAGAAACAACCACAGAGGCAAGGAAAGCCTCACAGCCACCAGCAAGCAACCTCCGTGCCTTAAAGGCAGAAATGAGAATACCTCGAGAAGAAAGCCTAATACCTTGGAAAAAGAAGGTCGGGATGTCCGGAATAGAGAAGCGCACCATCTTCCTGTGGCAGTCCACCTCCGCATAAAAGGCTTCCTACCAATCCATACCCAGGATGATATCAAAATCACGAATAGCAAGTACAACCAGCTGGGCAGGTAGCACATGACCCTCAATGGTCAAGGGAACATTCCTCAAACAATTATAAGATATCATGAAGTCTCCAGAAGGAACTTCCACCAACAGACCATCAGATAACTCATCAACGGGTGCAGAAAGAATATCTAGGAACTGCTCGGAAAAGAAAGAATGCGAAGCACCCGAATCGATCAACACATGCGCAGAGTTCCCAAGGACAGAAAGTGTACCTTCCACCAAGTTGGACGCGCGAGCCTCCTTCCTGGTGATAGCCAGCACTCTCCCTTGGGTCCTCGGCTTCTTCTGATCAGCTGGCCGTTGCCTCTGGCCACGCCCCTGCGGGCAAAACCTCGCCACGTGGCCCTGCTGGCCACAAGTATAGCATCTCCCGGAGAAAGCAGGACACTGAGTCCCACCATGAGTACCACCACAGTGCTGACAAACTGCTGGAAGCCTCTGAGCTGGCTCCTGCTGTGCACTGGACGCTGACTGACTCTGCTGACCCTGCCTGGGCCTACTGCTGCCGCTGCTGCCACTACTGCTGCCACCACCCCTGAAGAATCTCCTGAATCGGGAGCCGAGTGACGACGATCCCGATCTGACCGAAGGAGCCGGTGCCGCTGCCTTACCCCTGCCTCGCACTGGTCCCTGAGCAGTCTGCCCTCTCTCCCGGGCCGACTGGGTCTGCTGAGCCTCTACAGCTGCTGCACACCTAACTGCTGAAGCTAGGTCTGTACAACAGTGGGACGCCACGAAGTTCCTCAGACTGAGCCTCAGTCCGTCCACAAACCTCTCTGTGCGACGCTCCTCGTCCCCAGATATGAAAGGCACGAACCGTCCCAGCGAAACAAACTTTGCCTGGTACTCAAGTACCATCATACTCCCCTGTGACAGATCCATAAACTCCCTCTCTTTGGCTCGCTGGACATGTCTAGGGAAATATTGTGCATTGAACTCCTTGACAAAGGTCTCCCATGGAATTTCCCTGAGACTCCTGTCCTCATAAGACAAACTCTTCAGTGTGGTCCACCAGTCATAGGCGCTATCCTTCAGCATAAAGGTAGCCAGTGGGGTCCTCTCTACTGCTGCACAGTCCATGGTATCGAAGGTCTTCTCTATCTCTCTAAGCCAGTGAATGGCCTCATCAGGGTCGGGACGACCGACGAAGTGAGGTGGCCTCAGCTTCAAGAACCTCTCAAGTGTAGCTGTAGACCCTCCTCGAGCACTAAAACTCTCGCTAGGGTCTCGTGTCTGATATCTGGCCATAGTGTCCATCATGGCCTCCACAAACTGCTCTACACTCAGCCTCCCTACCTCGGACCCACTAGGGACATCTCCCCGCTCTCGAATAACCAGCATCCTCTTCCTGGGAGCCATCTACTCGCCTACAATTACAAAATCAAAAAGTTCTAATTAGAGTCCTAAAACCTATGCTACCGCCGTGCCTGTACGGGATAATGTATTTATTTGCCGAACTTACAACATTTAACCTAGTTATTTATTTATTTGCCAGACCGTATGCTCTGATACCAACTGTAACGACCCGCCACCCTATAATCGGGGATCCGATTACTAAATGGGTACCGAATCATTAATTTGGGACCAAACTAGGATCTAGTAAGTCTGGGAAATAAATAATTAACTAAGCTAAACATTCACATCGCATTGAATTGAAATGAAAGTGCAGGAATTAAAAATTATTACAATGCGACTCGATACAGCAAATAATTACATACTCCAACTGAAAAGAAATAATTAAACATACAGGCGAGAAATAAATAACAACTACATCGGGGCATACCCCGGAACAACTGCTGAAGGCGCTCAACACACGGCCGCACACGCCGCTCTAAGTCTGCTGGGAGTCCTCACCTGAAAACCGCAGGGGTGAGTCCCAAGACAAGACTCAGTAGGGATCCTTCGATCCCCACTGCCTACGCACACACCCACAAGTGCAAAATATAGCTAACGGTAAAGTAACAAGCACAGTAGTAGGTACAATTCCTAATTCTCAACGTGAAATCACATGCAGTCGAAGTGTATTAAACATGCATATTTCTAAAGTAACCGACAAGGGAACCCACGACTGCCGCCCCGATAGAACACGTCAACCACATAAACAAATGGTGGGAAAAACCTCGACCCACTGAGACCAAACAGTGACCCCTTGGATAGCACGCTGGCCACCTCGGCGGCCACTCCTTCCCTCAGCAAACCTTGACCCGCTGAGACCAAACAGTAACCCCTCGGATAGTACGTTGACTACTCCGGCCCAACTGGCTCAGGTGGTTACTCCTTCCCCCAGCACGGGTGACACTCCAAAGGTACCTCTCCGACACCGGTACAAGCTAGCTAACCCCGGGGTTCACCAGGTGACCCTCTCCACTAGGCGTCACCCCGCCACTGCTCCCGTCAGCGCTGTGTCCCTCCGCACCGACACAGGGTGTAGAACGCTACAACTGCCACTCTAAGTCCACCGAAACAGAAAACACGGCACGGTGCGATCCGGTCGCGGAAGTAATCCACGGTCGCACGACATCCAACGCAATGCCATCTGGTCACGAAGAGTCCATCACATCGAGCATACTAAAAGCATGCATTTAACCAACTATCTAGCAGTATGAACACATTTTACTGGCATGAATTAGTGTTGTTCAGTCTTGAATCGCGTCGCCCAAGGCCGACGCCATTCAAGATCCCTAAACTGGTTCATGTAAAACAGTCTTCAGAATCAGGCCTTAAAAGGCGTCGACACCAGTGGTCGCCTTTTGAAAGGCGTCGACATCCTCAGACGCCATTCAACACAGAAATCCAGAAATTCCAAAGGCCTTACTCAGGGGATTTCTGCCTTAAAAGGCGTCATGGATACCCGACGCTATTCAAAACGTGTCGCCCACCCATGACGTCTTTTAGTCCCAGAATCCCCGAACTGGCAGACTCTCTGTCAGGCGATTCCTGTCTAAAAGACGTCGTGATGGCCCGACGCCCTTCAAAAAGGCGTCGTCCATGCACGACGTCTTTCAACCCCAGGAACCAGAGTTTGCCCTGAGCCCGAGGGCTCCCTATTCCAACCCAAACAACCCCAAAATTATCCAAAAACGGAGGAGAAAAAGGGGCAACCCAATCCATAGGAAAACACATTCATAGAAATCCCCCATAATCATCAAAAGAACTCCTAAACATGCTCGTTCTACCCCCCAAAACCACGGATCCATAACATGCTTAGACGGGGGAAAACACGATGCTATGGGAATCGTCACCCTACCGGATACTTGAACGCCTCCGAGCTTCAAGCCGTCCACCCATCTCGCCCCACGCCGCCGCCTGTACCGCCGTGGTCGCCCTTACTCCACCGTGACGTCGGCCGCCGTCCGGAGAGTAGAACGCCGCAGTGGAAGTGGAGGTGGTAGTGGTAGGAGCTAGGTAGAGGATGGAGTGGAGGGAGAGATGAAATGGTGGGAAGAAAAGATGGAAGGGAAGGAATTGCCGTCGGGATCGCCGGAGGGGAAGGAGAGAAAGAGAGAAGGTGAAAATGAGGGAAAGAAGGAGGGCTCGCGGGGTTAACCAGAGACTGGCTAAAACACGTCGACATCCACAGACGTCTATCAGGTGACGTGACGGCCGCTCTGACAAAAGTCTGAAACGCGTCGTCCTACACAGACGCCGTTCAGACAACTTGTCAGGGCCGTACTCTGACACACCCAGAGTCGCAGTTTGAAAGGCGTCGTCCCATGCGGACGCCGTTCAGACGACGCGACAGGGCCGTACCCTCGCGGCCCGAAGCCAGCCCACGTGGCACCCACGTGGCAGAACCTAAAACGCGTTGCAACGGTGGACGCCGTTCAAACCGCGTCGAGCGGGCTCGACGCGAAACATCACAGAGCCCCAGACCCCACTAGGGCCAGAACTGCCGGGTCCGACCCGAAAACCGGATCCGAAAGTCTCGATCCTTACATGTTTAATGCAGAACATGCTTTAATGGATAATAGGTCTTCATGGCGTGAGATTAAGCACAAGAATTAATAAAAACGTAACTAATAAACCACTCTTTGAATCGTGGCATGGATAGGTGATGAAATTCACATCACATCACTCATCCCTAACGTGTTTCAATGAATTAGACAATTTCTAGCTTTTCCTTTAAAACATGATTATTTTAAAAAAACAATCAATATACATGAACTGTCGTGGATCTAAACAAACTAGGTTTTCCTTTAAAACATGATTATTTTAAAAAATAATGAATATACATGAACTATCATGGATCTAAACAAACTATAACATATGCATCACATGGTCTATACTTGCCCATGGATTATTCATGGATTATATACAGAAATTTCAAAAACAATGAATATACATGAATTTTCGTGGATCTAAACAAACTATAACATATGCATCATGGTCTATGCTTGCCCATGGATTATTCATGGATTATCTACAGAAATAAATAAGAATTAACTGGCATGATATCATCAATATTATAGTAAATATTAACAACATAAAACACGGTTCTTTTACAATAATAACATCATCATCATGGCATGAAATTTTACGGGAAATTAATTGTCTTCTACATGCATGATTTATCATCACAAGACCTCAACTTTCATCCTGCATGAAACAAGCATGAATAAAGCATAGGGATAGCATCAACTCAATTATAACCTATGTAAATCACGTCATGCATGACTGACGCGATTCAAATCATGTCACTCTGCACAAACGCTGTAACGACCCCCTATCGGCCAGTTCGGTCATACTAATGTACTTCGACCGAAGGGAACCGTTAACAGCGGGAACAACCCGAACATGACTTGTACAATTAAGGTTGAGCACTTTGCATGTAATTAAACAAAACACTTCATATAAATGTCATACACAGTGTATTACAGTACATCAAGTCCAGGAATACAACTTGTAAGTTATATAGGGACTGGATTTACAAAAACAACCTCTGCTCAACTAAACTAAGATCGTAGAGATTCCTCGTTTACCCTAGGAAGGTCCTCTTGAAAGGGGGTTAAATAGTGTGGGTGAGTTTACCGACTCAGCAAGCACATGATACCACTACATGGCTTATCATATATGTAAATGTAGAAAGACAACATGATAATATCATGTACTCATGTCATGATAGAATATAACATAACAAGCTTCAACTAACATAGGGATCATGGCGAATCATGACATGGTCACAAGATCATGGTATAGCATAGCATGGCGTAAGTATAAACATAAAGTTCATGACATGGCGTGGCTTGATCATAACATAGCAGCATGACATGGCATAAATACAAGCATAATACGGGCATGGTATAGCATAAAGGGCATGGTTAAAAGATCATGATATAGTATGAAGTCATAAACATATATAACATACGAACAACATGAATCTTTTCACTTATTTAACAGACATGCATCCAAACCACAACATAAGGAGGTTGGCATGACGTGCAACCAATTGTAAGGCAAATGCCCACTGACGCTTCCACTGCGCAGTAGGGGGACCTACCCGTCCCACTTGGACCGGGTGAACCGTACTCAGGATTTACCCGTTTGTCTCAAGTTGCGTCTTTTAATTATGTCCGCATCACACGGATGCTTGTATGATTCGGACGCATGGACTCCTAAGTTGGCATTGTCTGTAGCATGCTCGATTTTAACATGGGAGACTAGTAGAAATGGGATTTAGGCATTGGTTGGGGGTCCATTTAGGCTCTTATATCATTTCGACAACATAACGGCTTAATTGCATCTTCTTAAATTTGTAGGAAAATACACGTTTGAAAACAGACCATTCGCAGTAGGAAAATGATCATGCAGAAAGAACGATGTACTTGCCTTTAACCCAGAAGCTCACTGGAACATGGTGGAAACCTCCTCCTCCTATACGTGCGTAGAACCCCGGACATCTCCTGTTCCCGCTCTAAATCTTTCTCTCTTCCTTTCTTCCTCTCTTTCTTCCTTCCTCTCTTCCTTTCTACCTCTCTTTCTCTCTCAATTTCTCTCTCTAAACGTGGGCAAGGGGGAAGGAGAAGAGATGGGGAGATGAGAGGGGCTACCCCCTATTTATAGGGGTGGTCATGGCCTAGGATGGGGACAAGTGTCCTTTAAGGTCTCTCTTAGATTTGGGACATGTGTCCTAAAGAGATAAAGGTTGCTTGGATGGAGCCAAGTGGCATAGTGAGGTGGCATGGTTTCTTGGGGGACAAGAAATCTTAACGTTATCCTTTACCAGTATCCTTATCCTTTAATAGTATTCTTTAGCAATTTTAGATTTTAGTCCCTGTATCTTTTGTTGTTGGCTTTCTACCCTTTTTCAGCACTTCTTCACCGAATTTAACTTCTTTTTAGTAATTTAAAGATACTTCAAGAAACCTTAAAAATTATATCTAAGACCCTTCTAAAAATCATTAATAGCATCATTAACCTCAAACTTTTCATAATTGCATTTATACTTTTTCAATATTTATGAATATACCCTTTTTATAATTATGTGTATGTTGGTATGTAACTGTAATCTTGTAGGTCCTTACATCCTCTCCCCCTTAAACAAAATTCGTCCTCGAATTTCAAATCTAACTAAATAAATTACTTGATTATGGTGAGAATCTTACCGAAAAGATGTGGGTACTTACTCCACATTTCTTCTTCCATTTCCCATATAGCTTCTTCTGTTGACTGGTTTTTTCATAAAACTTTCACTAAAGGAATTGTCTTGTTTCTGATCTCTTTTGTCTTGAAGTTCAAGATTTGCATTGGTTGTTCTTCATAGCTCAGATTTGGCTGGATCTGAAGCCCGCCATAATCTATGACATGAGATGGATCATGAAGATATTTCTTGAGTATGGAGACATGGAAAATATTGTGAACCCCTTCCAAGGAAGGTGATAAGGCTAACTGATATACTGCACCTCCAACCTTCTGCAAGATTTCAAATGGACCAATATAGTGGGGTGCTAGCTTGCTTCGCTTTCTGAATCTGATAACTCCTTTTGATAGGGAAACTTTCAAAAAAATATGATCCCCAACTTCAAAAGAGACATCCTTTCTTCTCTGATCGGCATAAATTTTTTGTCGATTCAATGCAACTGTCAATCTTTGATGGATAAGTTGAATGTTCTCTGTACTGGCCTGTATAATATTTGGGCCTATCATTTGTCTCTCTCCGGACTCTTCCCAACATATAGGTGACCGGTAGGGTCTCCCATATAGAGCTTCAAAAGGAGCCATTTTAATATTGGCATGGAAGCTATTGTTATAGGCAAACTTGACCAACAGCAAGTTTTTATCCCAATCTCCTTCCCAAACCAGACTACATGCTCTAAGCATATCTTCTAGTTCTGGATAGTTCTTTCTGACTGACCGTCAGTCTGAGGATGAAAAGCAGTACTAAATTTTAATTGAGTGCCTAAAGCTTCCTGGAGACTCTATTAGTATTAGATGGTCTCAAAGCCAATCCGATACTATGTACTGATTCAGATTATTAATAAATGGCAATAATTCATTGTGTGTAATTAATTCGATCTATGTTTATCATATCACGATGAACTCCATGAACATGTGCAACAGTCTTCGGATTATGATGAAATCATAATTACGGGACCGAAGACTTATAAACACATGTTCTTAATTGTTCCTAGTCATAGGATGTTTGAGATAGGACATCGAACATCCGGATAGACTAGTATAGGTTACTTCAGCTCATATGATGAAGGTGACTGATCCCATAAGTCACTTGTGTGGAGACACTATGCTGGACCTGTAGGTGCACATTGGCGAATGTGTTCACTTAACTGATCCGATTATGAATCGCTGGATGGTAAACATCTCACTGTTAACCAGCTCGATTCTTTTGTCACAGTTGTGTAGATGATCCTTGGACCTGAGACGCCAAAAATATCTTATTGGTACGTTTCTGAACTTTGACCTTGACTAACGAATCCCTAACCATGGGTTATCAATAAGTCAAGTGATCAGGTTCTGGGAAACACCTTCAAAGGTAATTGTGTGTTCAATACGGGATCATCCGCCCTCGGTAGTTTGAGAGAGAATGTTCTGGGAATAATGCGCTTAAAGTCCCTGGCCAGGGCGGACTCTGTGTTCGATAAGGAGTTATCGAATTCAGATTAGCAGCATTTGATTCAAGTGAATCGACCGAATAGGGTTTAATAGTAAACCATACCCTAGGTCGATTCGGGAACATTGCACGGATGAAGGATTATATCCACGCACTAACCGAAGACGGAAAGGTTCCAATAGAGGGTTGCGATAACCCTAGTGCCATCTAGGATCACGCGATGTTGCTTGGCATCCAACGTGATCGGAAGTCCGTCCGAATTTATTGTGGGACATTAAATTCGGCTGATTAATTGAATATGAGGATATTAATTAATTCAGTGGGTCAGTAAAGGGTTACTAGGCTTAATGGGCTACTAACTAGACTGGTATTTGGGCCTAGAGGGTCACACAAAAATGGTTTTCAAGTCGATGGATAATCCGAGAGGATTTCGGATAAGTCTGGGTTTTTACGAAAAACTGCAAACAGACTTATTATAAAAAAATGGATACTACGTCGGGGGCCAGCAACCCTAACCTAGCCATCGTTCCATCTCTATCCTCTCTTCCAGACGCACGACACGAGGCTCCGCTTCGATTCACGACCACTCTGCCTTCCATCCGACAGGAGATTCTGAATCTGCATGTCGCGGCGGATTACGCGAAGCCAGACGGGATCCACGAACGTCGAATCGAGCGAGGAAGAGAGGACGATCTATCGCGAGGAGAACTGCGTGGGTACCGCTAGAGGTCGGGCATCTGCGCGACTTGCGGCATCGCTCCAACAGAACCGGAAAATGAATGCGGATTCGAATCCGCGCACGGTAAATCCAATTTACTCCGATTTTATTTTTACAAGCAAAACAAGATGGATCTGATCCCAAAATTATTTTTTATTCCGTTGCGTTTTCGGTCGGATCCCGACACAGCAAACCCAACAGTGGTATCAGAGCCAGTTCCACTGTGTTTTCGTCGTTTCGGTCAACGAATAGATCATTCTTTAAAGATTAATATTCCATGCTGTTTGTTGCTGTTATTAATTTTTCTTTGTAAGATTATTGTTCATTCGATGAACTCTATAAAAATAATTTTTATTCTGCCAAGAAAAACTATTATGTGGGATATGTTGTGTTCTTCATGGGACGAAGAATGGGCATGTGTTTTTGATCCCCACAAACATCGCAAATCATTTGGGAGTGGCTCACCGGTGACACAAATCCTTGCCAGAGGGTTGCTGGAGATCATCGGCTTGTTGATCGACGTCGGATTGAGCCGGAAGCCATCCCACTCTCTCCATCTTCTTCAGTTAAGAACAAAAAGGGGGGGGGGGGCATCGCCGGCCGACCAGGCACCTCTGGTGCCGTTGCCGGGGCCCTGGCCAACGGGCGATGCCCCGCCGCCTGGCCCTGCTGGGTAGGTGGCCGGCGGCGGCGCCACCCACCCTTTCCTGCACGCAGCTAGGGTGTAAGGACTGAGGTTTTCGGATCCGGTTTTCGGGGTCGGACCCTGTAGTTCAGGCCCTGATGGGGCTGAGACTCTATTCTGTTTCGCGTCGAGCCTGCTCGATGCGGTTTAAACGGCGTCCAGCGGTGCAGACGTGTTTTAGATTGTACCACGTGGATGCCACGTGGGCGGACTTTGGGCCACGAGAGTACGGCCCTGTCGTGTCGTCTGAACGGCGTCCGTGAAGGACGACGCCATTTAGACTGCGACCCTGGGTTGTCAGTGTACGGTGCCTGTCTTGTCGTCTGAACGGCGTTGTAGGTAGACGACGCATTTCAGAGTTCGGTCAGTACGGCCCGTCTTGTCGACTGATAGGCGTCCGTACAGCTCGACGCATTTTGCCCAATCTCTGGTTACCCCCGCAAACCCTCCTTCCTTTTCCTCATTTCTTCCTTCCCTCTCTCTCTCCTCCCTTCCTCCGGCGACGCCTCCTTCCCCTCCCTCTTTTCCTCCCACCATTTCGTCTCTCCCTCCACTCCATCGACCACTTAGCTCCCACCACTACCACCACCACCTCCTCTGCGGCGTTTTCTCTCCGGACGGCGGCCGACGTCCCGGTGGAGTAACGACGACCCCGGCGGTACCGGCGGCGGCGTGGGGCGAGACGGGTGGGCGGCTTGGAGCTTGGAGGAGTTCAAGTAACCGGTAGGGTGACGATTCACATTGTATTTTTCATTAAAAAGCATGTTTTCCCGCTTTGAAGCATGTCTAGGGGTGTTTTTGGGGTGAAAATGTTAAATGCATGAGATGAGAAATTGGGTGTCTTAATGGGTAGTTAGGTTCTCCTCCTTCCCGCCTACGTTTCAGCGCCCTTTTTGTATGTTTTGGAGGAGAAATCCCACCTCGAGGATTGGGGGAAGCAGGGGAGAACCTGTCTGTCGAGGTTGAATGGCGTCGAGGTTAAGCGATGCCTTTTAAAAGGCGGCGCCTACCCACGAAGCGATTTAACCCAGTAACAGACCCTGTCTCTGGACTTATAAGCATCCAGGGATAGCGACGCCTTTTCAATAGGCGACTTGCGTTATCGACGCGTTTTAGTGGAAATCACCCCATGGCCTGTCCCTGTTTTCGGTTGCTAAAAGGCGATGAGGGACAGCGACGCCTTTCAAAAGGCGGCTACGTATGACGACGTGTTTTACGTCAGGTTCTGTGGCCGAGTTTCTGTGAACCAGTTTAGGAGACTTGCATGGCGTCAGCCTTGGTCGACGCGATTCAAGACAGAATCACACTAATTCATGCTATTAAAATATATTTACACTGTTAGATAGATGGTTAAATGCATGCTTTAATTACACTCGATAATGATGGATTCTTCGTGACCGATTAGCACTGTGTTGAGTGTCGTGCGACCGCGGACTTCTTACGTGACCGGATCGCACGGTGCCGGGTTTTGTGTTACTGTGGACCTGGAGTGACAGTTGTAGCGCTTTATCACCCTGTGCTGGTGTGGGTGGAGCACAGCGCCGGTGGGGGCGTGGGCGGGGTGATGCCTAGTGAGAGAGGGTCACCTAGTGAACCCCGGGGTTAGCTAGTACCGGTGTGGATGTGATACCTGTGGAGTGTCACTCATGCTGAGGGAAAGAGTAACCACCTGAGCCAGTTGGGCCGGAGTAGCTAGCACGCTATCCGAGGGGTTACTGTTTGGTCTCAGCGGGTCGATGTTTCTCACCTTTGTTCGTGTGGTTGGTGTGTTTTGCCAAGACATTGGTTGTGGGCCTAGTAGACTGGTTTTAGACATATGCATGTTTAATATATTTCGAATGCATGTGATTCATATCGAGATTTAGGAGTAGTAATTACTACCGTACTTGTTACTTTACCTTCAGCTGTACTTTGCACTTGTGGGTGTGTGAGTGGGCAGTGTGGATCGAAGGATCCCTACTGAGTCTTTTCGTTGAGACTCACCCCTACGGTTTTCAGGTGAGGACTCCAAGCAGACTTAGCGAGGGGTGTGCGGCTGTGTGTTCTGCGCCGTCAGCTGTTGTTCCGGGGTATGCCCCGACGTAGTTATTGTCTTTATTTCTGGCCTGTATGCTTAATTATTTCTTTTCTGTTGGAGTATGTAATTATTTGCTGTATCGAATCGCATTGTAATAACTTTTAATTCCTGCATTTTCCTTTCAATTCAATGCGATGTGAATGTTTAGCTTAGTTATTGTTTATTTCCTAGACTTACTTAGATCCTGGTTTGGTTCCAAATTAATGATTCGGTACCCATTTAGTAATCGGATCCCCGATTATAGGGTGGCGGGTCGTTACACTTGGTATCAGAGTATTCGGTCTGGTAAATAAATGAATAACTAGGTTAAATGTCGTAAGCCCGGCAAATAATTGCATTATCCCATACAGGCACGACGGTAGTGTAGGTTTTAGGATTCTAATTAGAACTTTTCAATTTTGTGATTGTAGGCGATTAGATGGCTCCTAGGAAGAGGATGCCCGTTATTAGAGAGCGGGGAGATGTCCCTAGTGGATCTGAGGCCGGTAGGCCGAGTGTAGAGTAGTTCATGGAGGCTATGATGAACACGATGGCTAGATATCAGACTCGAGACCCTAGTGAGAGTTCCAGTGCTCGGGGAGGGTCTTCAGCTACACTAGAGAGGTTCCTGAAGCTGAGGCCGCCTCATTTCACCGGTCGTCCCGATCCTGACGAGGCTATTCACTGGTTGAGGGAGATGGAGAAGACTTTTGATACTATGGATTGTGCGACAGTGGAGAGGACCCCGTTGTCTACCTTCATGTTGAAGGATGATGCCTATGATTGGTGGACCACTCTGAAGAGTTTGTCCTATGCAGATAGGAGTCTCAGGGAGATTCCATGGGAGACTTTTGTGAAGGAATTCAATGCACAATACTTCCCTAGGCATGTTCAGAGGGCCAAGGAGAGGGAATTTATGGAGCTGACTCAAGGGAGTATGACAGTGCTCGAGTACCAGGCGAAGTTCGTTTCGCTTGGGAGGTTTGTGCCCTTTATCTCAGGGGACGAGGAGCGTCGGACTGAGAGGTTTGTGGATGGACTGAGGTCCAGTCTGAGGAATTTTGTGGCATCTCACTGTTGCTCAGATTCGGCATTAGCAGTTAGGTGTGCAGCGGCAGTGGAGGCATAGTAGAATCAGTCAGCCTGGGAGAGAGGACTGACTTCGCAGGGGCCAGCTTGTGGCAGGGGAAAGGCAGCAGCAACAACTCCTTCGTCCAGATCAGGATTGTCTTCACTCAGCTCCAGATTCAGGAGATTCTTTCGAGGCGGTGGCAGCAGTAGTGGCAGCAGCGGTAGTAGCAGACCCAGGCAGGGTCAGCAGAGCCAGTCGGTGTCCAGTGCCCAGCAGGAGTTAGCTCAGAGACTTCCAGCAGTTTGTCAGCATTGCGGTGGTACTCATGATGGGACTCAGTGTCCTGCTTTTCCTAAGAGGTGTTTCACTTCTGGCCAGCAGGGCCATTTGGCGAGGCATTGCCCGCAGAGGCATGGTCAGGGGAAGGGTTTAGGTGATCAGAAGAAGTCGAGGACCCAGGGGAGAGTTCTAGCTATCACCAGGAAGGAGGCTCGTGCGTCCAACTTGGTAGAAGGTACACTTTCTATCCTTGGGAACTCTGCACATGTGTTGATTGATTCGGGTGCTTCGCATTCTTTCGTTTCTGAGCAGTTCATAGATATTCTTCCTGCACCCGTTGATGAGCTATCTGATGGTTTGATGGTAGAGGTTCCTTCTGGGGATTTCATGTTATCTTATAATTGTTTGAGGGATGTTCCCTTGACCATTGAGGGCCATGAGTTACCTGCCCAGTTGGTTGTGCTTGCCATTTGTGACTTTGATATCATCCTGGGCATAGATTGGTTGGAAGCTTGCTATGCTGAGGTGGACTGCCACAGGAAGAGGGTGCGTTTCTCTATTCCGGACATCCCGACCTTCTACTTCCAAAGTATTAGGCCCTCTTATCGAGGTATTCTTATTTCTGCCTTTAAGGCTCAGAGGTTACTTGTTGGTGGATGTGAGGCCTTCCTTGCCTCTATTGTTGTATCTGATGTTGGTGGTAGTCCTAGTCCTTGGGAGGTGCCTGTAGTGTGTGACTTTGCAGATGCGTTTCCTGAGGAGTTTCCTGGCCTTCCTCCTCAGCGAGAGGTCGAGTTTACCATTGAACTTGCACCGGGTACGACACCCTTGTCTAAGGCCCCGTATCGGATGGCACCAGCCGAACTTGCTGAGTTGAAGGCGCAGTTGCAGGAATTGCTGGATAAGGATTTCATTCGTCCCAGTACTTCTCCATTGGGTGCTCCAGTTCTATTTGTCAGAAAGAAGGATGGTTCTCTGAGGTTGTGCATTGATTATAGGCTGTTGAACCAGGTGACAATAAAGAACAAGTACCCACTTCCAAGGATCGATGATTTGATGGATCAGCTGTTGTAACGACCCGCCATCCTATGACCGGAGACCCGATCACTTAATGGATGTCGGCCTATTAACTGCGGGTTCACACCCGGATCTCACACAACACGTCTGGAGGAGTAAGCGTTAAAACAAGGCTAAATATAACAATCACACGGACTACAAGGATGTAACAAGTGCGCAAGAAGGAAGATAACAATGTCCGTATACAGTCCAACAATAATTACATGGTCCAAAAAATTAAATAAGTACAGGCAGAAGTAAAGTACAACGACATCGGGGCATACCCCGGAACTAAGACAGCTGCTGGTCCGCACACCAAGAAGACACCACCCGCCGCCAAACGCCACGAGGTCCACACCTGAAACCGCAGGGAGTGAGCCACACCAGAATTGGGCTCAGTAGGGATCATCCGATCCCCTGCCTCCCACTCACACACCCACAAGTGCGACAACACAGATATATAGCAATTAAGTAAAGCAGTAAACATAGCACCCAAACTTGATATGAAACGTACGATAAGCAGTGTAACAGGAACAGTTCTAAGCAACCCGAAGAACCCAACACAGAGTCACGTTTCACAACCAAAGTCCACAAAGCGACTGAACCACACTATCGACCGAAGTCAAACGTCGCCTCACAACACTACCACCACTACTCATGCCTGTCCGCCCCTACAGTGTTCCGGGGCACTGTAGGGTGAGGCAGTGAGTCAAACTAGGACTAGCTGGGACCAGTGTACCACCACTGCCCAGCTACGTGTGCACACAAGCAGTCTAGACTACTGTCCTACCGACCGGATTCCCTCCACGCTAGGCCTCAGCGCTTCAGGAGGGCCCTGGGGACCGGCGAACCCCCGTCAAGCCGAAGCTACAGGAACTACCCACAACCCTAACCTCCCGGGCTGTGTCAGGCCAAAGGGCTAAGGGTACCACTCGTAACCTTGATCAAAGGTCACATCAAGCCCAGTGGCTACAGGGGTAAAACAACTCCAACAGTACCACAACCAGCTCCACAGCAAGAAACGTGCCGGAAGCTGCCATGACAAACAGGGAAAACCCCGACCCGCTGAGACCAAACAACAACCCCTCGGATAGCACACCGGCTACTCCGGCCCGACGGGCTCAAGGTGGTCCTGCTTCCCTCAGCCAAAGGTAAAACACAACATGTACCCCTCCTCCCACCGGTACGGCACAATGCCTCACAGACACCATGACCCTGTCCCCATCGGTCCATGGTGACAAACGTAAACCACAGTCGTATAAGCACATACACACATATAACATGATGTAATTCCATTCACGCAGAAGTCCTCAGTCTCAGGGTACAACGTAAAGCATGCATTTGAACCGTCCTACAGTGAAACACATGTTAAAACCAGGGTTTATACAGTTCTGTCTTGAATCGCGTCGACCGAGGTCGACGCCATTCAAGCTCCTCCCACAGGTTCATTTAAAGCCAGATTATTCCTTAAAACGCGTCCACCTGTGAAGCCGCCGTTTGAAACGCGTCAGAGCTCTCAGACGCCATTCACACCGAAGTTCCAGATTTGCAGACCCTCAGTCGGGGTGATTTCCTGCCTAAATGGCGTCATGATGGCCCGACGTCCTTCTAAAAGGCGTCGTCCATCCATGACGTCATTTAGCGCCAGAACCCCTAACTCGTGAAGCCTCGAACAGGGAGGTTTCTGCCCTAAAAGGCGTCGTACTGCCCTGACGTCCTTCGGAAAGGCGTCGACCAGGCACGATGCTGTTTAGCGCCAGAAACCTGGTTCCCTGGTTCAACCCGAGGGTTTCTCCTTTAACCCCAAACACCCCGAAAATGCCCCAAAACAGAAAGGGGAGGAAGAGGAATTCAACCACCACAAGCATGCTACAAATCCACATTCATGAGCACGGCCATTCCCACAAGAAAACCCCCTAAACATGCTCATTCTAACCCCAAAACATATCATGCCACACCGAAGAATCACGAGCAACACATGCAAGGTTCGTCCCCCTACCGGTTCTTGAACTCCTCCAAGCTCCGTGCCGCCGAACCGCCGCACCGCAGACCGCCGCCGGTACCCTCGGGGACGCCGCCACTCCGCCGGGACGTCGGCCGCCGTCCGGAGAATGGAACGCCGCGAAGGAAGTGGTGGAGGTAGAGGTGAGAGGTAGGGAGGTGTTGGAGTGATGGAAGAGGAAGAAGAGGGAGGGAAGGGAGGAAGGAGGGCGGAGGGAGCGGAGAGGGTGAAGAGAGAGAGGGTGGAGGCGAGAATGAGGGAAAGAAGGGGAGGCTCGCGGGGTCATTCTGAATCTAGCTAAAATGCGTCGATCGAGGCAGACACCAATCAGTCCGACAGGACGGGCCGTACTGACAGCGCTCTGAAACGCGTCGCTCACCACGGACGCCGTTCAGACGACAGGACATGCCGTACTGACAACGCTCTGGCGCCGCACACTGACACCGCAGGGTCGCAGTCTGAATCGCGTCGTCCATCGTGGACGCCGTTCAGACGACGAGACAGGGGCTGTACTCTCGCGGCCCGAAACCCGCCCATGTGGCGCCCACGTGGCACAACAGCAAGTAGACCTAAATGGCGTCCACACACCCTGACGCCTTTTGAAAGGCGTCGAGCAGTGCAGACGTCATTCAGTCGGAAATCTCAAGACCCCTCAGGGTCGAAACCAGGGGATCCGGCCCGAACTCGACCCGAATACAGAATCCGAAACCTTAGTCCTTACAGCTGTAGTCTGCAAGAGTGTTTTCTAAGATTGACTTGAGATCCGGGTATTATCAGATGAGGATCCGTGATGTCGATATCAGTAAGACGGCTTTTAGCACTCGGTATGGACATTATAGGGTGTAACGACCCGCCACCCTATAATCGGGGATCCGATTACTAAATGGGTACCGAATCATTATTTTGGAACCAAACTAGGATCTAAGTAAGTCTGGGAAAAAAACAATAAACTAAGCTAAACATTCACATCGCATTGAAATGAAAGGAAAATGCAGGAATTAAAAGTTATTACAATACGATTCGATACAGCAAATAATTACATATTCCAACAGAAAGGAAAATAATTAAGTGTACAGGCCAGAAATAAAGATAACAACTACGTCGGGGCATACCTCGGAACAACAGCTGACGGCGCGCGACTCGCAGCAGAACACACCTCGCTAAGTCTGC
Organism: Zantedeschia hybrid cultivar; assembly: GCA_030544215.1. NCBI lineage: Eukaryota > Viridiplantae > Streptophyta > Magnoliopsida > Alismatales > Araceae > Zantedeschia > Zantedeschia hybrid cultivar. Next base: position 31,508,345 of record JARZZO010000009.1, on the reverse strand, counting down.
CTGGAACCCTCACCTGAAAACCGCAGGGGGGAGTCTCAACGAAAAGACTCAGTAGGGATCCTTCGATCCCCACTGCCCGCTCACACACCCACAAGAGCAAGGTACAGCTGAAGGTACAGTAACCAAGTAAAGCAGTAATTACTACACCTAAATCTCGATATGAATCACATGCATTCAAAGTATATCATGCACATCTCAGAAATCATTCTACCAAGGAGTCTACAACTCGCGTCTCGGCAAAACGCGCCAACCACGTCTCCGAAAGCAGGAAACACAGACTTGCTGAGACCAAACAGTAACCCCTCGGATAGTACGCTAGCTACTCCAGCGGTTACTCCTTCCCCCAGCAAACACCGACCCGCCGAGACCAAACAGTAACCCCTCGGATAGTACGCTGGCTACTCCGGCCCAACTGGCTCAGGTGGTTACTCCTTCCCCCAGCACGAGTGACACTCCATAGGTACCATTCTGACACCGGTACTAGCGAACCCCAGAGTTCACCAAGTGACCCTCTCTCACTAGGCGTCACCCCGCCACTGCTCCCGTCAGCGCTGTGTCCCTACTGCACCGACACAGGGTGTCAAACGCTACAACTGTCACTCTAGGTCCACAGTAACACAAAACACGACACAGTGCAACCCGGTCACATGAGAAGTCCACGGTCCGCACGACATACGCATGCAGTGCTATCCGGTCACGAAGAACCCATCTTCATCGAGTATACCAAAAGCATGTATTTTACCAACTATCTAGCAGTGTAAACACATTTTACTGGCATGGATTAGTGTGGTTCTGTCTTGAATTGCGTCGCCCAAGGCCGACGCCATTCAAGTACCTTAACTGTTTCATGAAATTCCCGGCCTCAGACTATGGCTTAAAAGGCGTCGTCACAGGTAGCCGCCTTTTAAAACGCGTCGCCATACTTCGTCGCCTATCGGTGACAGAAACAGGGATAGGCCACGGTTGATTCTTCTTAAAACGCGTCGTCCTGGGATGCCGCCTTTTAAAAAGGCATCGCTGTCCTCAGACGCCATTCACTCCAGAATCCGAAACATGCAGAATCCTCTAATCGGGGCGATTTCTACCTAAATGGCGTCGTGCTGGCCTGTCGCCATTCTAAATGGCGTCGTCCATGCACGACGTCATTTAACGCCAGAAACCCAAACTGGCAAAACCTCAAACAGGGAGATTTCTGCCTAAAAGGTGTCGTATTGACCCGTCGCCATTCTAAATGGCGTCGTCCAGGTATGATGTCTTTTAGCGTCAGAAACCTGGTTCCGCAGTTCAACCTGAGGGTCCCCTTTTCATCCCCAAGAGCCCCAAAATCACACAAGACAGAGCGGGAAGAGGGACAAATTAACCATTACAAGGAACCCTCAAATCCATATTCATAGAAACTCCCATTCCCTTCAAGAAAAAGCCCTTAACATGCACATTCTACCTAAAAACCATAGATTCGTAGCATGCTTCAAACGGGAGAACATGGTTTTAAAATGAATCACTACGGGAATCATCACCCTATCGATTCTTGAACTCCTCTTGGCTCCGCCGCCAAACCGTCGCACCGCAGACCGCCGCCGGTACTCCGAGGAAGCCGCCACTCCGCCGGGACGTCGGCCGCCGCCCGGAGAATAGAACGCCGCGAAGAAAGTAGTGGTGGTAGTGGTGAGAGGTAAAGAGGTAGTGGAGCGGTGGAAGAGGAAGAAGGGGAAAGGGAAGAGGAAGAAGGGGAAAGGGAAGGGGAAGAGAGGGGGTCGGAGGGTGGAGAGGGTGAGGAGAGAGAGAGTGAGGGCGAGAATGAGGGAAAGGAGGGAAGGCTCGCGGGGTCAAAGCTAAACAGGGTAAAACGCGTCGTCCAAGACAGACGCCAATCAGATGACAGGACGGGCCGTACTGACAGAAGCTCTGAAACGCGTCGTTCAATATAGACGCCGTTCAGATGACAAGACCGGCACCGTACACTGACATTGCAGGGTCGCAGTCTGAATGGCGTCGTCCATCACCGACGCCGTTCAGACGACAAGACAGGGCCGTACTCTCGCGGCCCGAAACCCGCCCACGTGGCGCCCACGTGGCACCATGGCGACAGAACCCAAATGGCGTCCACCCAGCAAGACGCCGTTTGAAAGGCGTCGTACAGGGAAGACGTCATTCACCAGAAGCTCTGAAGACTCCATAGGGTCCAAACTAGGGGATTAGACCCGAGATCGACCCGAATACAGAACCCGAAACCTCAGTCCTTACACCCGGACCATGCCGACCACAGGGACCAGTTTGGGTTCAAGCTCAGCTGCTGGTTGGGCTTGGCCCATTACCGGACCCAGGTCCAGCAAAGGGCTGGGCCGGCTTGGTCCATTGGACCAGGTTGAATTTATTTATTTATTTTTAACCCAATTGAATCCAATTATTCTGAAATTTTTTTTCCAGAATTTAAATTTTCAAGAATTATTTTTGATATTTATTGGGGCCTATTTAGATTAAGAATCTATTAGGAATTGACAAGTTAGTTGTTGATTTTGATTATCTAATTTGTTAGATATGAAATTAATTTAAATGTTAAATTAATTACATTAATATCACACTAAGTAATGGCATGGAATATTAAGAGGGATTTGATCTATTTGGTTAACATACACATTTGATGTGTTGTTAATTGCTTGTTTAATTTTGTTTTAATGATATGCATTAGTTTCCTTATTTAAATTATATTTAAATTAGCATGCTTAGACTTAATGAAAATTTTTCGAAAATTCTAAATCCAAATTTTGTTTGGTCCCTAGTTTTATGAAACCTAAAATTATTTATTTTTGAAAATTTTCATTTAGCCATTTTGATATGCTATATCATGTGTAGATTGTTTAATTAAAACACATGGTGGTCATGGACGAGCATTTATTGTGGATATGGAATGTGATTGTGTGGTTTGTTATTTATTAATAAATAGAGGTCTGCGAACCTCTCCCTCTCGTATTCCAATGTATTTCTACCTCCCTCCTTGATGTAATCGCCATAAGGCTTCCTCCTTCTATAAATTATCTTATAATTACGAATTATGATGTAATTTGATCGAGGCAGCTGCGTGCGGAGCGAGGATGATCCACAACTGCAACCAGACGAAGATGGAGTTCATCAAATCTATGAGTTTGCAGACTTATGATATAAACTGTTATGTTGTGTGTGTGTGCGTGTTAGACTGTCTGGCTCAAGTCAAACCGCAGTGCCGTCTATGACCACACTAATGACATGTATGTGATGCATGTGCTTTATATTTGTTAGGTTATTAGTATTTATAATATATTCGATATATTTAATACTATCAACTAGGATGAGACCAACCTAAATAAATAAAACCTAATAACAAATTCTAAGCCATAGCGCGAGTCATTGAAAATGGACCGCGTGGCTCTCCAACAATATGATTAATAGAATTTAATTCAGTGATGGCAGATACTATGTGTTTACCCGAGGTTTGCCATCGTCTGTTGAGAGGACTGTTGATCATGGCATTAGATGCCTTTGGATAAGAGTAGAGGAACGATATAGTTATCCACGTGTTTACCCGGGAACTATATTTATACCCTACTCTGTCACGGATTGATGGTAATGCTTAGACCGGAGATAGTGGTCTATTGTGTTTACCCGGGACCATTAAACTTGGGAGCCGAAATATGATCAGATATTGCAAGGAGTTGCAATTATCAAGAGATGATTGCTCTGAGATAGCGGTATGATACTACGTGTAAGGACTGAGGTTTCGGGTTCAGTATTCGGGTCGGGTTCGGGCCGGATCCCCTGGTTTGGACCTTGAGGAGGGTCTTGAGATTTCTGGCTGAATGGCGTTAGCACTGCTCGACGCCTTTCAAAAGGCGTCAGGTTGTGTGGACGCCATTTAGGTCTGCTGGGTGTTGTGCCACGTGTGCGCCACGTGGGCGGGTTTCGGGCCGCGAGAGTACGGCCCCGGTCACATCGTCTGAACGGCGTCCATGTTGGTCGACGCGATTCAGACTGTGACCTCTGCGATGTCAGGATGCGGCGCCAGAGCGTTGTCAGTACGGCCTGTCCTGTCGTCTGAACGGCGTCCGTGGAGGGTGACGCGTTTCAGACTGCTGTCAGTACGGCCGTCCTGTCAGACTGATAGGCGTCTGCCTCGATCGACGCGTTTCAGTTGGTTTCGGATTGACCCCGCGAGCCTCCCCTTCTTTCCCTCATTCTCACCTTCACTCTCTCTCTCCTCGCCCTCTCCGACGCTCTTCTTCCCCTTCCCTTCCTCTTCTTCCTCTTCCAACCACTCCATAGCCTCCTTACCTCTCACCTCTACCTCCACCACCTCCTTCGCGGCGTTCCCTTCTCCGGACGGCGGCCGACGTCCCGGCGGAGTGGCGGCGTCCTCGAGGGTACCGGCGGCGGTCTGCGGTGCGGCGGGTCGGCAGCGAGGAGCTTGGAGGAGTTCAAGAACCGGTAGGGGGACGAACCTTGCATGTGTTGCTCGTATGTTTCTTGGCGTGACGTGACGTGTTTGGGGCTAGATTGAGCATGTTTAGGGGGATTCCTTGTGGGAATGGCGGTGCTTGTGAACGTGGTTTTGTAGCATGCTTGTGATGGTTGGGTTTCTCTTCCTCCTCCTTTGGTTTTGGGGCTTTTCGGGGTGCTTGGGATCAAGGGAGAAACCCTCGGGTTGAACCAGGAAACCTGGTTTCTGGCGCTAAACGGCGTCGTGCCTGGTCGACGCCTTTTAGAAAGACGTCAGGGCAGTACGACGCCTTTTAGGGTAGAAACCTCCCTGTTTGAGGTTTCCCGAATTAGAGGCTCTGGCGCTAAATGACGTCATGGATGGACGACGCCTTTCGGAAGGACGTCGGGACATCATGACGCCATTTAGGCAGGAAATGCCCCCGTTTAAGGGTTCTGCAATACTGGATTTCTGGGTTGAATGGCGTCTAGCGACCCTGACGCATTTTTAAACAACGGCTTCACTGGTGGACGCGTTTTAAGGGATAATCTGGCTTTTAATAAACCTGTCTGAGGGTCTTGAATGGCGTCGACCTTGGTCGACGCGATTCAAGACAGAAATGCTTAAATCCTGTTATTTCATGTATATTTCACGGGGGGATGGTTCAGATGCATGCTTTGAGTTGTATACTGAGACTGAGGACTTCTGCATGAATGAGATTTCATCATCTATGTGTGTGTGCTTCAACTGTACGCTGAGACGGAGGTTTACTATACGAATGGAATCATGTTGTGTGTGTGTGCTTGTACGAATATGGATTCGGAATGACTGTGGTTTCCGTTTGTCACCATGGGCTGATGGGAGAAGGGCCATGGTGTCTGTGAGGAGGGGTGCTTGTTGTGTTTTACCTTTGGCTGAGGGAAGCAGAACCACCTTGAGCCCGTCGGGCCGGAGTAGCTGGTGTGCTATCCGAGGGGTTGCTGTTTGGTCTCAGCGGGTCGGGGTTTCCCTGTTTGTTGTGACAGCTTCCGGCGCGTTTCTTGCTGTGGAGCTGGTACTGGTGGGAGTTGGTTTACCCTTTAGCCATCGGGCCTGATGTGACCTTTGATCAAGGTTACGAGTGGTACCCTTAGCCCTTTGGCCTGACGCAGCCCGGGAGAGTTGGGCTTGTGGGTAGTTCCTGTAGCTTCGGCTTGACGGGGGTTCGCCGGTCCCCAGGGCCCTCCTGAAGCGCTGAGGCCTAGCGTGGAGGCAATCCGGACGGTAGGACAATAGTCTAGACTGCTTGTGTGCACACGTAGCTGGCAGTGGCGGTACACTGAGTCCAGCTAGTCCTAGTTTGGCTCACTGCCTCACCCTACAGTGCCCCGGAACACTGTAGGGGTGGACAGGCGTGAGCAGTGGTGGTAGTGTTGGGAGGCGACGTTTGACTTCGGTCGACAGTGTGGTTCAGTCGCTTCGTGGACTTTGACTGTGAGACGTGACTTTGTGTTGGGTTCTTCGGGTTACTTGGTACTGTTCTTGTTACACTGCTTATCGTACGGTTCCTATCAGGTTGAGTGCTATGTTTACTGCTTTACTTAATTGCCATATATTCCTGTTGTTGCACTTGTGGGTGTGTGAGTGGGAGGCGGGGGATCGGATGATCCCTACTGAGCCCATTTCTGGTGTGGCTCACTCCCTGCGGTTTCAGGTGTGGACCTCGTGGCGAGCGGAAGCGTGGTGTCTTCTTGGTGTGCGGACCAGCAGCTGTCTTAGTTCCGGGGTATGCCCCGATGTTGTTGTACTTTCCTTCTGCCTGTACTTATTTAATTGTTGGACATGTAATTATTGTTGGACTGTATACGGACATTGTTATCTTTCTTTCTGCGCACTCGTTCACCTCGTAGTCCGTGTGTTTGTTATATTTAGCCCTGTTTAGCACTTACTCCTCCAGATCTGTTGTGTGAGATCCGGGTGTGAACCCGCAGTTAATGGGCCGACATCCATTTAGTGACCGGGTCTCCGGTCATAGGATGGCGGGTCGTTACATATGGTATCAGAGCTCAGTCTGGTCGAGTACGTGATAAACTAGGTTAGATATTATAGTCCAACAATAAGTACGAGTCTGTACAGGCGATGGCTGCTGGTATAGATTGATAGGTTTTGACGTGTTTTGATTCGATTTTCGTGATTGTGGGGTAGTGATGGCACCGAAGAGGAGAGTTCCGTTGGCTCGTGGTTCGAGAGCAGATGGTGGTGGTTCGGGGGAAGAAGGACATAATGTGGATCGTTTTATGGAAGCTATGATTGGGGCTATGTCTAGATACCAGCAGAGAGATGGAAGTGAGGGGTCCAGTTCCCGAGGTGGCCAATCCACGGTGGTGGAGCGGTTCTTGAAGCTGAAGCCCCCTTCTTTCGCGGGTCAACCTGTTCCAAATGCGGCAGCTCAGTGGATTAAGGAAGTGGAGAAGGTGTTTGATGTCCTAGAATGTGCTGAGTGACAAGACCTTGTTGGCAACCTACTTGTTGAAGGGCGATGCTTATGATTGGTGGGTTACCATCAAGGGGTTGATGTTTCCAGATAGGTCTTTGAGAGAGATTTCTTGGGAAGGCTTTGTGAGAGAGTTTTGTGGACAGTACCTTCCGAGGCATGTTCGTAGGGCCAAGGAAAGGGAGTTTATGGAATTGGTGCAGGGTGATACGTCAGTGCTAGATTATCAGATGAAATTTGTGGCTCTGGGAATGTTTGCTCCACACATATCTGAGCGTGAGGATCTGAGGACGGAGAAATTCGTGGATGGACTTCGGCATGATTTGAGGGAGTTTGTAGCAGCTCATTGTTGTAAGGATCTGGCATCAGCGGTTCGGTGCGCGGCAGCGGTGGAGATGCAGTTTCAACACACGGCAAAGGAATCGGAGCATTCAGCACAAGGGAAGCAGCAGAGCAGGGATAGATCAGCGGTCTTCTCGTCAGGTGGTTCGAGTTCTTTTGAGGTCGAGTTCCAGGAGGTACCTTGTGACGAGGATGAGGATGGTTCGGTCCAGCAGATGCAGACAGAGGTCAACTGGCAGCAGGAGGCGAGGCGGGACGCTGCAGATCGTTGTCCCCGTTGTAGCAGGTTTCATGGCAGCCGGATATGTCCCTTGATCACTGGTAGCTGTTTCGCCTGTGGTCGGAAGGGGCATCTCGCGAGGAATTGTCCCCAGAAGAACCAGGTAGGTCAGGGACCGAGCGGTTAGTGAGTGTTCGTGGTGTGATTGGAGTCGCGCCTTCTTGTGGAGGTCCGAGAGGTTGTGCTAGGAGAGCACTTTTATCTTGTCTTGTTCAGAGGTGGTTGTGAACTCTGGTGGCATTTGTATGTATTTGGGTTGGTGGAGAATCGGTTTTGTAATATGTGCCTCGTTAGAAATGTGATTGTTTCGATCTATCAGCTTTTGTCAGAATTGGGAATCTTGGTTAGCTTGGCGTGAATTTGTTTGGCTATTTCTGTGGAGCCCTGTGTGTGTGATTGGTGAGGATGATTGTTGTGATCAGTGTGCCGGCATGTGTTGGTTAACCTAGTTGAGCGTCGAGCGGTTGCTAATTTCGAGGACGAAATTCTTTTAAGGGGGGGAGATTGTAAGGACTGAGGTTTCGAGTTCAGTATTCGGGTCGGGTTCGGGCCGGATCCCCTGGTTTGGACCCTGAGGAGGGTCTTGAGATTTCTGGCTGAATGGCGTCAGCACTGCTCGACGCCTTTCAAAAGGCGTCAGGTTGTGTTGACGCCATTTAGGTCTGCTGGGTGTTGTGCCACGTGTGCGCCACGTGGGCGGGTTTCGGGCCGCGAGAGTACGGCCCCGGTCACATCGTCTGAACGGCGTCCATGTTGGTCGACGCGATTCAGACTGTGACCTCTGCGATGTCAGGATGCGGCGCCAGAGCGTTGTCAGTACGGCCTGTCCTGTCGTCTGAACGGCGTCCGTGGAGGGTGACGCGTTTCAGACTGCTGTCAGTACGGCCGTCCTGTCAGACTGATAGGCGTCTGCCTCGATCGACGCGTTTCAGTTGGTTTCGGATTGACCCCGCGAGCCTCCCCTTCTTTCCCTCATTCTCACCTTCACTCTCTCTCTCCTCACCCTCTCCGCCCTCTCCGACGCTCTTCTTCCCCTTCCCTTCCTTTTCTTCCTCTTCCAACCACTCCATAGCCTCCTTACCTCTCACCTCTACCTCCACCACCTCCTTCGCGGCGTTCCCTTCTCCGGACGGCGGCCGACATCCCGGCGGAGTGGCGGCGTCCTCGAGGGTACCGGCGGCGGTCTGCGGTGCGGCGGGTCGGCGGCGAGGAGCTTGGAGGAGTTCAAGAACCGGTAGGGGGACGAACCTTGCATGTGTTGCTCATATGTTTCTGTTGGGATCGCTGTGTCGGGATCCGATCTTAAAACGCAGCGGAATAAAGGAGTTCGGGATCGGATCTGTCCCGTTTCGGTCGTTAAAATTAAACCGGTGTAAATCGAATTTACCTTGCGCGGATTCGAATCCGCGTCCGTTTTCCGGTTCCGTCGGAGCGATGCCGCAAGTCGCGCAGATGCCCGACCTCTAGCGGTATGCACGCGGTTCTCCTCGCGATGGATCGTCCTCGCTTCCTCGCTCGCTGCGGCGCTCGAAGATCCCGTCTAACTGCGCGTGATCCGCCGCGACATGCGGATCCAGAATCCCCGTCGAACGGGAAGTGGAGCAGTTGGGAACGGCACGCCCAGAGGAGAGAGAAAGTGGGGAAGAACGAATGACGGCTAGGTCAGGGTTGTTGGCCCCGGACGTAGAATCCGTTCTTTTATAAGAAGTCAGTTTGCGGTTTTTCACAAAAGCCCAGACTTATCCGAAATCCTGTCGGATTATCCATCGACTTGAAAACCATTTGCGTGTGACCCTCTAGGCCCAAATACCAGTCAAGTTAATAGCCCATTAAGTCCAGTAACCCTTTACTGACCCACTGAATTAATTAATATCTTTATATTCAATTAATCAGTCGAATTTAATGTCCCACAATAAATTCGGACGGACTGCCGATCACGTTGGATGCCAAGCAACATCGCGTGATCCTGGATGGCACTGGGGTTATCGCAACCCTCTATTGGAACCTTTCTGTCATCGGTTAGCGCGTGGATATAATCCTTCATCCGTACAATGTTCCCGAATCGACCTAGGGCATGGTTTACTGTTAAACCCTATTTGGTCGATTCACTTGAATCAGATGTCGCTAATCTGAATCCGATAACTCCTTATCGATTAAAGAGTCCGCCCTGGCCAGGGACTTTAAGCGCATCATTCTCGGAACATTCTCTCTCAAACAACCGAGAGCGGATGATCCCGTATTGAACACACAATTACCTTCGAGGGCATTTCCCTGAACCCGATCGCTTGACTTATTGATATCCCATGGTTAGGGATTCGTTCGTCAAGGTCAAAGCTCAGAAACCTAACAACAAGGTATCCTTGGAGTCTCAGGTCCAAGGATCATCCACGCAACCGTGACAATTGAATCGAGCTGGTTAACAGTGAGGTGATTACCATCCAGCGATTCATAGTCGGATCAGTTTAGTGAACTCATTCACCAATGAGCACCTATAGGTTCAGCATAGTGTCTCCACACAAGTGACTTATGGGATCAGTCACCCTCATCATATGAGCTGAAGTAACCTATACTAGTCTATCCGGATGTTCGATGTCCTATCTCAAACATCCTATGACTATGAACAATTAAGAACATGTGTTTATAAGTCTTCGGTCCCGTAATTATGATCTCATCATAATCCGAACACTATTGCACATGTTCATGGACTTCATCGTGATACGATAAACACAGATCAAATTAATTACACATAATGAATTATTGCCATTTATTAATAATCTGAATATGTACACAGTATCGGATTGGCTTTGAGACCATCTAATACTAACAATCTCCCACTTGGGCTAAAGCCAATCACTTTTATACAGAATACCCATATTCTCTAAGTGACGCTCAAAAACATTTTGAGACAAAGGCTTTGTAAGTGGATCTGCTATGTTGTCGGCTGAGGGAACTCTTTCCACCACGACATCTCCTCGAGCTATAATCTCTCTGATCAGATGAAAGCGCCGCAGAATGTGCTTCGACTTCTGATGAGACCTCGGCTCTTTCGCTTGAGCAATCGCCCCATTGTTGTCACACAGCAGTGGGACGGGACCAGATATGCTTTCCACCACACCAAGATCCCCGATGAATTTCTTCATCCATACAGCTTCCTTGGCGGCTTCAGCAGCAGCAATATACTCGGCTTCCGTTGTCGAATCAGCAGTGGTTTCCTGCTTGGAACTTTTCCAGCTCACTGCTCCCCCGTTGAGTGTGAAAATAAAACATGATGTTGACTTGCTGTCATCAGGATCTGACTGAAAACTAGAGTCAGTGTATCCTTGCAGCTTTAAGTCTCTTCCTCCATAGACTAGAAATAGATCCTTAGTCCTTCTCAAGTACTTAAGGATGCATTTCACAGCCTTCCAGTGTTCATCACCTGGATCTGCCTGATGTCTACTCGTAACACTTAGAGCATATGCTACATCAGGTCTGGTACACAACATGGCATACATGATGGACCCTATGGCAGAAGCATAGGGGACTTTATCCATCACTGCCCTCCCTTCAGGTGTCTTGGGAGACTGACCTTTAGAGAGTGAAATTCCATGTCTCATCGGTATGAGACCTCTCTTGGAATTTTCCATGCCAAACCTTTTGACAATGGTTTCTATGTACATGGATTGGGTTAAAGCCAGCATCTTCTTTGATCTATCTCTATAGATCCGTATTCCCAATACGTAAGATGCTTCTCCCAAATCCTTCATGGAGAAGTTCTTTGACAGCCATATCTTTACTGATGACATCATTCCTACATCATTCCCAATGAGTAGGATGTCGTCAACGTAAAGAACCAAAAATGTGATTGCGCTCCCACTGTTTTTCTTGTATACACAGGGCTCATCTTCATTCTTAATGAAGCCATAAGATTTGATCGCCTCATCAAATCTTATGTTCCAGCTCCGGGAAGCTTGCTTCAGTCCATAAATGAACCTCTGTAACTTGCATACTATGTCTGGAGATTCTTTGGATGTGAATCCTTCTGGTTGTATCATATACACCTCCTCCTCAAGGTTTCCATTGAGGAAGGCAGTCTTCACATCCATCTGCCAGATTTCATAATCATGGTAGGCAGCAATGGCGAGAAAAATTCTGATAGACTTAATCATAGCAACGGGCGAAAAGGTTTCGTCATAGTCAACACCTTGTCTTTGACGATAGCCTTTTGCCACTAATCTTGCTTTATAAGTCTCAATACGTCCATCTGCACCGATCTTTCTTTTAAAGATCCATTTGCAGCCGATAGGTACTATACCATCGGGTAAATCCACCAAGTTCCAAACTTGGTTGATGTACATGGACTGTATTTCAGAATTCATGGATTCCCGCCATTTCCCGGCCTCTGGACTTTCAATGGCCTCCTGGTAAGTCTTAGGATCATCATCCTCATTATAGAGTATCCTAGAACCATCCAAATTAATATGTCCCACATATCTTTCTGGTGGTTTAGGTACTCTTTTAGACCTACGAGGTTCCTGTGTATCACTTTGAACAGGTTCAGAAACTGACGGTTCATCTGATGAACCATTGCCAGTTTGTGGGTCTGGAACTTCTTCCAGAATTACTTTACTCCCACTGTCCTTCTGGAGAATATAATCTTCTTCCAGAAAGACAGCTCTCCTGGCCACAAACACCCTTTGTTCGCCAGGATGATAGAAGTAATATCTATAAGTTTCCTTTGGATATCCCACAAATCTGCATTTGTCAGTTCTGGATTCCAGCTTATCTGCGTCATGTCTTTTAACATGAGCAGGACATCCCCAGACTTTAACATGTTTAAGGTTTGGTTTCCTTCCATTCCATATCTCATATGGAGTGGTCTCAACAGATTTGCTGGGTACCTTGTTCAGGATATACATAGCCGAGCTAAGTGCATATCCCCATAAGGACACTGGTAATTTGGACATGCTCATCATGGATCGCACCATTTCCATTAATGTGCGATTTCTCCTTTCTGATACACCATTCATCTGAGGTGTATAAGGAGGTGTAAGCTGAGAAAGGATACCATTATCCTTTAAGTATTTAATGAACTCAGTACTCAAGTATTCACCACCTCGATCAGATCGGATGGTTTTTATGCTCTTTCCTGTTTGTTTTTCCACTTCATTCTTAAATTCTCTGAATTTCTCAAAGGCTTCAGATTTATACTTCAATAAGTATACATATCCAAATCTTGAGTAATCATCAGTGAATGTAATGAAGTATGAGAAACCACCAATGGCTTGGGTTGACATAGGACCACATACATCTGAATGTATGAGTTCTAATATGCCTTTGGCTCGTTCTCCAGTTCCACTAAATGGAGACTTAGCCATTTTACCCATTAAACATGACTCACAGGTTGCATATGATTCATAATCAAATGGATCCAAATATCCATCTTTATGCAACCTTTGGAGTCTATTTTCACCAATGTGTCCAAGCCTACAATGCCACAAGTAGGCTTTGTTCATTTCATACTTACTTCTTTTAATCGAAGAACCGATATGTAAATTATCATGAGACACATTCAATAGATACAAACCATTGGATAAAATAGCAGAAGCTATTAATTTATTTCTGAAATAAATTGAACAACTATTGTTCCCAAAATTTAAATTGTATCCAATTCTATCTAAACATGAAATAGAAATGATGTTCCTTATTATGCTAGGTACATAATAACAATCATCTAATAAAAATGTGTCTCCGGATGGTAGCTTGAGCTTCACTGTCCCCACAGCGATCGCCGCAACTCTTGCGCCGTTACCTAGCCTCAGCTCCACCTCGCCGGTCCTCAGCTTACGTCTTCTTGTCAGTGCCTGCACAGAATTGCAGATTTGGGATACACATCCAGTATCTAATACCCATGATGTACAATCTCTTATTGACAAGTTTACATCTATCATATAGATACCTGAAGCGTCCTGCTGCTTCACAGTTCCTTGAGCCTTGTCCTTGAGGTATTCCTTGCAATTCCTCTTCCAATGCCCTTTCTGGTGACAGTAGAAGCAATCACCTTTCTCAGCACTTTTACCCTTGTCTTTCTTGACAACCTTTGCCTTTCTCTGAACCTTGTTCTTATTCTTTCGAAAAGCTTGGACTGCAAGTCTTTTTCTGTTGGTCTTACCAACCATTAGGACTTGGGGTTTATCCTTCACAAGGTTCCCCTCAGCAGTCTTTAACATGTTCAGCAGTTCAGCTAAGGTCGCCTGGATCTTGTTCATGTTGAAATTGACGATGAACTGAGCATATGAAGGTGGAAGTGAAGACAACACAAGGTCTGTGTGCATCTCCTTGGGAAGTGTAATCCCAAGAGCATCCAGCCTCTTCACCCACTCAATCATCTTCAGCACATGATTCTGTACTGAAGTTCCCTCTGCCATCTGAGCTTTGAACAGATTCTTCGATATCTCATATCGTTCGATTCTGCTCTGCTCACCAAAGAGCTCCTTCAAATGGAGCATGATGGATCTAGCATCCATCTCTTCATGTTGCCTCTGCAACTCATTGCTCATAGAGGCTAACATATAGCATTGGGCCATGGTAGAATCCTCCTTCCATTTTTCATACGCTATCATTTCCTCCTCTAGAGCATCTAATGCTGGTTCAGCAGGAGGTTCAGTATCCAAGATGTAGGCAATCTGCTCAGACCTGAGGACTATCTTCAGGTTTCTGAGCCAGTCTGAGTAATTGGTGCCTGTCAAACGGTTGGCATCAAGTATGCCTCGCAACGGGTTATGGTGCGACATTCTCGCCTACAGGAGATAATTAATTGATAATTAGTAGATATTCAGATTATCTAAAACAAGATATGGTCTTTTATTATCTAATTTTACTCCCACTAATTTTCGACGGACTGTATAACCTTCAGATATACAGAACGGGAGACGCCGACTGTCTCCTAGTGGGGATCAGAATCTCCAAGCATCACAGTATGACCTCGGGTAAACACATAGTATCATACTGCTATCTCAGAGCAATCATCTCATGACAATTGCAACTCCTTGCAATATCCGATCGTACTTCGGCTCCCAAGTTTAATGGTCCCGGGTAAACACAGTAGACCATTATCCCCGGTCTAAGCTTTACCATCAATACGTGACAGAGTAAAGTAGAAACATAGTTCCCGGGTAAACACGTGGATGACTATATCGTTCCTCTACTCTTATCCAAAGGCATCTTATGCCATGATCAACAGTCCTCTCATCAGTTAATGGCAGACCTCGGGTAAACACATAGTATCTACCACCACAGAATTAAGTTCTATCAATCATATTGATGGAGAGCCACGCGGTACATTCTCAATGACTCGCGCTACGGCTTAGAGTTTGTAACGAAGGTTTTACTTATTTAATTTGGTCTCATCCTAGGTGATAGTATTAAATATATCGAATATATTTATTAATACTAATAACCTAGCAAATATAAAGCACACGCATCACATACATGTCATTAGTGTGGTCATGGACGGCACTGCGGTTTGACTTGAGCCAGACAGTCAAACGCACACATACACACAATATAACAACTTATATCATGAGTCTGCAAACCCATGAATACAATGAACTCCTTCATTTTCATATGGTCAGCAGTTGTGGATCATCCTCGCTCCGCACGCATCCGCCTCGATCAAATTACATCGTAATTCTCAATTACACGATAATTTAAATGAGGAAGCCTTATGGCGATTACATCAAGGAGGACGGTAGAAGTACAATGGAATGTAAGAGGGAGAGGTTCGCAGACCTCTATTTATTAATACACAATAAACCACACAATCACATTCCACATCCACAAGTAATGCCCGTCCATGACCACCATGTGTTTTATTAAACAAACCACACATGAATTGCACATCAAATGGCTAAATAAAATTTTCGAAAATAATATTAATTTTGGTTTCATAAAACCAGGGACCAAACAAAATTTGGATTATTTGGAATTTTTCGAAAACTTTAGTATTTATTGCAAGCATGCTAATTTAAATCCAATTTAAACAAGCAAATCAATAACACATCAAAAATGCATTGAAATCTAAAATTAACGGCTTCAGAAATATTCCATGCTCAATTTGAACAATTCAAATATTTATGGGGTTAATCTAACAATTAGATTGCATAAGGTTTAATTTAACATTTAGAATTAATTCAATTAACAACATTTTGTTAATTAATTAACATAATAAACCTTAATAAGGGCCCAATAAAAATTGAATTTAATAAAAACAGTAAAATCATATTTTACAGATAATTATTAAACCAATTTTATAATTAAAATTTTAAAACTAAAAATTTTTAATCAACTGGGCCCCCTAAAGGGCTCAGCCCTGCTGGGCCCCTGGCTCGGGCCAGGGCCGAGCCAGGGCGCAGCCAGGGCTCGGACCCAGGTCCGAGCTTTGCTGCGCCCTGGCTCGGGCCGCCTGGCACGAGCCAGGGCCCAGCCGGGCCCGGTCCGGTCGGCGACTAGGGAAACCCTAGCCGCCCGGCCGAACCGCCCGAGGTTCCCTGCAACGCAGGGAACCCGACGGCGCCGCCCCCCCCTTTGGGGTCTTCTCCGGCGCCGATCCCGGCGCCGGCAGGGCACCGCACCACGCCGCCGGCGAACCCCTTAGCTCCGGCGAGGTCCGGTGACCGGCGGTGGCCCTGGAGGTCATCCGGAAAGGGATTTATTCGCCCCCTTATTTCCTCCAAAAAATCTGGTTTTGCAGGTTTCTCAAACCCGTGGGGAGGAAGAAGAAGGTCCATGGCCGCTCTTCCACGGCTTCCCATGCCATCAACAACTCGACCAGGGTCATTGGGCATGATCTACAGCGATTAGAACCCCTTAAAATCCATCTCTATGGATCCGACCACATCAAAAACGCCCCGTTCTTCGTCCAACGAAGAACACGACGAAAAACCCCCAAAAATAATTTTTTTCTTCAGATTTAAATCACGATCTCATCGCAGCAATCATCTAATGATTATAAATCTTTCAAGAACATAAATCTAAGCATGGAATAAATTCAAAAACCATAAATTTTAGAGACCGAAACGGCGAAAACACAGTGGAACCTGGCTCTGATACCACTGTTGGGATCGCTGTGTCGGGATCCGATCTTAAAACGCAGCGGAATAAAGGAGTTCGGGATTGGATCTGTCCCGTTTCGGTCGTTAAAATTAAACCGGTGTAAATCGAATTTACCTTGCGCGGATTCGAATCCGCGTCCGTTTTCCGGTTCCGTCGGAGCGATGCCGCAAGTCGCGCAGATGCCCGACCTCTAGCGGTATGCACGCGGTTCTCCTCGCGATGGATCGTCCTCGCTTCCTCGCTCGCTGCGGCGCTCGAAGATCCCGTCTGACTGCGCGTGATCCGCCGCGACATGCGGATCCAGAATCCCCGTCGAACGGGAAGTGGAGCAGTTGGGAACGGCACGCCCAGAGGAGAGAGAAAGTGGGGAAGAACGAATGACGGCTAGGTCAGGGTTGCTGGCCCCGGACGTAGAATCCGTTCTTTTATAAGAAGTCAGTTTGCGGTTTTTCACAAAAACCCAGACTTATCCGATATCCTGTCGGATTATCCATCGACTTGAAAACCATTTGCGTGTGACCCTCTAGGCCCAAATACCAGTCCAGTTAATAGCCCATTAAGTCCAGTAACCCTTTACTGACCCACTGAATTAATTAATATCTTTATATTCAATTAATCAGTCGAATTTAATGTCCCACAATAAATTCGGACGAACTGCCGATCACGTTGGATGCCAAGCAACATCGCGTGATCCTGGATGGCACTGGGGTTATCGCAACCCTCTATTGGAACCTTTCTGTCATCGGTTAGCGCGCGGATATAATCCTTCATCCGTACAATGTTCCCGAATCGACCTAGGGCATGGTTTACTGTTAAATCCTATTTGGTCGATTCACTTGAATCAGATGTCGCTAATCTGAATCCGATAACTCCTTATCGATTACAGAGTCCGCCCTGGCCAGAGACTTTAAGCGCATCATTCTCGGAACATTCTCTCTCAAACAACTGAGAGCGGATGATCCCGTATTGAACACACAATTACCTTCGAGGGCATTTCCCTGAACCCGATCGCTTGACTTATTGATATCCCATGGTTAGGGATTCGTTCGTCAAGGTCAAAGCTCAGAAACCTACCAACAAGGTATCCTTGGAGTCTCAGGTCCAAGGATCATCCACGCAACCGTGACAATTGAATCGAGCTGGTTAACAGTGAGGTGATTACCATCCAGCGATTCATAGTCGGATCAGTTCAGTGAACTCATTCACCAATGAGCCCCTATAGGTTCAGCATAGTGTCTCCACACAAGTGACTTATGGGATCAGTCACCCTCATCATATGAGCTGAAGTAACCTATACTAGTCTATCCGGATGTTCGATGTCCTATCTCAAACATCCTATGACTAGGAACAATTAAGAACATGTGTTTATAAGTCTTCGGTCCCGTAATTATGATCTCATCATAATCCGAACACTATTGTACATGTTCATGGACTTCATCGTGATACGATAAACACAGATCGAATTAATTACACACAATGAATTATTGCCATTTATTAATAATCTGAATATGTACACAGTATCGGATTGGCTTTGAGACCGTCTAATACTAACAGTTTCTTGGCGTGACGTGACGTGTTTGGGGCTAGATTGATCATGTTTAGGGGGATTCCTTGTGGGAATGGCGGTGCTTGTGAACGTGGTTTTGTAGCATGCTTGTGATGGTTGGGTTTCTCTTCCTCCCCCTTTGGTTTTGGGGCTTTTCGGGGTGCTTGGGATCAAGGGAGAAACCCTCGGGTTGAACCAGGAAACCTGGTTTCTGGCGCTAAACGGCGTCGTGCCTGGTGGACGCCTTTTAGAAAGACGTCAGGGCAGTACGACGCCTTTTAGGGCAGAAACCTCCCTGTTTGAGGTTTCCCGAATTAGAGGCTCTGGTGCTAAATGACGTCATGGATGGACGACGCCTTTCGGAAGGACGTCGGGACATCATGACGCCATTTAGGCAGGAAATGCCCCCGTTTAAGGGTTCTGCAATACTGGATTTCTGGGTTGAATGGCGTCTGGCGACCCTGACGCGTTTTTAAACAACGGCTTCACTGGTGGACGCGTTTTAAGGGATAATCTGGCTTTTAATAAACCTGTCTGAGGGTCTTGAATGGCGTCGACCTTGGTCGACGCGATTCAAGACAGAAATGCTTAAATCCTGTTATTTCATGTATATTTCACGGGGGGATAGTTCAGATGCATGCTTTGAGTTGTATACTGAGACTGAGGACTTCTGCATGAATGCGATTTCATCATCTATGTGTGTGTGCTTCAACTGTACGCTGAGACGGAGGTTTACTGTACGAATGGAATCATGTTGTGTGTGTGTGCTTGTACGAATATGGATTCGGAATGACTGTGGTTTCCGTTTGTCACCATGGGCTGATGGGAGAA
Source organism: Zantedeschia hybrid cultivar (assembly GCA_030544215.1). Taxonomy (NCBI): domain Eukaryota; kingdom Viridiplantae; phylum Streptophyta; class Magnoliopsida; order Alismatales; family Araceae; genus Zantedeschia; species Zantedeschia hybrid cultivar. The sequence goes on along the minus strand of JARZZO010000009.1, from coordinate 31,489,330 downwards.
GGGCCATGGTGTCTGTGAGGAGGGGTGCTTGTTGTGTTTTACCTTTGGCTGAGGGAAGCAGAACCACCTTGAGCCCGTCGGGCCGGAGTAGCTGGTGTGCTATCCGAGGGGTTGCTATTTGGTCTCAGCGGGTCGGGGTTTCCCTGTTTGTTGTGACAGCTTCCAGCGCGTTTCTTGCTGTGGAGCTGGTACTGGTGGGAGTTGGTTTACCCTTTAGCCATCGGGCCTGATGTGACCTTTGATCAAGGTTACGAGTGGTACCCTTAGCCCTTTGGCCTGACGCAGCCCGGGAGAGTTGGGCTTGTGGGTAGTTCCTGTAGCTTCGGCTTGACGGGGGTTCGCCGGTCCCCAGGGCCCTCCTGAAGTGCTGAGGCCTAGCGTGGAGGCAATCCGGACGGTAGGACAGTAGTCTAGACTGCTTGTGTGCACACGTAGGTGGCAGTGGCGGTACACTGAGTCCAGCTAGTCCTAGTTTGGCTCACTGCCTCACCCTACAGTGCCCCGGAACACTGTAGGGGTGGACAGGCGTGAGCAGTGGTGGTAGTGTTGGGAGGCGACGTTTGACTTCGGTCGACAGTGTGGTTCAGTCGCTTCGTGGACTTTGACTGTGAGACGTGACTTTGTGTTGGGTTCTTCGGGTTACTTGGTACTGTTCTTGTTACACTGCTTATCGTACGGTTCCTATCAGGTTGAGTGCTATGTTTACTGCTTTACTTAATTGCCATATATTCCTGTTGTTGCACTTGTGGGTGTGTGAGTGGGAGGCGGGGGATTGGATGATCCCTACTGAGCCCATTTCTGGTGTGGCTCACTCCCTGCGGTTTCAGGTGTGGACCTCGTGGCGAGCGGAAGCGTGGTGTCTTCTTGGTGTGCGGACCAGTAGCTGTCTTAGTTCCGGGGTATGCCCCGATGTTGTTGTACTTTCCTTCTGCCTATACTTATTTAATTGTTGGACATGTAATTATTGTTGGACTATGTACGGACATTGTTATCTTTCTTTATGCGCACTCGTTCACCTCGTAGTCCGTGTGTTTGTTATATTTAGCCCTGTTTAGCACTTACTCCTCCAGATGTGTTGAGTGAGATCCGGGTGTGAACCCGCAGTTAATGGGCCGACATCCATTTAGTGACCGGGTCTCCGGTCATAGGATGGCGGGTCGTTACACTACGTGTTTACTCGAGGTCATATTGTGATGCTTGGAGATTCTGATCCCCACTAGGAGACAGTCGGCGTCTCCCGTTCTGTATATCTGAAGGTTATACAGTCCGTCGAAAATTAGTGGGAGTAAAACTAGATAATAAAAGACCATATCTTGTTTTAGTTAATATGAATATCTGCTAATTATCATTTGATTATCTCATGTAGGTTAGAATGTCGCACCATAACCTGTTGCGAGGCATACTCGATGCTAACCGTTTGACAGGCACCAACTACTCAGACTGGCTCAGGAACCTGAAGATTGTCCTCAGGTCTGAGCAGATTGCCTACGTCTTGGATAATGAACCTCCTTCTGAACCAGCATTAGATGCCCTAGAGGAGAAAATGATAGCGTATGAAAAATGGAAGGAAGATTCCACCATGGCCCAATGCTACATGTTAGCCTCTATGAGCAATGAGTTGCAGAGGCAACATGAAGCGATGGATGCTAGATCCATCATGCTCCATTTGAAGGAGCTATTTGGTGAGCAGAGCAGAATCGAACGATATGAGATATCGAAGAATCTGTTCAAGGCTCAGATGGCAGAGGGAATTTCAGTACAGAATCAAGTGCTGAAGATGATTGAGTGGGTGGAGAGGCTGGATGCTCTTGGGATTACACTACCCAAGGAGATGCACACAGAACTCGTGTTATCTTCACTTCCACAGTCATATGCTCAGTTCATCGTTAATTTAACATGAACAAGATCCAGGCCACCTTAGCTGAACTACTGAACATGTTAAAGAATGTTGAAGGGAACCATGTGAAGGATAAACCCCAAGTCCTCATGGTTGGTAAGACCAACAGAAAAAGACTTGCAATCCAAGCTTTTCGGAAAGGTAAGAACAAGGTTCAGAGGAAGGCAAAGGTTGTCAAGAAAGACAAAGGTAAAAGTGCTGAGAAAGGTGATTGCTTCTACTGTCACCAAAAGGGCCACTAGAAGAGGAATTGCAAAGAATACCTCAAGGACAAGGCTCAAGGAACTGTGAAGTAGCAGGACGCTTCAGGTATCTATATGATAGATGTAAACTTGTCAATAAGATATTGTACATCATGGGTAATAGATACTGGATGTGTATCTCATATCTGCAATTTTGTGTAGGCACTGACAAGAGGACGTAAGCTGAGGACCGGCGAGGTAGAGCTGAGGCAAGGTAACGGCACAAGAGTTGCGGCGATCGATGTGGGGACAGTAAAGCTCAAGCTACTATCCGGAGACACATTTTTATTAGATGAATGTTATTATGTACCTAGCATAATAAGGAACATCATTTCTATTTCATGCTTAGATAGAATTGGATACAATTTAAATTTTGGGAACAATAGTTGTTCAATTTATTTTGGAAATAAATTAATAGCTTTTGCTATATTATTCAATAATTTGTATCTATTATGTAACGACCCGCCACCCTATAATCGGGGATCCGATTACTAAATGGGTACCGAATCATTAATTTGGAACCAAACCAGGATCTAAGTAAGTATGGGAAATAAATAATAAACTAAGCTAAACATTCACATCGCATTGAATTGAAATGAAAGTGCAGGAATTAAAAATTATTACAATGCGACTCGATACAGCAAATAATTACATACTCCAACAGAAAGGAAATAATTAAACATACAGGCCAGAAATAAAATAACAACTACGTCGGGGCATACCCCAGAATAACCGCTGACGGCGCCCAACACACGGCCGCACTCTCCTCACTAGGTCTGCTGGGAGTCCTCACCTGAAAACCGCAGGGGTGAGTCTCAAAGACAAGACTCAGTAGGGATCCTTCGATCCCCACTGCCCACGCACACACCCACAAGTGTAAAATACAGCCGACGATAAAGTAACAAGCATAGTGGTAAATACAATTCCTAATTCTCAACGTGAAATCACATGCAGTCGAAATGTATTAAACATGCATAATTCTAAATCAGCCGATTAGGGAACCCACAACTGCCGTCTCGATAGAACACACCAACCACACAAACAACAGTAGGAAAAAACCTCGACCCGCTGAGACCAAGCAGTAACCCCTCGGATAGAACTCTAGCTACTCCGGCTCAACTGGCTCAGGTGGTTACTCCTTCCCTCAGCATGAGTGACACTCCGAATGTACCACACCCACACCGGTACTAGCTGACCCCGGGGTTCACCAGGTGACCCTCTCTCACTAGGCGTCACCCCGCCCACGCCCCCACCGGCGCTGTGCTCCACCCACACCAGCACAGGGTGATAAAGCGCTACAACTGTCACTCCAGGTCCACAGTAACACAAAACCCAGCACAGTACGATCCGGTCACGTGAAAAGTCCGCGATCGCATAACACACAACGTAGTACCATCCGGTCATGAAGAATCCATCTCTATCGAGTACACTAAGGCATGCATTAACCAACTATCTAGTAGTATGAACACATTTTACTAGCATGAATTAGTGTAGTTTTGTCTTGAATCGCGTCGCCCAAGGCCGACGCCATTCAAGCTCTATGTACTGGTTTATATAAAACACTGGCCTTAGAATCTGGCCTAAAAGGCGTCGACACCAGCGGTCGCCTTTTGAAAGGCGTCGACATCCTCAGACGCCATTTATCACAGAAATCCAGGAATGCAGAAGACATTAATCAGGGGATTTCTGCCTTAAAAGGCGTCATGGTTACCCGACGCTATTACGAATCGCGTCGCCCACCCATGACGTCTTTTAGTCACAGAATCCCTGAACTGGCAGACCCTCAGTAGGGCGATTCCTGCCTAAAAAGGCATCGTGATGGCCCAACGCCCTTCAAAAAGGCGTCGCCCATGCACGACGTCTTTCAACGCCAGGAACCAGGTCTATCATGAGCCCGAGGGCTCCCCTTTTCAACCCCAAAAACCCCAAAATCACCAAAAAAACAGAGGAGAAAGAGGGGCGAATTCAACCATCATAAAACCACATTCATAGAAATCCCCCATATCATCAAGAAGAGCTCCTAAACATGCTTGTTCTACCCCCCAAAACCAAGGATCCATAACATGCTTAAACGGGGGAAACATGGTTTAAAACACAATGCTATGGGAACCGTCACCCTACCGGTTACTTGAACTCCTCCAAGCTTCAAGCCGTCCACCCGTCTCGCCCCACGCCGCCGCCGGTACCGCCGTGGTCGTCCTTACTCCACCGTGACGTCGGCCGCCGTTTGGAGAGTAAAACGCCGCAGTGGAAGTGGAGGTGGTAGTGGAGGGAAAGATGAAATGGTGGGAAGAAAAGAGGGAGGGGAAGGGATCGCCGCCGAGAGCGCCGGAAGTGAAGGAGAGAAAGAGAGAAGGAAGGAAATGAGGGAAAGAAGGAGGGCTCGCGGGGTTAACCAGAGATCGGCTAAAACGCGTCGACATGCACGGACGTCTATCAGGTGACGTGACGGCCGCTCTGACAAGACTCTGAAACGCGTCGTTCTACACAGACGCCGTTCAGGAGACTTGTCAGGGCCGTACTCTGACAAACCCAGAGTCGCAGTCTGAAAGGCGTCGTCCCATGCAGACGCCGTTCAGACGACACGACAGGGCCGTACTCTCGCGGCCCAAAGCCAGCCCACGTGGCACCCACGTGGCAGAAACCTAAAACGCGTCTGCAACGGTGGACGCCGTTAAAAACGCGTCTCGAGGTCCTGACGCGAATCGTCACAGAACCACCCCCCCCCCCCCCCCGCCCCCACTAGGGCCAGAACTACAGGGTCCGACCCCGAAAACCGGATCCGAAAGTCTCGATCCTTACATTCTCCCCCCCTTAAAAGAATTTCGCCCCCGAAATTGACTACTAGAATTAACAAGGTCAAAAGCAGGGATACAAGTTCACAAGGAGACTTATGAAAAGAGGTAAGGAAACTGCTCCCGCATCTCATCCTCTCGCTCCCAGGTTGCCTCACCTCCGGAGCGGTACTGCCAAATCACCTTGACCAAAGGTACAATCTTGTTCCGCAGGACCTGTTCCCTGCGATCCTCAATACGAACAGGAAACTCTGGAAAGGACAGGTCCTCAGCGACCTCCAACTCTGAAAATCCTAAAACATGGGACGGATCCTGAACATACTTTCTCAACAAGGAAACATGGAACACATCGTGCACCCCTGCAAGACTGGGCGGCAAGGCCGGCTGATACGCGGTTTCCCCAATTCGAGCAAGAATGGGAAAAGGTTCAATATATCGCGGACTCAGCTTGCCTCGCTTCCCGAATCTCATCACACCCTTGGAGGGTGAGACTCGGAGAAACACGTGGTCCCCAACTTCAAACTCAAGCGGTCTCCGTCGGACATCAGCATAACTTTTCTGCCTACTCTGAGCTGCGGTCAACCTCTGCCGAACTGTCCTGGCAATTTCAGCACACTGCTGCACCAACTCTGGTCCCGCTATCTGTCTTTCACCGATCTCGGTCCAACACACCGGAGATCGACACGGCCGCCCATACAAAGCCTCGTAAGGCGCCATGCCGATACTGGAATGGTAACTGTTGTTGTAGGCAAACTCTATTATAGACAAATGTTGCTCCCAAGAACCTCCCCAGTCTAAGCAACATGCCCTGAGCATATCCTCCAAGGTCTGAATGGTCCTCTCCGACTGCCCATCGGTCTCGGGATGGTAGGCCGAACTGAAAGCCAACTGAGTGCCCAAGGCCTTCTGAAAACTCTTCTAGAACCTGGAAGTAAACCTCGGATCTCGATCTGATACGATGGACGAAGGCACCTCGTGCAGAGAGGTGATCAGATCTACAAACAACTTGGCCAGCTTGCCGACTGACCAGTCCTTCCTAATCGCTAGGAAGTGTGCCGACTTGGTCAGCCGATCTACGATGACCTAGATAGCATCTCTCCTGCTAGGGGATGTAGGCAATCCCATCACAAAGTCCATAGTCACGTGCTCCCATTTCCACTCTGGAATCGGCAAGGGCTGCAGCAACCCTCCGGGTCTCTGATGCTCGGCTTTAACCTGCTGACAAGTCATGCATCTAGCCACATATTCAGCCACATCCTTCTTCATACCGGGCCACCAAAAGTGCTTCCTCAAACAATGATACATCTTGGTTGTCCCAGGATGCACTGCATATCTCGAACGGTGCGCCTCATCAAGAACACACCTGCGCACGTCCTCTTCAGTCGGGACATAAAGTCTACCTCTGAACCTGACAGTACCGTCATCCCATAATTCCACCTCTGCCCTCTGGAGAATCTGTGGTAACTCAACATCTGTCCTCTGAGCCTCAATCACAGCATGATACACAGCTGGTCTCACAGTCAAGCTGACCAACACGGCTCTGTCATCTTCACGTGGAACTCTAAAGGAAGATTCCACAACCTGCTCGAATAATTTCCATTCTTGAATCATAAGGTATGACATGACCGTCTTCCGATTCAAGGCGTCTGCCACTGCATTCGCCTTGCCCGGATGATAAGAAAGGTCAAAGTCATAGTCCTTAATGAACTCCATCCACCTTCGCTGTCTCAAATTCAGGTCTCTCTGAGTGAACACATACTTCAGGCTCTTGTGATCAGTAAGAACCTGAAATTTCTCTCCGTATAAATAATGCCTCCAAATCTTAAGTGCAAATACCACAGCTGCCAGTTCCAAATCATGGGTAGGATAGTTCTCCTCATGCTTCTTCAGCTGCCGAGAAGCATAAGCCACTACCCTGCCATGCTGCATTAGAACTGCGCCCAAACCCCGACGGGACGCATCTGAGTAAACCACAAACCTACCTTACCCAGATGGAAGCACCAGCACTGGGGCTGACGTGAGGCGAGTTTTTAACTCAATGAAACTCTGCTCACACTCCTCGGTCCACGCAAAGCGAACTCCCTTCCGAGTCAACCTCGACAAGGGGGCCGCTATCGAAGAAAACCCCTGAACGAACCGCCTGTAATAACCGGCAAGCCCCAGAAAGCTCCTGATCTCAGTCACTGAAGTCGGCCTGCTCCAATCCATCACTGTCTCGATCTTGGCTGGATCCACTGCGATACCTTCACCCAAAATGACATGCCCAAGGAAGTGCACCTCGTCTAGCCAAAACTCACACTTGCTAAACTTGGCGTAAAGTTGGTGCTCTCTCAGGGCCTGCAACACTGCCCGAAGATGAGTGGCGTGCTCTTCCTCAGAAGAAGAATAGATCAGAATATCATCAACAAATACTACCACAAATTGGTCCAGGTAGGTCCTGAAGACTCGGTTCATCAGATCCATAAAGGCCGCCGGAGCATTGGTCAAGCCGAAGGGCATAACCAAAAACTCATAATGTCCATACCGAGTTCTAAAAGTCGTCTTACTAACATCAACATCCCGGATCCTCATCTGATAATATCCAGATCTCAGGTCAATCTTGGAAAACACCTTCGTAGACTGCATCTGATCCATCAAATCATCGATCCTTAGAAGTGGGTACTTATTCTTTATCGTAACCTGGTTCACTTGCCTATAATCGATGCACAATCTCAAAGAACCATCCTTTTTCCTGACAAACAGAACTGGAGCACCCCATGGAGATGTATTGGGACGGATGAAACCCTTATCCAGCAACTCCTGCAACTGCGTCTTCAACTCAGCGAGTTCGGCCGGCGCCATCCGATACGGGGCCTTAGACAGGGGCGCCGTACCTGGTGCAAGCTCGATGGTAAACTCGATCTCTCGCTGAGGAGGAAGGCCAGGTTAGCTCCTCAGGAAACACATCTACAAAGTCACACACTACTGGCACCTCCCAAGGACTGGGACTATCACGGACATCAGAAACAACAACAGAGGCAAGGAAGGCCTCACAACCACCAGCAAGCAACCTCCGAGCCTTAAAGGCAGAAATGAGAATACCTCGAGAAGAGAGCCTAATACCTTGGAAATAGAAGGTCGGGATGTCCGGAATAGAGAAACGCACCTTCTTCCTGTGGCAGTCCACCTCAACATAAAAAGCTTCCAACCAATCCATGCCCAGGATGATATCAAAGTCACAGATGGCAAGTACAACCAACTGGGCAGGTAGCACATGACCCTCAATGGTCAAGGGAACATTCCTTAAACAATTATAAGATAACATGAAGTCTCCAGAAGGAACCTCTACCATCAAACCATCAGATAACTCATCAACGGGTGTAGAAAGAATATCCACGAACTGCTCAGAAATGAAAGAATGCGAAGCACCCGAATCGATCAACACATGTGCAGAGTTCCCAAGGACAGAAAGTGTACCTTCCACCAAGTTGGACGCGCGAGCCTCCCTCCTGGTGATAGCTAGAACTCTCCCCTGGGTCCTCGGCTTCTTCTGATCACCTGAACCCTGGCCCTGACCATGCCCCTGCGGGCACTGCCTCGCCAAATGGCCCTGCTGGCCGCAAGTGAAACACCTCCTCGGAAGAGTGGGATACTGAGTCCCGCCATGGGCACCACCACAGTGCTGGCAAACTGCCGTAAGCCTCTGAGCTGGCTCCTGCTGCGCACTGGACACTGACTGACTATGCTGACCCTGCCTGGGCCTGTTGCTGCCGCTGCTGCCACTACTGCTGCCACCACCTCGGAAGAATCTCCTGAATCGGGAGCCGAGTGATGACGATCCCGATCCGGACGAAGGGGCCGCTGCCGCTGCCTTACCCCTGCCACGAACTGGCCCCTGAGCAGTCAATCCTCTCTCCCGGGCTGACTGGTTCTGCTAAGCCTCCACTGCTGCTGCACACCTAACTGCTGATGCCAAATCTGTACAACAGTGGGACGCCACGAAGTTCCTCATACTGAGCCACAGTCCGTCCACAAACCTCTCAATACGACGCTCCTCGTCCCCAGATATGAAAGGCACGAACCGACCCAGCGAAACAAACTTCGCCTAATACTCGAGTACCGTCATACTCCCTTGCGTCAGATCCATAAACTCCCTCTCCTTGGCCCTCTGGACATGCCTAGGGAAATACTGTGCATTGAACTCTTTAACAAAAGTCTCCCATGAAATTTCCCGGAAATACTGTGCATTGAACTCTTTAACAAAAGTCTCCCATGAAATTTCCCTAAGGCTCCTATCCTCATAAGACAAACTCTTCAAGGTGGTCCACCAATCATAGGCGCTATCCTTCAGCATGAAGGTAGCCAACGGAGTCCTCTCCACTGCTGCACAATCCATGGTATCGGAAGTCTTCTCTATCTCTCTAAGCCAGTGAATGGCCTCATCAGGGTCGGGACGACCGGTGAAGTGAGGTGGCCTCAACTTCAGAAACCTCTCAAGTGTAGCTGTGGACCCTCCCCGAGCACTGGAACTCTCACTAGGGTCTCGAGTTTGGTATCTAGCCATAGTGTCCATCATAGCCTCCATAACCAGCTCTACACTCGGCCTCCCGGCCTCGGATCCACTAGGGACGTCTCCCCGCTCTCGAATAACTGGCATCCTCTTCCTAGGAGCCATCTACTCGCCTACAGTCACAAAATCGAAAAGTTCTAATTAGAGTCCTAAAACCTATACTACCGCCGTGCCTGTACGAGACAATGTATTTATTTGCTGGACTCACGACATTTAATCTAGTTATTCATTTATTTGCCAGACCGAATGCTCTGATACCAACTGTAACGACCCGCCACCCTATAATCGGGGATCCGATTACTAAATGGGTACCGAATCATTAATTTGGAACCAAACCAGGATCTAAGTAAGTATGGAAAATAAATAATAAACTAAGCTAAACATTCACATCGCATTGAATTGAAATGAAAGTGCAGGAATTAAAAATTATTACAATGCGACTCGATACAGCAAATAATTACATACTCCAACAGAAAGGAAATAATTAAACATACAGGCCAGAAATAAAATAACAACTACGTCGGGGCATACCCCGGAATAACCGCTGACGGCGCTCAACACACGGCCGCACTCTCCTCGCTAGGTCTGCTGGGAGTCCTCACCAGAAAACCGCAGGGGTGAGTCTCAAAGACAAGACTCAGTAGGGATCTTTCGATCCCCACTGCCCACGCACACACCCACAAGTGTAAAATACAGCCGACGGTAAAGTAACAAGCACAGTGGTAAATACAATTCCTAATTCTCAACGTGAAATCACATGCAGTCGAAATGTATTAAACATGCATAATTCTAAATCAGCCGATTAGGGAACCCACAACTGCCGTCTCGATAGAACACGCCAACCACACAAACAACAGTAGGAAAAAACCTCGACCCGCTGAGACCAAGCAGTAACCCCTCGGATAGAACTCTAGCTACTCCGGCCCAACTGGCTCAGGTGGTTACTCCTTCCCTCAGCATGAGTGACACTCCGAATGTACCACACCCACACCAGTACTACCTGACCCCGGGGTTCACCAGGTGACCCTCTCTCACTAGGCGTCACCCCGCCCACGCCCCCACCGACGCTATGCTCCACCCACACCAGCACATGGTGATAAAGCGCTACAACTGTCACTCTTGGTCCACAGTAACACAAAACCCAGCACAGTACGATCCGGTCACGTGAAAAGTCCGCGATCGCATAACACACAACGTAGTACCATCCGGTCATGAAGAATCCATCTCTATCGAGTACACTATGGCATGCATTAACCAACTATCTAGCAGTATGAGCACAGTTTACTGGTATGAATTAGTGTAGTTTTGTCTTGAATCGCGTCGCCCAAGGCCGACGCCATTCAAGCTCTATGTACTGGTTTATATAAAACACTGGCCTCAGAATCTGGCCTAAAAGGCGTCGACACCAGCGGTCGCCTTTTGAAAGGCGTCGACATCCTCAGACGCCATTTATCACAGAAATCCAGGAATGCAGAAGACATTAATCAGGGGATTTCTGCCTTAAAAGGCGTCATGGTTACCCGACGCTATTACGAATCGCGTCGCCCACCCATGACGTCTTTTAGTCACAGAATCCCTGAACTGGCAGACCCTCAGTAAGGCGATTCCTGCCTAAAAAGGCATCGTGATGGCCCGACGCCCTTCAAAAAGGCGTCGCCCATACACGACGTCTTTCAACGCCAGGAACCGGGTCTGTCATGAGCCCGAGGGCTCTCCTTTTCAACCCCAAAAACCCCAAAATCACCAAAAAAACAAAGGAGAAAGAGGGGCGAATTCAACCATCATAAAACCACATTCATAGAAATCCCCCATATCATCAAGAAGAGCTCCTAAACATGCTTGTTCTACCCCCCAAAACCAAGGATCCATAACATGCTTAAACGGGGGAAACATGGTATAAAACACAATGCTATGGGAACCGTCACCCTACCGGTTACTTGAACTCCTCCAAGCTTCAAGCCGTCCACCCGTCTCGCCCCACGCCGCCGCCGGTACCGCCGTGGTCGTCCTTACTCCACCGTGACGTCGGCCGCCGTCTGGAGAGTAAAACGCCGCAGTGGAAGTGGAGGTGGTAGTGGTGGGAGCTAGGTAGGGGATGGAGTGGAGGGAAAGATGAAATGGTGGGAAGAAAAGAGGGAGGGGAAGGGATCGCCGCCGAGATCGCCGGAAGTGAAGGAGAGAAAGAGAGAAGGAAGGAAATGAGGGAAAGAAGGAGGGCTCGCGGGGTTAACCAGAGATCGGCTAAAACGCGTCGACATGCACGGACGTCTATCAGGTGACGTGACGGCCGCTCTGACAAGACTCTGAAACGCGTCGTTCTACACAGACGCCGTTCAGGAGACTTGTCAGGGCCGTACTCTGACAAACCCAGAGTCGCAGTCTGAAAGGCGTCGTCCCATGCAGACGCCGTTCAGACGACACGACAGGGCCGTACTCTCGCGGCCCAAAGCCAGCCCACGTGGCACCCACGTGGCAGAAACCTAAAACGCGTCTGCAACGGTGGACGCCGTTAAAAACACGTCTCGAGGTCCTGACGCGAATCGTCACAGAACCCCCCCCCCCCCCGCCCCCACTAGGGCCAGAACTACAGGGTCCGACCCCGAAAACCGGATCCGAAAGTCTCGATCCTTACATATTAAATGTGTCTCATGAAAATTTACATATCGGTTCTTCAATTAAAAGAAGTAAGTATGAAATGAACAAAGCCTACTTGTGGCATTGTAGGCTTGGACACATTAGTGAAAACAGGCTCCAAAAGATGCATAAAGATGGATACTTGGATCCATTTGATTATGAATCATATGCAACCTGTGAGTCATGTTTAATGGGTAAAATAGCTAAGTCTCCATTTAGTGGAATTGGAGAACGAGCTAAAGACATATTAGAACTCATACATTCAGATGTATGTGGCCCTATGTCAACCCAAGCCATTGATGGCTTCTCATACATCATTACATTTACTGATGATTACTCAAGGTTTGGATATACATAGTTATTGAAGTATAAATCTGAAACCTTTGAGAAATTCAGAGAATTTAAGAATGAAGTAGAGAAACAAACTGGAAAAAGTATAAAAACCATCCGATCCGATCGGGGTGGTGAATACTTAAGTACAGAGTTCATTAAATACTTAAAGGATAATGGTATCCTTTCTCAGCTTACATCTCCTTATACACCTCAAATGAATGGTGCATCAGAAAGGAGAAATCGTACATTAATGAAAATGGTGCGATCCATGATGAGCATGTCCAAATTACCAGTGTCCTTATGGGGATATGCACTTAGCTCGGCTATGTATATCCTGAACAAGGTATCCAGCAAGTCTGTTGAAACCACTCCATATGAGATATGGAATGAAAGAAAACCACACCTTAAACATGTTAAAGTCTGGGGATGTCCTGCTCATGTTAAAAGACATGACGCAGATAAGCTAGAGTCCAGAACTAACAAATGCAGATTTGTGAACTTATGGATATTACTTTTATCATCCTGGCGAACAAAAGGTGTTTGTGGCCAGGAGAGCTGTCTTTCTGGAAGAAGATTATATTCTCTAGAAGGACAGTGGGAGTAAAGTAATTCTGGAAGAAATTCCAAACCCACAAATTGGTAATGGTTCATCAGATGAACCGTCAGTTTCTGAACCTGTTCAAAATGATACACAGGAACCTCGTAGGTCTGAAAGAGTACCTAAACCACAAGAAAGATATGTGGGACATATTAATTTGGATGGTTCAAGGATATCCTATAATGAGGATGATGATCCTAAGACTTACCAGGAGGCCATTGAAAGTCCAGAGGCCGAGAAATCGCGGAAAGCCATGAATTCTGAAATACAGTCCACTTACATCAACCAAGTTTGGAACTTGGAAGATTTACCCGATGGTATAGTACCTATCGGCTGCAAATGGATCATTAAAAGAAAGATCAGTGCAGATGGACGTATTGAGACTTATAAAGCAAGATTAGTGGCGAAAGGCTATTGTCAAAGACAAGGTGTTGACTATGACGAAACCTTTTCACCCGTTGCTATGATTAAGTCTATCAGAATTCTTCTAGCCATTGCTGCCTACCATGATTATGAAATCTGGCAGATGGATGTAAAGACTGCCTTCCTCAATGGAAACCTTGAGGAAGAGGTGTATATGATACAACCAGAAGGATTTACATCCAAAGAATCTCCAGACATGGTATGCAAGTTGCAGAGGTCTATTTATGGACTGAAGCAAGTTTCCTGAAGCTGGAACATAAGATTTGATGAGGCGATCAAATCATATGGTTTCATTAAGAATGAAGATGAGCCCTGTGTATAGAAGAAAAGCAGTGGGAGCGCAATCACATTTCTGATTCTTTACGTTGACGACATCCTACTCATTGGGAATGATGTAGGAATGATGTCATCAGTAAAGATATGGCTGTCAAAGAACTTCTCCATGAAGGATTTGGGATAAGCATCTTACGTATTAGGAATACGAATCTATAGAGATAGATTAAAGAAGATGCTAGCTTTAACCCAATCCATGTACATAGAAACCATTGTCAAAAGGTTTGGCATGGAAAATTCCAAGAGAGGTCTCATACCGATGAGACATGGAATTTCACTCTCTAAAGGTCAGTCTCCCAAGACACCTGAAGAGAGGACTGTGGTGGATAAAGTCCCCTATGCTTCTGCCATAGGGTCTATCATGTATGCCACGCTATGTACTAGACCTGATGTAGCATATGCTCTAAGTGTTACGAGCAGACATCAGGCAGATCCAGGTGATGAACACTGGAAGGCAGTGAAATGCATCCTTAAGTACTTGAGAAGGACTAAGGATCTAGTCTATAGAGGAGGAGACTTAAAGCTGCAAGGATACACTGACTCGAGTTTTCAGTCTGATCCTGACGACAACAAGTCAACATCAAGCTTTGTTTTCACACTCAACGGAGGAGCAGTGAGCTGGAAAAGTTCCAAGCAGGAAACCACTGCTGATTCGACAACGGAAGCCGAGTATATTGTTGCTGTTAAAGCCGCCAAGGAAGTTGTATGGGTGAAGAAATTCATCGGCGATCTTGGTGTGGTGGAAAGCATATCTGGTCCCGTCCCACTGCTGTGTGCAACAATAGGGCGATTGCTCATGCGAAAGAGCCGAGGACTCATCAAAAATCGAAGAACATTTTGTGGCGCTTTCATCTGATCAGAGAGATTATAGCTCGAGGAGATGTCGTGGTGGAAAGAGTTCCTTCAGCTGACAACATAGCAGATCCACTTATAAAGCCTATGTCTCAAAATGTCTTTGAGCGTCACTTAGAGAATATGGGTATTCTGTATAAAAGTGATTGGCTTTAGTCCAAGTGAGAGATTGTTAGTATTAGATTGTCTCAAAGCCAATCCGATACTATGTATTGATTCAGATTATTAATAAATGACAATAATTCATTGTGTGTAATTAATTCGATCTGTGTTTATCGTATCACGATGAAGTCCATGAACATGTGCAACAGTCTTCGGATTATGATGAGATCATAATTACGGGACCGAAGACTTGTAAATACATGTTCTTAATTGTTCCTAGTCATAGGATGTTTGAGATAAGACATCGAACATCCGGTTAGACTAGTATAGGTTACTTCAGCTCATAAGATGAGGGTGACTGATCCCATAAGTCACTTGTGTGGAGACACTATGCTGGACCTGTAGGTGCTCATTGGTGAATGGGTTCACTGAACTGATCCGACTATGAATCGCTGGATGGTAAACACCTCACTGTTAACTAGCTCGATTATTTTGTCACGGTTGCGTGGATGATCCTTGGACTTGAGACGCCAAAGATATCTTTTTGGTACGTTTCTGATCTTTGACCTTGACTAACGAATCCCTAACCATGGGTTATCAATAAGTCAAGTGATCAGGTTCAGGGAAATGCCTTCGAAGGTAATTGTGTGTTCAATACGGGATCATCAGCTCTCGGTAGTTTGAGAGAGAATGTTCCGTGAATAATGAGCTTAAAGTACCTGGCCAGGGCGGACTCTGTGTTCGATAAGGAGTTATCGGATTCAGATTAGGGGCATCTGATTCAAGTGAATTGACCGAATAGGGTTTAATAGTAAACTATACCCTAGGTCGATTCGGGAACATTGCACGGATGAAGGATTATATCCGCATGCTAACCGATGACGGATAGGTTCCAATAGAGGGTTGTGATAACCCTAGTGCCATCCAGGATTATGCGATGTTGCTTGGCATCCAACGTGATGGGAAGTCCATCCGAATTTATTGTGGGACATTAAATTCGGCTAATTAATTGAATATGAGGATATTAATTAATTCAGTGGGTCAGTAAAGGGTTATTGGGCTTAATGGGCTATTAACTGGACTGGTATTTGGGCCTAGAGGGTCACACGCAAATGGTTTTCAAGTCGGTGGATAATCCGACAGGATTTCGTATAAGTCTAGGTTTTTACGAAAAACCGCAAACAAACTTATTATAAAAGAACGAATACTACGTCGGGAGCCAGCAACCCTAACCTACCCGTCGTTCCATCTCTATCCTCTCTTCCAGACGCATGACACGAGGCCGGCCCTCTGGAGGCTCCGCTTCGATTCCCGACTGCTCCGCCTTCCGTCCGACAGGAGATTTTGAATCTGCATGTCGCGGCGGATTACGCGAAGCCAGACGAGATCCACGAACGTCGAATCGAGCGAGGAAGCGAGGACGATCCATTGCTAGGAGAACCGCGTGGATACAGCTAGAGGTTGGGCATCTGCGCGACTTGCGGCATCTCTCCAACGGAACCGGAAAACGAATGCGGATTCAAATCCGCACAAGGTAAATCCGATTTACTCCGGCTTTATTTTTACGATCGAAACAGGATGGATCCGATTCCGAAATTATTTTTTATTCCGCTGCATTTTCGGTCGGATCCTGACACAGCGAACCCAACAGACTCTTCCATATTCTAGAGGTAAATCTAGAGTCCCTATCAGAGATAATTGACTTGGGAACCCCATGCAACTTTATGATGTTGTCTATGTACAACTTGATCAAACATTCTACTGATTGTGAAATCTTAATTGGCAAGAAATGGGTAGATTTTGTGAATCTATCTACGATTACCCAGATGGCATCATGTCGTCGTGTTGTTCGGGGAAGACCCATGAAAGTCCATAGTGATATGTTCCCATTTCCGCTTCGGAATTTCTATCTTTTACAGAAGTCCAGAGGGCCTCTGATGTTCTGTCTTAATCTGTTGACAGACTAGGCATTTAGAAACAAAATCAGCAATATCATACCTGGCCACCAGAAAGTACGCTTCATGTCTTGGAACATCTTGGTACCGTCAAGATGAATGGTGAACTTTGACTTGTGAGCTTCTATCAAAAGTTCCTTTCTTAATTCTTGGTTCTCTGAAACACATAATATGCCTTGAAAGTATACCACTCCACGATCATTTGTTTTGAATCCAGGCTTATTAGTCAGTTCTTTCAACTTAGGATCATTCTGCTGAGCTTCAGAAATCCTTTCCACAATGGTATATTGGATAGATAACTAAGAGAGGGAGGCAATAACTTCCTCAATCATCTTCCAATCTTTGATCATCATTAGCCGCTTCCTACTGAGAGCATCGGCTACAATATTTGCCTTTCCTGGGTGATAATTCAACTCAAAATCATAATATTTTAGGAATTCTATCTAACGTCGCTGTCTAAGATTGAGCTCCTTCTGAGAGAAAATATATTTAAGGCTCTGATGGTCTGTGAAGACTTGAAATTGCACTCCATATAGATAATGCCTCCATATTTTGAGTGCATGAACTACTGCTACTAATTCAAGATCATGAGTAGGATAATTTAGCTCATGATCCTTTAATTGGCGGGATGCATAAGCAATTACCCTACCATACTGTATGAGCACACAACCAATACCTTGTCTTGAGGCATCAGTATAGATGACAAAACCTTCGGTTCCACTAGGCAGGACAAGGACTGGAGCTGTAGTCAATCTTTTTTTTAAGTTATGGAAACTCCTTTCACATTCTTCGGTCCATAAAAATCTCACCCCTTTTCAAGTTAGTTTAGTAAGAGGGGCTGCTAGAGTAGCAAACCCTTCTATAAAGCGTCGGTAGTATCCCGCTAGACCTAGAAAACTCTGAACTTCGGTTGGAGTCTTGGGTGCTTCCTAATTAAGTACAACTTGAATCTTGGCCGGATCAACAGCTACACCTTCTTTAGGAATAATATGGCCAAGGAATTGAATTTGTTGTAACCAGAACTCACACTTGTTGAATTTGGCATATAGTTTGTGAGTTCTGAGAGTTTCTAGAATAATCTTCAGATACTCCTTATGTGCTTCCTCAGTAGGAGAATATATAAGGACATCATCTATAAATACTACTACAAAATGATCCAAGTATGGTTTGAATACCCAGTTCATTAAATCCATAAAAGCTGCAGGGGCATTGGTTAAACCAAAAGGCATGAATAGAAATTCATAGTGTAACGACCCGCCACCCTATAATCGGAGATTCGATTACTAAATGGGTACCGAATCATTAATTTGGAGCCAAATCCGGATCTAGATGAGTCTGGGAAATAAATAATAAACTTAGCTAAACATTCACATCGCATTGAATTGAAAGGGAAGTGCAAGAATTAAAAATTATTACAATGCGACTTGACTCAGCAAATAATTACATACTCCAACTGAAAAGAAATAATTAAGCATACAGGCCAAAAAATAAAATAACAATTACATCGGGGCATACCCCGGAACAGCAGCTGCTGGCGCGTAACCCAAGACAGCACTCTCCTCGGTACGCCTGCCTGGAACCCTCACCTGAAAACTGCAGGGGTGAGTCTCATCGAAAAGACTCAGTAGGGATCCTTCGATCCCCACCGCCCACTCACGCACCCAGAAGTGCAGATAATTTAAGCAAGTAAAGCAGTAAACACAATTCCTAAATTTCGATATAAAACACATGTAATCGAAATATAACATGCACAATTCTGAAGCCATTTTACCACGGAACCCACAACCAGCGTCTCGGCAAAACACGCCAACCACAAGGCCGAATGCAGGAAACACCGACCCGCTGAGACCAAACAGTAACTCCTCGAATAGCACGCTAGCTACTTCGGCCCAACTGGCTCTAGGTGGTTTCTACTTCCCCCAGCACGAGTGACACTCCAAAAGTACCACTCTCACACCGGTACTAGCTAACCCCGGGGTACACCAGGTGACCCTCTCTCTAAGCGTCACCCCACCACTCCCACACTGGCACTGTGTCCCTCGCACACCGACACAGGGTGCCTAAGCGCTACAACTGTCACTCTAGGTCCACGGTCGCACGAAACACAACACAGTGCGATCCGATTACGTAAAAATCCTCATCCTCGAGTACGATTTCAAGCATGCGTTTCACCAAACTATCTAACAGTGTAAATACATGTTAATACATGAATTAATGTGATTCTGTCTTGAATCGCATCGCCCATGGCCGATGTCATTCAAGCCTCCTAAACTAGTTCATACAAAATAGGTCTTGGAAATGGCCTTAAAACGCGTCGCCATATGTAGCCGCCTTTTGAAAGGCGTCGCTGTCCCTAGTCGCCTGTTAACGACAGAAACAGAGACAGGTTTCGGGGTGATTTCACTTAAAACACGTCGTGCATGCAAGTCGCTATTTAAAAGGTGTTGCTGTCCCTGGACGCTCATCAGTCCAGAGACAGAGTCTATTATTTGGTCTAAATCATGTCGCGGGTGGAAGCCGCCTTTCTAAAAGGCGTCGCTGTCCCTCGACGCCATTTAACCCTCACAGACAGGTTCTTCCTCCGCCATCTCCCAATCCACGGGGTGGGATTTCCTCTCCCAAATCGTGTAAAAATACTAAAAAAAGTGAAGGAGGAGAAGAACCTAAATACCCATTTAAAACCCCTGATTTCTCATTTTATGCAGTTAGTGTTTTCACCCCAAAAACCCCCTAAACATGCTTCAAAGCGGGAAAAACATGGTTTTAAACACAATGCAACGGGGATCGTCACCCTACCGGTTACTCGAACTCATCCTAGTTCCAAGCCGCCAACCCGCCTCGCCACACGCCACCGCTGGTAACGCCGTAGACGCCGTTACTCTACCGGGACGTCAGCTGCCGTCCGGAGAGAAATGCGCCGTAGAGGAAGTGGTGGTGGTAGTGGAGGAAGTTGGGAGGTTAATGGAGTGGAGGGAGAGGAGGAATGTGGAGAGGAAAGGGAGGAGAGGGGGAAGGGTTACTGGAGATCGGAGGGAAGAGAGGAGAGAGAAGGGAAAGGAGAGAAATGAGGGAAATAAGAGAGGGTTCGCGGGGTCAAATAAAAACTTAGGAACAACGCGTCGTGCAAGCCCGACATCATTCAGATGACAAGACCGGGCCGTACACTGACAAACCAGGGTCGTACTCTAAATGGCGTCGTCCATACAAGACGCCATTCAGACGATAAGACCGGGGTCGTACACTGACAAACCAGGGTCGTACTCTAAATGGCGTCGTCCATACAAGACGTCATTCAGACGATAAGACCGGGGCCGTACACTCGCGCCCCATGGCCAACCCACATGGTGCCCACGTGGCACAACCTAAAATACGTCCACATTGCTGGATGCCGTTTGAACCGCGTCTCGCAAGCTCGACGTGAAAAGAGAAACTAAGTCTCAGCCCCACCAGGGCCCAAACTAAGGGATCCGACCCCGAACTGACCCGATAACCGGATCCAAAACCTTAATCCTTACACATAGTGCCCGTACCTGGTTTGAAATGTTGTTTTGGGAATATCTTTTTCTTTAATCCTTAATTGATGATATCCTGATCGAAGATCTATCTTCAAAAATACAGTGGCTCCTAGATCATCAATTCACGGTAGTGGATACCGATTCTTGATAGTAACTTAATTTAGCTTCCGATAATCCACACAGTGCAATAGAGATCCATCCTTCTTCCTAACAAATAAAACAAGAGCACTCTATGGAGACACACTAGGGCGAATAAATCCCTTGTCTAATAGTTCTTGAAGCTGCTTCTTTAATTCTGCCAACTCAGTAGGTGCCATACGATAGGGAACCTTAGAAATGGGTACTGTGCCTGGAAGGAGCTCAATTGAGAATTCGATCTCCCTTACTGGCGATAGGCCTGGTAATTTATCAGGAAAGACATCTGGATATTCTCTAACTACTTCAATATCAGACATAGAGAGGGCTTTCTTTTCCTTTGGGATAGAAACTACACGGACTAGGTAAGCGGTACAGCCCTTGTCAGTGCAATGTCATACCTTAAGTGTTGAGATGATTTGCTTTCCAAGTTTGGAGAGTTTAAGAGAGAACTCTTCTTCCCCTGGGATTCTAAAAAGAATCGTTTTCTTTTTGCAATCTAGCATAGCATGATGTTGTTCTAACCAATCCATCTCTATTATGACGTCAAAGTCTTTCATCTTAAGCACATATAATTGTGTGGAGAGTCGTCTACCTTCAATCTCTATTTTAAGAGAAGTAATGCACTTTTGGGATTGGAGAACTCCTCCAGGAGTGAAAACAGTCATAAGGGCTGGAGTTTCAACTAAATCTATTTTATCAGATAATGACTGTATGAATTCTTCTGAAATGAAGGAATGTGTAGCACCAGTATAAAAAAGAACTCCAGCATAAGTATCGGCTATAAGAACTGTACTTTCAGTGACGTTCTCAACAACGCCCACATCTTCCTGAGTCAAGGCAAAAACACGAGTTGGTGTTCGTGATTTAGCGGGAGCTGTTGACTGCACTGATGCTGGTGTTGGCATAGGAGTGGTTCTAACCTTCGGACAGTTCTTCATAATGTGTCTAGTATCCCCACAACCAAAACATCGCCCAGATCCCCTCAAACATTCATTACCTTCATGTCTTTTCCCACATTTCTGACACAGAGGGTAAGAGGGAACTCGAGCAGATGGAGAAGTAATCATTACCGACATCTTTGGAGACTCAATCTTCCTCTTCTTGGACATAGATGATGATGCCTGCCTCTGCGTAAAGGAAGATGCCTGCCTCTTGAGATCTGCCTTACATTTTTCTAAATAAATCTTGTGCTCAGCTTCTTGCCTACACACAGCTTCAACCACCTCTTCCATGGAGCTAAATGTGTGCGCGACCAGCTTAGTGCATAATATAGGTTTTAGCCCCATCAGAAATTTTTGTAGTTTCCAACGTTCATTAAGGCACATGTGAGGTGCGAATTTTGCCAACTCAGAAAATCTAGTTTCATACTCCATAACTGACTTAGTGCCGGAATAGTAACTCCTGCATCATTTTATCTTGAATATGTTGTGGAAAGAACTTAGCCCTGAAGGCTGTCAAAAATTCTCCCCACGTTACCCCTCCTTCTCTTTTAGCAAACTTTGTGCGGAGGGTAGAAGACCACCATGTATCTACCCGATCCTATAGCATGTAACTTCCCATATTTACTTTATCAGTATCTGGGCTGCAGATGACATGAAAGATCTTTTTGATCTCCTGTATCCAACTTTCAGCTATCAAGAGGTCGCTCTCCCCCTTAAAAATAGAAGGCCCCATCTTCTTAAACTGCTTCATAGCGATGGCTCCTGCCTGACCTCCCTGGTCTACACAGTTCTACTGTTGTTGGATAGCATGAAGAAATCCTTAAAAAATTTGCACAATGGCTCCCATATCTAGGGATGGTGATGAAGGAACAAGTGTAGCATTCTGGGGCTTTGAACTACCCCTTATGGCCCTAGGCATCCTCCCTCGTTTGTTAGTCGCCATGACCTATAGGACAAGTCAAAGATTAGTCTAGGTTTACCTAAGTCCGGCCTCCTAATTCTACTCCTCTTGGACTTGTTGTACATGCTTTTAGTGCTCATCCTTAACCTTACTCTGATACCACAATAACAACCCCCTATCGGCCGGTTTGGTCATACGAACATACTTCGACCAAAGGGAACCGTTAACAGCGGGAACAACCCGAACATGACTTGTACAGTTAAGGTTGAGCACTTTGTATGTAATTAAAGAAAACACTTCATATAGATGTCATACACAGTGCATTACAGTACATCAAGTCCAGGAAGACAACTTGTAAGTTACATAAGGACTGGACTTACGAAAACAACCTCTGCTCAACTAAACTAAGATCATAGAGATTTCTCGTTTGCCCCAGGAAGGTCCTCTCCTGAAAGGGGGTTAAATACTGTGGGTGAGTTTACCGACTCACCAAGCACATGATACCACTACATGGCTTATCATATATGTAAATGTAGAAAGACAACATGATAATATCATATAATCATATCATGATAGAATATAACATAACAAGCTTCAGCTAACATAGAGATCATGGTGAATCGGTCACAGGATTATGGTATAGCATGGCACGACGTGAGTATAAACATAATGTTCATGACATTGTGTGGCTTGATCATAACATAGCAGCATGGCATGGCATAAATACAAGCATAATACAAGCATGGCATAGCATAAAGGGCATGGTTAAAAGATCATGATATAGCATGAAGTCATAAACATATATAACATACGAACAACATGAATATTTTCACTTATTTAACAAACATGCATCCATACCACAACATGAAGAGGTTGGCATGACGTGTAGCTAGTACTAAGGCAAATGCCCACTGGCACTTCCACTGCGCAACAAGAGGACCCACCCGTCCCACCTGGACTGGGAGAATCGTACCCAGGATTTACATGTTTGCCTCAGGTTGCGTCTTTTAATTATGTCCGCCTCACACGGATGCTTGTATGATTCGGATGCATAGACTCCTAAGGTGGCATTGTCTGTAGGATGCTCGATTTTAACATGGAAGACTAGTAGAAATGGAATTTAGGCATTAGTTGGGGGTCCATTTAGGCTCTTATATCATTTCAACAACATAACGACTTAATAGCATCTTCTTAAATTTGTAGGAAAATACATGTTTGAAAACAGGCCATTCGCAGTAGGAAAATAACCATATAGAAAGAACGATGTACTTGCCTTTAAACCATAAGCTCACTTGAACACGGCGTAAACCTCCTCCTCCTATACGTGCGTAGAACCCCGGATAGCTCCCGTTCCCGCTCTAAATCTTTCTCTCTTCCTTTCTTCTTCTCTTTCTTCCTTCCTCTCTTCCTTTCTACCTCTCTTTCTCTCTCTGAATGTGGGTAAGGGGGAAGGAGAAGAGATGGGGAGATGAGAGGGGCTACCCCCCTATTTATAGGGGTGGTCATGGCCTAAGATGGGGACAAGTGTCCTTTAAGGTCTCTCTTAGATTTGGGACATGTGTCTTAAAGAGATAAAGGTTACTTGGATGGAGCCAAGTGGCATGGTGAGGTGGCATGGTTTCTTGGGGGCCAAGAAACCTTATCGTTATCATTTACCAGTATCCTTATCCTTTAGTAATATCCTTTAGCACTTTTAGATTTAAGTCTCCTATATCTTTCGTTATTGGCTTTCTACCCTCATTCAGCACTTCTTCACCGAATTTAACTTCTTTTTGGTGATTTAAAGATACTTCTAGAAATCTTAAAAATTATATCTAAGACCCTTTTAAAAATCATCAATCGCATCATTAACCTCAAACTTTTCATAATTGCATTTATACTTTTTCGGTATTTACGAATATACCCTTTTTATAATTATGTATATGTTGGTATGTAACTGTAATCTTGTAGGTCCTTACAGACGCATTTTAACCCCGATAGCAGAACCTCAAAAAACCAAGAGAGGAAGGGAAAGGAGAAGGAAGATGGTCGAAGCAGCACATATACATCCTCTCTTAGCCATGCATCACATACATATACTTAGATAGTAAACTAGGTTGAAACTAGGGTTTTCTATACGTAAAAGTACTACAAAATTATAGTTTGTCATCACTTGCCTCTCTCCGAAAGTGAAACCATGCAAAGAAGATCACCTCCCGCAAGGTGAGACCCTTCTTCACGTACCACCATGCCACTGCACTCACCTCGCGCTGCCCACCATGCACGCGCGAAGAACGTGAAGAACATATATGACCTCTCCCTCTCCACTCTCTCTTGAACTCTCTCTAGGGTTCCGGACGTCCAGGAGATAGAGAGAGGGGTTGGAGACGCACTGACATGCTTAAATAAACCTCTCAAAAGAGTCCCATGCGGACTAGAATTACACTCGGAGTAGGAAAATCTAGCCACGGGTCTCAGGAAACTGTAAATGGCGTTAGCTCGACCTAATGTGATTCAACTCAGTTGAATCATGTCAGCCAAGGGTGACACATCTAAAATAAAACCCCAAAATTTCAGAAATTCACACAAAATTTAATTAATTTGAAAACCAATCCCACTGAGGGACCTACCAAGGTACTAATGGGCCTATAATGGGTCTTCTAAGATGCTTGGTGTTACATATAAATTTTAGGCTATTTGTCTATTAATTAGATAATTCGAATGAGTTTCTGATCTAAGTCTTAACAAGTAGTGGTCGACTCTATTGGACAATTTTGCTTACTAGAGAAAAACAACACAAATTGCAAACTGAACTTCATCCTTAAACCTGTACGATTCCAAATCCACACCTCAAATTCACAAATTGTTTTAAGGGCATTAGATCATACTTAATTGACTATATCATATCCAAAAATCAAGTCAATTCGAACACAACCATAAGGATGTCACAAAACAAGAAAGATAGCAAGAATTTGTTTACTTATGAAAACATAATCACTAAGTTCTTAATTTAGACATTCCACCTTTCTCCCAACCACATCTAGGTTAACTCAGCCTTGAAAGTAAACTAAGTCATGATAGTCTTTTTGTTGGATGTCTAGGCTATGGACGCTTCATGCAACATGAATATGTAACCAATGGTACCCTTTGCTTAGGCTTTACCTGTACCCAAGTAGTGGTTTGAAAATTGGGGCAACATGGGTATTGGTTCATTACCTTTAGATTCACGTCCGGGTCTTAAACACACACATCTAGAGCAGTATCTATTAAACTGAGCTAAATAACAAAACTTATCAAACTAAAAGTAGACAAATAATAAGGAAGTAAAATATTCCAATACGAATGCAATCCAGCAAAAAATACATAGTCCACAGAAACAAAGGTATGTCCAAGCTGAAACCAACTATATCGGGGCACCTCCGGAAACTAGAGTAGCTGCTAGCACATGCAAACAAAGAAGATATTCATGCTTCAACTCCCACTTAGACTCCTTACCTGAAAACTAGTGAGTGAGCCACCACTAAACAGGCTCAGTAGAGATCCCATGATCCCTACCTCCCACACACCCACACAACTAATAGGAACATATATATAAAGCCGTAAATCTACATCTACAGTAGGAATAAGGAAAGCTAAAAGGAAAACACATAATGCAAGTAAACCATAGACCTTGCTAAGATAGTCAAACCCCTCAAGTACTAGATTGCTCTAGCCATCACATAGCCACAGGTGATCCTACTTCTTAGCCTTAGAGGGAGAAGAGCGCACACTCCACTAGCGTCAAACTCTCCTCACCTGTCTCACGCTGAGTATGCACACATCGACTTACAACTCAGACAACGCTCATGCCTATCCACCCCTACTTGCCTCCGAATGCCCGTAAGGTGAGGCAATGAATCAAAAATAGGACTGGTTGGGGCCCATGAGTCCACACGGGGTCCACACCCACTAGTCACGTGTGCACACAAGTAGATAGATGCAACTACTATCCTAACGGGCAGATTTCCCTCAATGTCTGGATTGGGCTACAGAAACAAGAGCCCCGGAAGTGGCTCAGACCTAATCACGTCAAAGCACAGGGGGATAACTCATGGCCATGTCCACTTGGGTCATAATATGCACAAAGGCATCAGGGTGTAATGCGAGTAGAAGAGTCACTCTTGGGTCCAAATCATGAATCAAAGCAAAACATTCACCATGAATGAGTCAAGCATGTAAGATGTTTTCACCCTCCCCTCGGTGCCTCTATTGTGTAAGGCATTGCCACGTGGGTGGGAGGGCACCATGGGGAGGGAAGATGCGATATAGAGATTGCTAAATCACATCATGTCAGACAAATGCCTTACGTATGATCCGTCCCTAGTGAATCAGAAGGTCTACTGTGGTTTAGCCATACAGCACACATGCATGCACTTTGAATGGCATCTGCTCAGTTAGATGCATCATCAAATTGCGTCAGGTTGAGTTGTCACCTCTAAAACTAGTATTGGATGCCCACAAAAGAACCACTAAAACACATCCGAAATCTAATAACTGGATCTGAAAAACCAGGGTTATTACATAATCTGCTAAAATGAAAGTGCATGGTTCCCTTGAGGATTTTCATACTCTTTCTAATGCATGTTAATTTGATCTATTAGGACGTTGTGTATATTCACTCAGTTTGTTAACAACAAAAGAAATACCATGTCTATCAAAATTATATAAATAATTAAGGTGTATATAACCTCAAAATATTTGAGTTGCCTCATTGCTCCAACTTGATTCTTCTTCAAAATGGCACAACGATCATAAGGTGTGCCCTTGGTGCATAATTGAGTGGTTACACATTTTCAGCATTTTCTCCACATAATTGGACGAGGGATATATTATATTCCTCAAGTGATTGAAGAAGAGTTTCATTTGTAATATCAACTTTTGTTTCCCCTAAAGCCTTCGTATCAGTCTTACTGTTGAAGAAAAACTTTGTTTCCCTAATCAACACTCAATAACTAGTAAACATAATAATATCAATATAAAATCACAAGATTCAACATGCATTCCAAGAACTTTAACATATAAATAGTTAGTAGATTTTCACATCAAAAGTATGAGCAAAAACAAAATTTACTACTTATTCATACCATTGCTTTGGAATTTATTTTATAACCCACACAAGTCTTTTACCATCTTGAGGTTGCACACTTTGTACTCGCATGTTCAAGCTATACACCCTCTTGGTTGATCAAGTAAATTTCCTTTTGAAGTTCACCATTTAAAGAGGCACTCGACATCCATTTGAGAAACCTTGAAATTGGAGGTGAAAATTAGTACAAATTCTAGCCACTTGGCATCAAATCGATATATTTCTTCCTTCGGCTTGAAACCTTTAGCAATTGTCTTATATTTACCTATGGAATTATCAACTTTTAACTTCTTCTTGAATGTCCATTCACCACTAAGCATTATACAATTTGGTAGGAGGTCTAACGAGCCTATGTGTTGTTAGCCATTATAAAATCCATGTCACATGTGACAAAAGGTAAAACTAATGGATGCTATTGTTTCAAAGAAAGTTAAAAGATGATTATGAATGTACTAGGTTAAGAAAACTTCATCAAAGGTTCTATCTGTTTTATTTTCATACTCCTTTTAGGTTATTTCAATAATAGAGTCTTCATTTGTTTGTTTACAATGTACTAGTTGATGGCATATCAAATGTACTTGGAATTACATTTAATTTAGTTTTAAGAGGAAATGTGTCCTCGAAAAATATTATATAACTAAGTTCATATTATGTTTTCTACTTCCTATTTGCTTTCAATTTAGTAATTATGAATTTTTACTCATTTAGTTTTTTGTATTGCCAATGAATCCTCCATCCATATATAGTTTTAGGATGAATTAATCATTTTCTTATTTTATAGTATTTTATTTTATTTTGTAGACAGCCACACACTAAAAGGTGTAATTAATTTGGATTTTCATTTAGACCATGATTCAAATGAAGTTTTTATATCTATTTTTATGAGGATACTTAGGACATGCCATGCATTTAAAATGTCCTCTCTCTCAAATGATGAAATCATATGCAAAAACTTTTAAAATTGGAAAAAAGAATCCAACATTCAAAATATAAAGGCACGTCACAATAAGGAATTTATGGGGCATTTTATGACAATTAGATTACACTTGTTTGACAATGAAACTATGAAATTAAAGATGGTACCAAGCAACAGGAAATCCTCCCTATACACATATGTCTGATTCTCACATCATGATTTCTTTATTTCAAATGGGTTCATTTGAGAGTGATTCTTAAAATTTAATGAGTTGAGTTTCATACAATCTTTCTTTTTTATAATAATATTATTTCTCCATTAATCCATTATAGTATTCAGAGTTATGTTTGATGATTGTTTTTAGACTATGCCTGATGATTTACTTTGGTCATGCACCTACTACTTCCTATCATTTTGTGAGCAAGTGAAGCACATAGGCTGCAATCTTGTTGACTATGTAAATTATAAAGCAACAAATTCTAATATTATTGGATTATATCAATGTTTCTTGGATGCATAACTTGTTCAAGGATATCGTATATGTAATTAAAAGTCGTTATTATTATGTGACCATCCAAAGACCCCAATTCAATTTGCATTTGGTAACCAATACTTGGCATAATGTTTACGTCATTATAGCCATCTTTTAGAGTATGATTATACTTCAAAAACATTTGTCTATATATACTTGAAATGACTATGGAAATAAATCTTGGTTTAAACTTTCTAAAAGATTGTTATGTGTCCACAATGTTGTTTAGGTATTTAAAATCTTTAGTTTGTGGTTTCTTGCAAGAATTAACAGAGATTGGTTAGATTTTTTATTCCCATATTGTGCTGAAGATTGACTGAAGAAATGAAGTTAAGGATGTTTACATTATTCACAAAGGTAGGAAGAGTACTAGATGTACCATGGACATGGTGTACCTTTTATTCAAATCATCATTAAGTGTCTACGCAATTAACTAAAAAAACACTTATCCCACTTTTTTCCACCTTTTGAGACCCAAAAAGCTACAATTTAGAAATTTCATACTAGCTCCATGTAACGCCCCACTGACCCGGTTCAGTCATGCCGGCTTACTTCGAACCAACGAGCGCGTCATAGTGGGACAACCAAACCATACCTACTCCATAGTGAGTACATACATACATTCATAATACCATGAATCAACCATCATAACCACAAATTTATCAACTAATAACAAATAACGTGAATTACAATACTTGCCCAGAATCTCTAAACATACTCAGTTATTACATCAGTTAAGTGGTGGTTCGATCTTCAAGCTCTAAATATCCTAATTCCATAGCTTAACCTTTACGTTTCTTTGCCTGAAAAATGTTAGGGAGCAAGAGTAAGTCTCATTCGACTTAGCAAGCACATGATACCACTACATGGCTTGTAACAACCCGCCACCCTATAATCAGGGATCCGATTACTAAATGGGTATCGAATCATTAAAATTTGGAGCCAAACCAGGATCTCGATAAGTCTGGGAAAAAAATGATAAACTAAGCTAAACATTCCACATCACATCGAATTGTAAAGGAAGTGCAGGAATTAAAAATTATTACAATTCGACTCGACTCAGCAAATAATTACATATTCCAACTGAAAAGAAGTAATTAAGCGTACAGACCTGAAAGGAAAATAACAACTACATCGGGGCATACCCCTGGACAGTGGCTGCTGACGCGCAACTCGAGACAACACTGTCCACGCTACGCTTGCCTGGAACCCTCACCTGAAAACCGCAGGGGTGAGTCTCATCGAAATGAACTCTGTAAGAATCCTTTGATCCCCACCACCCACTCACGCACCCACAAGTGCAATAACACAAATATAGGCAATTTAAATAAATAAAGTAATAAACATGACTCCCAAGGATTCCCAAATTTCGATATAAAAGGCATGCATTCATAAATGTAACATGCACGACTCTGAAACCACTCCACTACGTAGTCCACAACCAGCGTCTCGGCTAAACACACAAACCACACGGTCGAACGTGGAAAACACCGACCTGCTGGGACCAAACAACAACCCCTCGGATAGCGCGCTGACTACTCCGGCATATCTAGCTCTAGGTGGTTCTACTTCCCCTAGCACGAGTGACACTCCCAATGTACCACTCCCACACCGGTACTAGCTATACCCCAGGGTACACTAGGCTACCCTCTCTCTAGGCATCACCCCACCACTCCCACACCGGCGCCGTGTCATTCCCACACCAGCACAGGTGTCTAAGCACTAACAACTGTCACTCTAGGTCCACGGTCGCACAAAACATAACAAAATGCGATTCGATCATGTAGAAATCATCGTCCTTGAAGTACGTTTTTAAGCATGCATTGAACCAACTATCTAACAATATAAACACATGTTAATTGCATAGATTAATGAGGTTCTGTCTTGAATCGCGTCGCCTATGGCCGACATCATTCAAGACTCCTAAACTGGTTTGTACGAAAAACTGGCCTCAGAATTAGGCCTAAATCGCGTCGCCCCTAGCAGCAGCCATTTAAAATGGCATCACTGTCCCTGGACACTATTCAAGACAGAGACAAAAACCCTTATCTGGGCTAAATCGCGTCTCTAGTGGAAGCCGCCATTTAAAACGGCGTCACTGTCCACAGACGCCATTTAGCACTCGCAGACATGTTCTTCCCTCTGGCCTCTCCCGAGTCACAAGGTGGGATTTCTCCTCCAAATCGCACAAAACACAAAGAAAATGGAGAAGGTAGGGGAGAAGCCTAATCATTTCACAGAAAACCCCCTTAAAACATGCTTTCTACCTCAGAAGCACCCACACATATTTCATGCTTATAAAGCGGGAAAATCATGGTTTCAAACAAAACACTGCGAGGATCGTCACCCTACCGGTTACTTGAACTCCTTCGGGCTCCTAGCCACCGAACTGCCACACTCCATCCGGACGTCGTGGCTGGTACCGCCGTGGATGCCGTCACTCCATCCGGACGTCGGTTGCCGTCCGGAGAGAGATGCACCGTAGAGGAGATGGTGGTGGTAGTGGTGAAAGTTAAGGGGTTGATGGAGTGGAGGGAGAGGAGAAATGGGGAGAGGAAAGGAAGGAGAAGGGGGAAGGGGATGGGTCGGAGAGAGGGAGGAGAGAGAAGAGGATGAGAGAAATGAGGGAAAGGAGGGAGGGTTCGCGGGGTCAAACCGAAACTAGATAAAACGTGTCGTCCAAGACCGACGTCAATCAGACGACAAGACGGATTCGTACACTGACATACCAGGGCCATACTCTGAATGGTGTCGACTATGCAAGATGTCATTCAGACGACAAGACCAGAGCCGTACTCTCGCGGCCCAAAACCAACCCACGTGGCACATTCTAAAACATGCCCCAGCCCTACAAGGGCCCAAACCAATGGGTTCGACACCGAAACTGACCGGATAACTAGATCCAAAATCTCAATCCTTACATGGCTTATCATGTATATAAACGTAAAAAGACAACATGATATAACTACATAATCATGGCATAATATAACAAACTTCAGCTATCATAGGGATCATAACAATTCATGGCATGGTTAAAAGATCATGACGTAGCATGGAATGACATGAGTATAAACATGAAGATCATGGCATGGTTTGGCTTGATCATGGCATGGCATTAGGGTATAGCATAAGTACAAGCATAATAAGGGCATGGCATAGAATCATGGCACATAAATCATGGCATGGCAACATAGTGTGACATCATAGGATGGCATGTATCATAAAGATCGTGTTATAGTGTGGCATGGTTGAAAGATCAAATATATATAATATAGCATAGGCATAATATGAATCTTATCGTTTATTTAACGGACATGCATCCTAACCACAATATGAGGAGGTTTAGCGTGCAGCCAGCGGTAAGGCAAATGCCCACTGGTGCTTTCTCTGCGGAGCAGAGGGACCCACATGTCCCACTTGGATCGGGAGAACCGTAGCAAGGATTTTACCTGTTTGCCTCGGGTTGTGTCTTTTAATTAATGCCTGTCTCACACGGATGCTTGTATAATTCGGACACGTGAGCTCCTAAGGTGGTACTGTCCGTAACCGGGTAGACAAAGGATTCTAGAGGTGGCCCCCACAAGTTCAAGGGGTGGCTCCACGCTATGGCGGCTCCACCTCTACGGGTAGACCTTTCCATAGGTAGCCTTTTCCTCCTATCACAACCTACGTGGCACTTAGTTCTCAAACTATCGGTGGATTATCATCTTAACATATATATGGGAGACTTATGGCATAGGATTTAGCATGGGTTAGAAGTCCATTTAAGCTTTTTCATCATTCTAGTAGTATTTCGGCTTAATAGCATTTACTTAGATTTGTAGGAAAATACGTATTTAAAAACAGGCCGTTTGCGAATAGGAAAATAGCCATGGAGAAAAAAATCATGTACTTGCCTTTAAACCAGAAGCTCTCTTAAACACAGCAGGAACCTCCTCCTCCTACACGTGCGAAGAACCCTAAACAGCTCCTATTCCCGCTTTAAACCTTTCTCTCTTCCTTTCTCCCTCTCTTTCTTCCTTCCTCTCTTCCTTTCTACCTCTCTCTCTCTCTTTCTCTCCACTCCCTCTCTCTTAAAACGTGGGCAAGGAGGGAGGAGAAGAGATGGGGAGATGGAAGGGGCTACCCCCTTATTTATAGGGGTGGTCATGGCTTTGGATGGGGACAAGTGTCCCTTTTAAGATCCTTTAGATGTGGGACATGTGTCCCAAAGGGATATGGATAGCTTGGGTGGTGACAAGTGGCATGGTGAGGTGGCAAGCGTTACTTGAGGGCCAAACTACCTTACCAATATCCTTAATCTTTCGCAGTATCCTTTAGCACTTTTACATTTAAGTCCCTATATCTTTTGTAATTGGCTTTCTACCCTCATTCAGTACTTCTTCACCGAATTTAACTTCTTTTTGTGATTTAAAGATACTTCTAGAAACCTTAAAAATTATATTTAAGACCCTTCTAAAAATCATCAATCGCATCATTAACCTCAAACTTTTCATAATTGCATTTATACTTTTTGATATTTGCAAATATGCCCTTTTTATATTTATGTATATGTTGGCATGTAACTGTAATCTTGTAGGTCCTTACATCTTCTTCCCCTTAAACAAAATTCGACCTCGAATTTTAAATCTAACTGAACAAATTACTTGATTATGGTGAGGATCTTACCGAAAAGATGTGGGTACTTTATCCTCATTTCTTCTTCCATTTTCCAGGTTGCTTCCTCTGTTGACTAGTTCCTCCATAAAACTTTCAGTACTGAATTTTAATTGAGTGCCTAAAGCTTCTTGGAGACTCTTCCATATTCTAGAGGTAAATCTAGAGTCTCTATCAGAGATAATTGACTTGGGAACCCCATGCAACTTTATGATGTTGTCTATGTACAATTTGATCAAACTTTCTACTGATTGTGAAATCTTAATTGACAAGAAATGTGTAGATTTTGTGAATCTATCTACGATTACCCAGATGGCATCATGTCCTCGTGTTGTTCGGAGAAGACCCACGATAAAGTCCATAGTGATATGTTCCCATTTTCACTTCGGAATTTCTATCTTTTGCAGAAGTCCAGTGGGCCTCTGATGTTCTGCCTTAACCTGTTAATAGACTAAGCATTTAGAAAGAAAGTTAGCAATATTTTTCTTCATACCTGGCCACCAGAAAGTATGCTTCATGTCTTGTAACATCTTGGTACTGCCAGGATGAATGGTGAACTTTGACTTGTGAGCTTCTGTCAAAAGTTCCTTTCTTAATTCTTGGTCCTCTGAGACACATAGTCTGCCTTGGAAATATATTACCTCATGATCATTTGTCTTAAATCCAAGCTTATCAGTCAATTCTTGTAACTTAAGGTCATTCTGTTGGGCTTCAACGATTTTCTTCACAATTGCAGATTGAATGGATAACTGAGATAAGGAGGCAATAACTTCTTCAATCATTTTCCAATATCTGATCATCATCAACCGCTTCTTACTGAGAGCATCAGCTACAATATTTGCCTTGCCTGGGTGATAATTCAATTCATATTCATACTCTTTTAAGAATTCTATCCAACGCCTTTGTCTAAGATTGAGTTCCTTCTGAGAGAAAATATATTTAAGCCTCTGATGGTCTATAAAGACTTGAAATTGCACTCCATATAGATAATGCCTCCATATTTTGAGTGCATGAACTACTGCTGCTAATTCAAGATCATGGGTGGGATAATTTAGCTCATAATCCTTTAGTTGACGGCACGCATAAGCAATTAACTTATCATGCTGCATAAGCACACAACCAATACCTTGTCTTGAGGCATCGGTATAGATGACAAAACCTTCGGTTCCACTAGGCAGGGCAAGGACTGGAGCTGTAGTTAATCTTTTCATTAATTCCTAGAAACTCCTTTCACATTCTTCGGTCCACAAAAATCTCACCCCTTTTCGAGTTAGTTTGGTAAGAGGGCTGCTAGAGTAGCAAACCCTTCTATAAAGCGTCTGTGGTATCCCGCAAGACCCAGAAAACTTCGAACTTCGGTTGGAGTCTTGGGTGCTTCCCAAATAAGTACAGCTTGAATCTTGACCGGATCAACAGCTATACCTTCCTTAGAAATAATATGGCCAAGGAATTGAATTTGTTGTAACCAGAACTCACATTTTCTGAATTTGGCATATAGTTTGTGAGTTCTGAGAGTTTCCAGAATAATCTTCGGATGTTCTTTATATGCTTCCTCAGTAGGAGAATATATCAGGACATCATCTATAATTACTACTGCAAAATGATCTAAATATGGTTGGTTTGAATACCCAGTTCATTAAATCCATAAAAGCTGCAGGGGCATTGGATAAACCAAAAGGCATGACTAGAAATTCATAGTACCCGTACCTAGTTCGAAATGTTGTTTTGAGAATATCTTTTTCTTTAATCTTTAATTGATGATATCCTGATCGAAGATCTATCTTTAAAAATACAATGGCTCCTTGTAATTGATCAAATAGATCATAAATTCGCGACAGTGGATATCGATTCTTGATAGTAACTTGATTTAGCTGCCGATAATCCACACAGAGCCGCAGAGATCTATCCTTCTTCCTAACAAATAAAACAGGAGCACCCCATGGAGACACTATAACGACCCGCCACCCTATAATCGGGGATCCGATTGCTAAATGGGTACCGAATCATTAGTTTGGAGCTAAACCAGGATCTAAATAAGTCTGAAAAATAAATAATTAACTAAGCTAAATATTCACATCGCATTGAATTAAAAAGGAAGTGCAAGAATTAAAAGTTTTTACAATGCGACTCGACACAGTAAATAATTAGATACTCCAACTGAAAAGAAATAATTAAGCGTACAGGCCAGAAAATAAAATAACAACTACGTCGGGGCATACCCCGGAACAACAGCTGCTGGCACGCAACCCAAAGCAGCACTCTCCTCGCTAAGCCTGCCTGGAACCCTCATCTGAAAACCACAGGGGTGAGTCTTAGCGAAAAGACTCAGTAGGGATCCTTCGATCCCTACTGCCCACTCACACACCCACAAGTGCAGCAACACAGATATAAGTAGAATGAGCAAGTAAAGCTGTAATCACTACTCTTAAATCTTGATATAAACCACATGCATTCGAAATGCAACATGCATAATACTAAAATCATTCTACCAAGGAGCCTACAACCAGCGTCTCGGCAAAACACGCCAACCACACGGCCAAACGCAGGAAAACACCGACCCGCTGAGACCAAACAGTAACCCCTAGGATAGCCGCTAGCTACTCCGGCCAAACTGGCTCTAGGTGGTTTCTGCTACTCCCAGCACGAGTGACACTCCACAGGTACCACTCCTACACCGGTACTAGCTAACCCTGAGGTACACCAGGTGACCCTCTCTCTAGGCATCACCCTGATAGAATTGGGTGGCCTCAAAGCCAATCATTGTACATTCTAGTTCAGATTATTGACAAAGGCAATTACTTCTTAATTTACAGTTCTTGCAAATTAACTATCTTAATGAAGGTTCGTAGACAAATGTATGGGATATTGAATCATGATGAGATCATGATAGTGAGATCAATATCCTTAGTCACTTGTCTTAAACAGTTCTCGATCATAGGATATTTGAGATGGATATTAAATATCCGATAAGATCGACACAAGTTATGTGTAAGGATCGAGACTTTCGGATCCGGTTTTTGGGTCGGACCCTGTAGTTCTAGCCCTTGTGAGGGGCAGGAGTTCTGAGTAGAATCGCGTCAGGACCTCGAGACGCGTTTTGAACGGCGTCCACCATGGCAGACGCGTTTCAGGTTCTGCCACGTGGGCTGGTCTTGG
This sequence comes from Zantedeschia hybrid cultivar, assembly GCA_030544215.1. Lineage (NCBI taxonomy): Eukaryota > Viridiplantae > Streptophyta > Magnoliopsida > Alismatales > Araceae > Zantedeschia > Zantedeschia hybrid cultivar. The sequence goes on along the minus strand of JARZZO010000009.1, from coordinate 31,452,758 downwards.
GCCGCGTGAGTACGGCCCTGTCTTGTCGTCTGAACGGCGTCCGCGTGGGACGACGCCTTTTAGACTGCGACTCTAGGTGTGTCAGAGTACGGCCCTGACAAGTTGTCTGAATGGCGTCTGTGTAGGACGACGCGTTTCAGACTTTTGTCAGAGCGGCCGTCACGTCACCTGATAGGCGTCCGTGCATGTCGACGCGTTTTAGCTAGTTTCTGGTTAACCCCGCGAGCCCTCCTTCTTTCCCTCATTTTCTCCTACTCTCCTTCTCTCCTTCTCCTCCGGCGACCGGCGGCGACCCCTCCTCCTCCCTCTTTTCCTCACACCATTTCACCTCTCCCTCCACTCCATCCTCCACCTAGCTCCTACCCCTACCACCTCCACTTCCACTGCGGCGTTCTACTCTCCGGACGGCGGCCGACGTCACGGTGGGGCTAGGACGACCTCGGCGGTACCGGCGGCGGCGTGGGGCGAGACAGGCGGACGGCTTGAAGCTCGGAGGCGTTCGAGTGTCCGGTAGGGTGACGTTCCCATAGCGTTGTGTTTAAAATCATGTTTTCCTCGTTTATGTATGTGGTAGATCTTTGGTTTCGGGGGTTAGAATGAGCATGTTTAGGATTTCTATGAGGGTGTTCGCCTATGGATAGTATTGCTCCTCGTTTCCCTCCATTTTGGATGATTTTTGGGGTTATTTGGGGTTGAAAAGAGAGCCCTCGGGCTTAGGGCGGTTCTGGTTCCTGGGGTTGAAAGACGTCGTGCATGGACGACGCCTTTTTGAAGGGCGTCGGGCCATCACGACGCCTTTTAGACAGGAATCGACTGACAGAAAGTCTGCCAGGTTGGGGATTCTGTGACTAAAAGACGTCGGGGGTAAACGACGCGTTTTTGAATGGCGTCAGGAACCCACGACGCGTTTTAACGGCAGAAATCTCCTGAATAAGGCCTTGGAATTTCCGGATTTCCGTGTTGAATGGCGTCTGAGGATGTCGACGCCTTTTAAAAGGGCGACCACTGGTGTCGACGCCTTTTAAGGCCAGATTCTGAAGACTGATTTATATGAACCTGTACATGGAGCTTGAATGGCGTCGACCTCGGTCGACGCGATTCAAGACAGAATCTCACTAATTCATGCCAGTAAAACGTGTTCCTACTGCTAAATAGATGATTAATGCACCCGATAGAGATGGATTCCTCATGATCGGATGGTTTTATGTGTGTTATGCGATCGCGGACTTTTTACGTGACCGGATCGCACTGTGTTGGGTTTTTAGTTACTGTGGACCTGGAGTGACATTGTAGCGCTTTATCATCCTGTGCTGGTGGGGGCGTGAGCACAGCGCCGGTGGGGGCGTGGGCGGGGTGACGCCTAGTGAGAGAGGGTCACCTGGTGAACCCCGGGGTCAGCTAGTACCGGTATCGGAGTGGTACATTCGGAGAGTCACTCATGCTGAGGGAAGGGGTAGTCACCTGAGCCAGTTGGGCCGGAGTAGCGAGCGTGCTATCCGAGGGGCTACTCCTTGGTCTCAGCGGGTCGAGGTTTTTCCCCACCGTTGTTTGTACGGTCGGCGAGTTCTATCGAGACGGCAGTTGTGGGTTTTCTAACGGTTGGTTTAGAATGTGCATGATTATTATATTTCGACTGCATGTGTTCTCACGTAGAGAATTAGATATTGTACCTGCCACTACACTTGTTACTTTACTGTTAGCTGTACTTTACACTTGTGGGTGTGTGCGTGGGCAGTGGGGATCGAAGGATCCCTACCGAGTCTTGTCTTGAGACTCACCCCTGCGGTTTTCAGGTGAGGACTCCCAGCAGACTTAGAGCGGCGTGTGCGGCCGGGTGTGGTGTGCCTTCAGCGATTGTTCCGGGGTATGCCCCGATGTAGTTGTTATTTATCTTTGGCCTGTATGTTTAATTATTTCCTTCTGTTGGAGAATGTAATTATTTGCTGTATCGAGTCGCATTGTAATAATTTTAATTCCTGCACTTTTATTTCAATTCAATGCGATGTGGATGTTTAGCTTAGTTTATTATTTATTTCCCAGACTTACTAGATCCTGGTTTGGTCCCAAATTAATGATTCGGTACCCATTTAGTAATCGGATCCCCGATTATAGGGTGGCGGGTCGTTACATTATGTTTGCTCATGTGATGAGGGTGAATGATCTCATATTCACTCGTGTGGTGACACTAAGACAAACTTGTGGGTGCTCATTAGAGAATGAGTTCACTGAACAGACCCAAACAAGAATTCCTGGATGGTAATTATACCTATTAGTCAACCAGGGAATTCAATCATTGCAATAGCACAGTTGATCTTTTGACCCGAGTCACCAATGATACCTTGTTTGTAGACCATTGTGTCTTGATTCTCTGACTTGTGGACTTTAACCATTAAGCCCACGATAGTCGGTCTCTCAGATACAGTGGAAAGCTTGTAATGGTAATTGAGTGAACAAAAAGGGATCACTCACTCTTGGTATAAGACTGGAGAGAGAAGTCCTATGGATGTGTACATAGAAATCCCTGGCCAGAGTCAAATGAAAGAGATGTCTTTCTAGAAATTAACTGAGTACTGGAATCCATCTAAATAATGCGATAGAGGGTTTGACTATAAAACCATACCCTTGCATTATTGGGACATTGGATGAGTTAAAGATTTTATCTGTGCGGTATCTGCAGATAGAAAGGTTCAAATAAAGGGGACAATATCCCTTATATCTTATGGGATCATGAGGTAGTGTTTGGTACCGTTCATGATCAGAAGGCCAAGTGGATTAATCATCAAATGATAAACCACTTATTTATTAAATTAATCATTTAACATATGATGTTTAAATATTAATTAATAAATATTAAACTTTAGAATTAGTTCTAAGTTTAATGGGCCTAAAACTGGACTGATATATGGGCCTAGAGGGTCACACACATAAGAGTTCTCGTCAGACGGTGAGAGACGTTAAATTTCATGCTTATCTGGGTTTTTATGAAAAGCCACAGGATAAACATGAATATTTAATGGAGATTTATCTAAGGCCAAACTCTTGGATAATCATGAGGATTAATCCTTGTGCTTATCGTGATTTCTTATATAAGGAGGCCAAGGGGAGGGGTAAAAAGGTTGGACGAATTACACACCCCAAAGATTCTCTATCTCCTCTCTCTGTCTCCTTCTCTCTCTCGGATTAGATCTTTCTCTTTCCGCGCATGGTGGATTTGAGATCGGGTCAGAGCACTCAAGTCGAGGAGGAAAACGCCTCTGCAGCGGGAGCTCGTGTGGATACCTCTAGAGATCGTGCGCGTGTGCGATTACCGAGTCGAAATCATCCACGGGAGATTCGAAACCCCGCAAAGGTGAAGAACCGTTCTTGTAACGACCCGCCATCCTATGACCGGAGACCCGGTCACTAAATGGATGTCGGCCCATTAACTGCGGGTTCACACCCGGATCTCACACAACACATCTAGAGGAGTAAGTGCTAAACATGGCTAAATATAACAAACACACAGACTACGAGGTGAACGAGTGCGCAGAAAGAAAGATAACAATGTCCGTATACAGTCCAACAATAATTACATGTCCAACAATTAAATAAGTACAGGCAGAATGAAAGTACAACAACATCGGGGCATACCCCGGCACTAAGACAGCTGCTGGTCCGCACACCAAGAAGACACCACGCTTCCGCTCGCCACGAGGTCCACACCTGAAACTGCAGGGAGTGAGCCACACCAGAATTGGGCTCAGTAGGGATCATCCGATCCCCTGCCTCCCACTCACACACCCACAAGTGCAACAACAGGAATATATGGCAATTAAGTAAAGCAGTAAACATAGCACTCAACCTGATATGAAACGTACGATAAGCAGTGTAGCAAGAACAGTACCAAGTAACCCGAAGAGCCCAACACAAAGTCACGTCTCACAGTCAAAGTCCACAAAGCGACTAAACCACACTGTCGACCGAAGTCAAACGTCGCCTCCCAACACTACCACCACTACTCACGCCTGTCCACCCCTACAGTGTTCCGGGGCACTGTAGGGTGAGGCAGTGAGCCAAACTAGGACTAGCTGGACTCAGTGTACCGCCACTGCCAGCTACGTGTGCACACAAGCAGTCTAGACTACTGTCCTACCACCGGATTACCTCCACGCTAGGCCTCAGCGCTTCCAGGAGGGTCCTGGGGACCGGCGAACCCCCGTCAAGCCGAAGCTACAGGAACTACCCACAAACCCAACTCTCCCGGGCTGCGTCAGGCCAAAGGCTAAGGGTACCACTCGTAACCTTGATCAAAGGTCACATCAGGCCCAGTGGCTAAAGGGTAAACCAACTCCCACCAGTACCAGCTCCACAGCAAGAAACGCGCCGGAAGCTGTCACGACAAACAGGGAAACCCCGACCCGCTGAGGCCAAGCAGCAACCCCTCGGATAGTGCACCAGCTACTCCGGCCCGACGGGCTCAAGGTGGTTCTGCTTCCCTCAGCTAAAGGTAAACCACAACATGTACCCCTTCTCCCACCGGTACGGCACAATGCCTCACAGACACCATGACCCTGTCCCCATCGGTCCATGGTAACAAACATAAACCACAGTCATATCGATCCACAGTCGTGTAAGCACACACACACATAACATGATGCCATTCCACACACACAGAAGTCCTCAGTCTCAGTGTACAACGTAAAACATGCCTTAGAACCGCCAACAGTGAAACATATGTTTAAAAACCAGGGTTAAGACAGTTCTGTCTTGAATCGCGTCGACTCATTCAAGTCCCTTAGACGGGTTCAGTTAAAAGCCAGATTATCCCTTAAAACGCGTCCACCAGTGAAGCCGCCGTTTAAAACGCGTCATGGTCGCCAGACGCCATTCAACCCAGAAATCCAGATTGCAGAACCCTTAAACGGGGGCATTTCCTGCCTAAATGGCGTCATAATGGCCCGACGTCCTTCCAAAAGGCATCGTCCATACATGACGTCATTTAGCGCCAGAACCTCTAATTCAGGAAACCTCGAACAGGGAGGTTTCTGCCCTAAAACGCGTCGTACTGACCCGACGTCTATCGGAAAGGCGTCGACCAGGCACGACGCCATTTAGCGCCAGAAACCAGGTTTCCTGGTTCGACCTGAGGGTCTCACCCTTAACCCCAAACGCCCCGAAAAAGCCCCAAAACAGAAGGGGGAAGGAAGAGGAAATCAACTACCACAAGCATGCTACAAAACCACGTTCGCGAGCACGGCCATACCCACAAGAACACCCCCTAAACATGCTCATTCTAACCCAAATCATAACATGCCATGCCAAGGAAATCACGAGCACACATTCACAGTCCATGCAAGGTTCGTCCCCCTACCGGTTCTTGAACTCTGCCAAGCTCCGTGCCACCGTCCCGCCGCACCGCACACCGCCGCCGGTACCCTCGAGGACGCCGCCACTCAGCCGGGACGTCGGCCGCCGTCCGGAGAGTGGAACACCGCGAAGGAAGTGGTGGAGGTAGAGGTGAGAGGTAAGGTGGTGTTGGAGTGGTGGAAGAGGAAGAAGAGGAAGGGAAGGGGAAGAAGAGCGTCGGAGAGGGCGGAGAGGGCGAGGAGAGAGAGAGTGAAGGCGAGAATGAGGGAAAGAAGGGGAGGCTCGCGGGGTCAATCCGAATCCAGCTAAAACGCGTCGATCGAGGCAGACGCCATTCAGTCTGACAGGACAGCCGTACTGACAGCGCTCTGAAACGCGTCGCTCACCGTGGACGCCGTTCAGACGATGTGACAGGCCGTACTGACAACGCTCTGGCGCCATGCCCTGACATCGCAGATGTCGCAGTCTGAATCGCGTCGACCAATCTGGACGCCGTTCAGATGAAGTGACAGGGGCCGTACTCTCGCGGCCCGAAAACCGCCCACGTGGCGCACACGTGGCACAACAAGCAGCAGACCTAAATGGCGTCCACACACCCTGACGCCTTTTGAAAGGCGTCGAGCAGCGCTGACGCCATTCAGTTAGAAATCTCAAGACCCCTCCAGGGTCCAAACCAGGGGATCCGGCCCGAACCCGACCCGAATACAGAACCCGAAACTTCAGTCCTTACAGTTCTTCCCGCGTTTAATTTTATTGTCCGTTTTACGATCCCAGCAACCGATATATAGGAATCGATTTAATTTTCCGCTGCGTTCTAGTCGATTCATTACAGTGGTATCAGAGCCAGGTTGCTGGTTCGATCGTAAAACAGCATCGTTTTGCGTGATTTTTCTCGTTATGCGTGAAGAACCTATATTGTACATGTTCTTGGGTTAAAATATATTTGAATATCTGGGAATCGTTCCTAAATTTTTAGAATGTCATATTCGGATTTGATCCCGGATTTAAAAGGGGTATATTGTTTTCAATGTTATTCATGATGATGGATAAACATGCGGGTAGAAAATTAGGGCTGGTTATTATTTTTATCTCTTGATAAGAACCCTCCATCTGCACGTCAAAACTAAATCTAGGATTGTCCTGGTTTTCTCTTTTTCTCTGATGATGCATGGAGGTTAGGAGAGGTGAATACGATTCGCTGGTGCTTGTTGTATTAGCCTGAACTTTTAATTATCAGTTTAGAACTGTTATAGGGGAGATTAGCATGGGCTTTGCAGATGGCAACATGCTGAACGGATGCTCCAGGGAATGTCCCTGGCCTCCTATCATCGGTTAGGAGCACCAGCGTCGTCTGGTGATGCCCGGCAGTCACGGCGGCTCAACTCCAGGATCGATCAGCCATGTATGCAAGGATAATCGGATTATCGGACCATCATGGAATGATCGGGACATTCGGTGACGTCTGGAACGCCTCCAGCGACCACCGTTGACGTCCACGGCACCGTCCGACGCCGCCTCGCCTCCGCTATGGCCGGCCGTGGCCCTCCCCACACTGGCTTGCCCACGAAAAACCAGGGCATGCGATGAGATCGCATGCATGCTAAACAGGTGGTGTCCGGGGCGCCGCCGGCGACGTTCGACGCCGTCGACGACGTCCACCGGCGCCGTAGGAGCCGGCCGGAGCCCCGCTGCCCTTCGGCCGGGCCGGCGGCGACTTGCCCCGCCGGTCGGGGGGGAGCGAACCAGGCGGCGCCCCGCCAGAAACCCTAATCGGGCGGCGGGGGCGACTGGCGCATGGGCCAGCGGGCCGGCCCGCCCGGACCCGCTGACCCGCGCCAGATCCGGACCGGGTCCGGACCCGGTCGGCCCAGCAGGCTACCTAAACCCCTTATAAACCCCCTTTTAACCCCTTTTTAGCCCATTTTAAACCCTTTTTTAGCCCATTTTAAAATTGTTTTAAAATAGAAATTTTATAGGGATAATTAATAACTGTTATTAATTATTCTTATTATTATTAACAGATTATTAAACTGTTTAATGACTGTTAATTCATTTAAAGGGTTTTATTGATAATAGGGTATTGGTTAATTATTTAAAATTGTTTTAGATAATTAACTTACCTATTAAATCAATTAAGTTTAAAAATATTTTAAACTCATTTTATGCATAACTTGATTTTATTTAACTGTTCAAAATGTTTGAATGAGTATTTAGATTAATTGAATGGTTTAGTTATCTTATTTGTCAATAATGTTTTGAATATTATTGATAATATTGAAATAAATGTTATTTCGAAAAGTTATTGGTATTATAATTTTATATTTATAAAATTTAATACCAACAGTAATTATGTGATAATTATGATGCATGTGATGTGTTTTATGGTGGGATGATCATGGACTTAGTATTATCATGTGATGATTGATGTGAATGAATGCGATGCATATTTCATTTGGTATTTTAAATAGGACCTGCGTGTCCTCCTCTCTCTTAATCCAAATTTACTTTCTATCTTCCTATAAGATTGTACTCCCCTTGATAAGATCAAGATTTCTTATTATTTAAATGTACATTTAAGGACCTGTGAGTCCTAAATCTCATATTTAAATGTTACGGATTAAGTTTAGAGGACGGGATTTTCTGAAGACACCTCTAGAGGAAGGACTCGCATCAAATGGAACCGGTGCTACTGTTTTCACATTAGGATTCTATTATGGATCATCGTTTGGCTCCGATGATTCCATAGTAACTTAAGCAGTCCATGATCATCCCTATTTATTTTTCTACATATATGTGATATTTGTGGACTATGCTATCATATATATTTCTATTAAGTATTATGATACTTCAAATCGAAATACTATTGATAGCACGATTTTTATAAATCAACTCAAAAACCCCTCTTTTAAAATTTAAGTTGTAAACATGAGATATTCAGAATAATCAACATAACCCACCATCATTATAGATCTAAGGATAATTCTTATCTCAAATAGATTTGTTGTGCTACCACAAGGTTTATTTGATTTAGAAATTAACCTAGGTCTACGACATGTGATGTCATTATGATAAATGGACAAATAGTGTAGTTTTGTTGTGCTATCACAAGGATTGCACTATGAATTCATGTTATCTGAGTAATGATGGCTAAACTTAACTGAATCATTTGATTTGTTGTGCTACCACAAGGTCATTCTGATTCAGGGGTTAAATTGATCGGATATTGCAAATGTTGCAATTGTCAAGAGTTGATTGCCTAAGGGACTTGATGTAATTTATTGTGCTACCACAAGATCACATGCATGATGCCCGAAGGATTCTGATCCCCACTAGGAGATCACCGGAATCTCCCGTTCTGTATATTAGAGGGTCATACAGATCGCCGAAAAATAATGGGAGCCTAAATCTAGGTTAAAAGTCCTAAATCTGATTTTAAGAACTATCTGCTTATTTTTATATTTCCTTGTAGGTCGCTATGTCGTCACCTAACCCCCTTCGTTGCATACTTGATGCAAACAAACTCACGGAACCTAATTACATTGACTGGTTACGCAACCTGAAGATTGTCCTCAGATGTGAAAAGCTAGCCTATGTCCTAGATCAACCAGATCTAGAACAACTCGGTGAAAATGCTAACGAGGATGAATTAATGATGTTTGAAAACTGGAAGGAGGACTCTGTTAAAGTCCAATGTTATATGCTTGGTTCAATGAACAATGAACTACAACGACAGCATGATAACATGGAACCTAAGTCGATTCTGAATCACCTACAAGAGTTGTTTGGTGAACAATCCAGAACAGAAAGATATGAGACATCTAAGAAATTGTTCAGGACTAGAATGAGCGAGGGCACATCTGTGCAAACTCATGTGCTCAAGATGATAGAATGGATTGAGAGGCTTGCAATGCTTGGCTTTGTTATGAACAATGACCTAAGCATCGACTTAATCCTACAGTCCCTTCCAGATTCATTTTCACAATTCATTATCAACTTCAATATGAACAAAATTGAAGTTACACTGGCTGAGCTGCTCAACATGTTGAAGACAGCAGAAGGCACTATCCAGAAAGATAAGCCACATGTAATGCTTGTTGGTAAGACCAATAAGAAAAGAAAAGCTGGACAGACCTTTAAGAAAGGTAAGCCTAAGAAGCTAGTGAAAAGCAAACCGGCGGTTCAAAAGGTCAAAGCTAAAGTCAATGATAAAGGTCAGTGTTTCCACTGCCATAAAGAAGGTCACTGGAAGAGAAACTGCAAGATTTATCTAGCAGAAAAAGCAAAGGAGAAGCTTGGTGAAGCTTCAGGTATACTCATGATCGATCTTAACTTGTCTTATAGAGAATCAACATCTTGGGTATTAGATACTGGAGGTGTTTCTCATATCTGCAATAACTTACAGGTGCTAACAAGTAAAAGAAGATTGAACCGCGGAGACGTGGATCTGAGACTTGGGAATGGAGCAAAAGTTGTTGCGTTAGCTGTGGGGACAGCAAGACTTCAGATGCTGTCAGGAGACTCATTGGAACTAATAGATTGTTATTATGTTCCAACCATTATTAGTAATATCATATCTATTTCGTGTTTAGATAAACAAGGATATTCTATGAAACTTGAGAATAAAGGTTGTTCCATTTATCAAGGAGACAAATTGTTTGCTTCTGGATATTTATTGAATGGATTATATTTACTTGATATTTCATATGATGTTTGTCTAGTAAATAAGTCTATTGAACGAGTAGATAAGGATGTGAATAAATCATACCTATGGCATTGTAGGCTCGGTCATATAAATGAGAATAGGATCATTAGATTGCAAAAGAATGGATATCTTGATCTATTTGATTATGAATCATTTGCAACTTGTGAAGCTTGTCTCATGGGAAAAATGACCAAAACTCTATTTTCAGGACATGGAGAAAGAGCTAAGGACTTATTGGAACTAATACATAGTGATGTATGTAGTCCAATGTCCGCTCATGCTATGTATGTGGTTACTCATACTTCGTTTCATTTAGAGATGATTTCTCAAGATATGGCTACATATATTTAATGAAATATAAGTCAGAAGTCTTTGAGAAATTTAAAGAGTTTAAAAATGAAGTTGAGAACCAGACTGGAAAGAGTATCAAAACTCTTCGATCGGATCAAGGGGGTGAATACTTAAGTACATAATTCACACAATATCTTAAGAATAATGGTATTTTGTCTCAGTGGACTCCTCCCTATACACCACAATTAAATGGTGTATCGGAAAGGAGAAATCGTACTCTATTAGATATGGTACGGTCAATGATGAGTTATGCTAAACTTCCAATCTCTTTATGGGGATATGCACTATTGACTGCTGCATATCTGTTGAACAAAGTTCTCAGTAAGTCAGTATCTTCCACTCCATATGAGATATGGAAAAGGAAAGAAACCAGACTTTAAGTATGTTAGAGTCTGGGGTTGTCCTGCACATGTCAAAAGAGATGATCCAGACAAACTGGATTCCAGGACAGAAAAATGTAGATTTGTGGGATATCCAAAAGAGACTTTTGGATATTATTTCTATCAGCCCAGCGATCAAAGGGTGTTTGTCGCAAAAAGAGTTGTCTTCTTAGAGAAAGAATATCTTTCAAAAGAAGACAGTGGGAGCAAGATAGAACTGGAAGAAATTATAGACTCACAAATCAACACTAGTTCATCTACTGAACCATTGACTCAAGAACTTGTTTAAGATGATACACAAAAAGTTCGCAGATCAGGTAGAGTGCCTAAGCAGCCTGAAAGATATGTTGGACATATCGATAATGGCAAACCAAAAGTGCACTTAAATAAGGATGATGATCCTCAAACCTACCAAGAAGCCATGAATAGTCAAGAATCAAAGAAATGGCAAGAGGCAATGAATTCTGAAATTCAATCCATGTATGCCAACCAAGTTTGGAACTTAGTTAATCTGCCAGAAGGTATAGTACCTATTGGCAGTAATGGATCTTTAAAAGAAAGATCGGAGCAGATGGACAGATTGACACATACAAGGCAAGGCTGGTAGCAAAAGGATATCGTCAAAGGCAAGGCATTGACTATGACGAAACCTTTTCTCTAGTTGCCATGATTAAGTCAATCAGAATACTTCTTGCTATCGCCGCATTCTATGATTATGAAATATGACAAATGGATGTGAAAACAACATTCCTTAATGGGAACCTTCAAGAAGAGGTGTATATGATACAACCTGAAGGATTCACTTCCAAAGAGCATTCGAGCAAGGTACGCAAGCTGCAAAGATCCATTTATGGATTAAAGCAGGCATCCCGAACTTGGAACTTAAGATTTGATGAAGCAATCAAATCTTATGACTTCATTAAGAATGAAAATGAACCTTGTGTATACAAAAAGACTAGTAGGAGCGCAGTTACCTTTTTAGTACTTTACGTTGATGACATTCTACTCATTGGGAATGATGTAGAAATGTTGTCATCAGTAAAGACTTGGTTATCCAAAAACTTCTCCATGAAAGATTTGGGAGAAGCATCCTATATTCTGAGAATAAGGATCTATAGAGATAGGTCCAAAAGGATGCTTGGATTATCCCAATCTATGTACATAGATACGATAGTCAAAAGGTTTGGCATGGAAAATTCCAAGAGAGGTCTCGTTCCAATGAGGCATGGAATTTATCTCTCTAAAGGAATGTCTCCCAAGACACCTGAAGAGAAAGCATACATGGATAGAGTTCCTTATGCCTCGGCAATAGGATCTATTATGTATGCAATGCTATGTACTAGGCCTGATGTGGCACACCCACTAAGTGTCACTAGTAGATATCAGGTTGATCCAGGTGAAGAACACTGGAAGGCGGTGAAATGTATCCTTAGATACTTAAGAAGGACTAAGGATCTATTTCTCGTCTATGGAGGAAACGACTTAGAACTTCGAGGGTTTACTGACTCGAGTTTCCAATCGGATATGGACGATAGCAAATCCATGTCTGGATTTGTGTTCATGATAAATGGAGGTGCAGTAAGTTGGAAAAGTTCCAAACAAGAAACAACTGTAGATTCGACGACCGAAGCAGAATACATTGTTGCGGCTGAAGCGGCCAAGGAGGCAGCTTGGATGAAGAAGTTCATCTCTGCACTTGGAGTAGTTCCAAGCATTTCAGATCATGTTCCATTATTGTGTGACAACAATGGAGCTATAGCTCAAACGAAGGAGCCAAGATCACATCAGAAGTCAAAGCACATTCTGAGACGATTTCATCTGATTCGTGAGATTATCGCCCGAGGAGATATAGTAGTTGAGAAAGTCTCATATGAAGATAATGTAGCAGATCCTTTGACTAAGCCATTGTCTCAAAATAATTTAGAACATCACCTTAAGTCTATGGGACTTAGACACATGGGTGATTGGCTATAGTCCAAGTGAGAGAATGATAGAATTGGGTGGCCTCAAAGCCAATCATTGTACATTCTAGTTCAGATTATTAATAAAGGCAATTACTTCTTCATTTATAGTTCTTGCAAATTAACTATCGTAATGAAGGTCCGTAGACAAATGTATGGGATATTGAATCATGATGAGATCATGATAGTGAGATCAATATCCTTAGTCACTTGTCTTAAACAATTCTCGATCATAGGATATTTGAGATGGACATTAAATATCCGATAAGATCGACACAAGTTATGTCTGCTCATGTGATGAGGGTGAATGATCTCATATTCACTCGTGTGGTGACACTAAGACAAATTTGTGGGTGCTCATTAGAGAATGAGTTCACTAAATAGACCCAAACAAGAATTCCTAGATGGTAATTATACCTATTAGTCAACCAGGGAATTCAATCGTTGCAGTAGCACAGTTGGTCCTTTGACCTGAGTCACCAATGATACATTGTTTGTAGACCATTGTGTCTTGATTCTCTGACTTGTGGACTTTAACCATTAAGCCCACGATAGTCGGTCTCTCAGATACAGTGGAAAGCTTGCGAAGGTAATTGAGTGAACAAAAAGGGATCACTCACTCTTGGTATAAGACTGGAGAGAGAATGTCCTATGGATGTGTACACAGAAATCCTTGGCCAGGGTCAAATGAAAGAGATGTCTTTCTAGAAATTAACTGAGTACTGGAATCCATCTAAATAATACGATATAGGGTTTGACTATAAAACCATACCCTTACGTTATTGGGACATTAGATGAGTGAATGATTTTATCTGTGCGGTATCTGCAGATGGAAAGGTTCAAATAAAGGGAACAGTATCCCTTATATCTTATGGGATCATGAGGTAGTGTTTGGTACCGTTCATGATCAGAAGGCCGAGTAGATTAATCATCAGATGATAAACCACTTATTTATTAAATTAATCATTTAACATATGATGTTTAAATATTAATTAATAAATATTAAACTTTAGAATTAGTTCTAAGTTTAATGGGCCTGAAACTGGACTGATATATGGGCCTAGAGGGTCACACACATAAGAGTCCTCGTCAGACGGTGAGAGACGTTAAATTTCATGCTTATCTGGGTTTTTATGAAAAGCTGCAGGATAAACATGAATATTTAATGGAGATTTATCCAAGGCCAAACTCTTGGATAATCATGAGGATTAATCCTTGTGCTTATCCCGATATATAAGGAGGCCAAGGGGAGGGGTAAAAAGGTTGGACGAATTACACACCCCAAAGATTCTCTATCTCCTCTCTCTCTCTCCTTCTCTCTCTTGGAGTAGATCTTTCTCATTCCGCGCATAGTGGATTTCAGATCGGGTCGGAGCACTCAAGTCGAGGAGGAAAACGCGTCTGCAGCGGGAGCTCGTGTGGATACCTCTAGAGATTGTGTGTGTGCGCGATTATTGAGTCGGAATCATCCACGGGAGATTTGAAATCCCGCAAAGGTGAAGAACTGTTCTTCTCGCGTTTAATTTTATTGTCCATTTTACGATCCCGGCAACCGATACATAGGAATCGATTTAATTTTCCGCTGCGTTCTAGTCGATTCATTACACATCCCACCACTCCCACACCGGCGCTGTGTCCCTCCCACACCGACACAGGGTAGCAAGCGCTACAACTGTCACTCTAGGTCCACGGTCGCACGAAACACAACGCAGTGCGATCCGATCACGTAAAAATCCTCATCCTCGAGTACGATTTCAAACAAGCAATTAACCAAACTATCTAGCAGTGTGAAGATATGTTAATATCATGAATTAATGTGATTCTGTCTTGAATCGCGTCGTCCAAGGCCGATGCCATTCAAGCCTCCTAAACTGGTTCATGTGAAATCTAGCCTCGAAAATGGCCTAAAACGCGTCGTCACATGTAGCCGCCTTTTGAAAGGCGTCGCTGTCCCTCGTCGCCTGATGGCGACTGAAGCAGAGACAGGCTACGGGGTAATTTCACTTAAAACGCGTCGCTCACGCAAGTCGCCTTTTGAAAGGCGTCGCTGTTCCTGGACACTCATCAGTCCAGAAACAGGATCTGTTATTGGTCTAAATCGCGTCGTGGGTGGGAGCCGCCTTTCTAAAAGGCGTCGCTGTTCCTCGACGCCATTTAACCCTCACAGACAGGTTCTTCCTCCGCATCTCCCGATCCACGGGGTGGGATTTCCTCCCCAAAAATCGTGTAAAAACACGAAAAACATGGAGAATGAGGAGAAGAACCTAACTACCCATTAGAACACCCAATTTCTCATTTCATGCATTTAGTATTTTCACCCCAAAAACACCCCTAAACATGCTTCAAAGCGGGAAAACATACATACTTCAAAGCGGGAAAACATGGTTTTTAAATGAAATACTACGGGGATCGTCACCCTATTGATTACTCGGACTCCTCCTAGCTCCAAGCCGCCACCCCGTCTCGCCCCATGCTGCCGCCGGTACCGCCGTGGACGCCGTTACTCCACCGGGACGTCGGCCGCCGTCCGGAGAGAAAAACGTCACGGAGGAGACGGTGGTGGTAGTGGTGGGAGTTGGGAGGTTAATGGAGTGGAGGGAGAGGTGAAATGGAGGGAGGAAAAGGAAGGAGGGGGAAAGGGGCCACCGGTGCCGTCGGAGGAAGAGAGGAGAGAGGAGAGCAAGGAGGGAATGAGGGAAAGGAAGGAGGGTTCGCGGGGTCAACCAGAAGCTAGATATCAGATGACAAGACCGGGCCGTACACTGACAAGCCAGGGTCGTACTCTAAATGCCGTCGTCCATTCCAGACGCCATTTAGACGATATGACCGGGGCTGTACTCTCGCGACCCAAGGCCAGCCCACGTGGCACAGCCTAAAACGCATCTACATTGCTGGACACCGTTTAAACCACGTCTTGCAAGCTCGACACAAAAGAAAACAGAGTCTCAGCCCCACCAAGGCTCAAACTACGGGATCCGACCTCGAAGACTGACCCGGTAACCGGATCCGAAACCTCAATCCTTACAGACACACTAGGGCAAATAAATCCCTAGTCTAATAGTTTTTGAAGCTGCTTCTTTAATTCTGCCAACTCAGCAGGTGCCATACGATAGGGAACCTTAGAAATGGGTACTCTGGCAATTCATCGAGAAAGACATCTGGATATTCTCTAACTACTTCAATATCAGAAATAGAGAGGGCTTCCTTTTCTTTTGGGATAGATACTATGCTGATTAGGTAAACTAAACAACCTTTGTCAATGCAGTGTCGTGCCTTAAGTGCTGAGATAATTTGTTTTCTGAGTTTGGGGAGTTTAAAAGAGAATTGTTCTTTCCCTGGAATTCTAAAAAGAATCTTTTTCCTTATGCAATCAAGCATAGCATGATGTCGTTCTAACCAATCCATCCTTAGTATGACATCAAAGTCTTTCATCTTAAGCACATGTAATTGAGTGGAGGGTCGCCTACCTTCGATCTCTACCTTAAGAGAGGTAATGCACTTTTGGGATTAGAGAACTCCTCTACGAGTTTCAACTAGATCTACTTGGTCAAGAAATGATTGTATGGACTCTTCTGTTCTACTTAAGCTAGTTATACAGCATCTGCAGCTACCATATAATTAGCTTACCATAGTTTTGCTAAGTAACATAAGCGAATCTTAGTGCTCTACTTTTCTTAAGTAAACACCAACTTACAAATCCCTAGAGTGCATTTGGTTACCTTATGCTTATTCTAGTCAGACTTTTTTCCTAAGTCCTACAGTATTAAAGTAAGGACTTAAGTAATTAACTAGCTCATTGCTTCTATCAATTGTTCTAGTTCCTTCCTGCAACATATAACATTCCAGGCTTATCTTGTCCTCTACACTTCACCACTGTGGGGTCGCTCTCCCCCTTAAAAAAATAGATATATCCTCTTAAACCTAATTCCTCACAATCCTATGCCTATGTTCCAAGTTCAGTGGCTCAGGTTGATCATACATATGTGCTCAGTCTGGAACTGCTCTGATACTATTTTCTGTAACGCCCCGCTAACCCGGTTCAGTCATGCCGGCTTACTTCGAACCAACGAGCGCGTCACAGTGGGACAACCAAACCATATACTTACTCCAGAGTGAGCACATACATACACCACAAATCAACCATCATAACCACAAATTTATCCACTAATAAAAAATAACATGAATTACAATACTTGCCCAGAATCTCTAAACATACTTAGTTATTATATCAGTTAAGTGGTGGTTTGATCTTCAAGCGCTAAATCTCCTAGTTCCATAGCTTAACCTTTACTTTTCTTTGCCTGAAAAATGTTAGGGAGCAAGAGTAAGTCTCATCTGACTTAGCAAGCACATGATACCACTAAGCTTATCATATATATAAACATAAAAAGACCACATGATATTACTACATAATCATGGCATGATAGAACATAAGATAGCAAACTTTAGCTATCATAGGGATCAAGACAATTCATGGCATGGTCAAAAGATCATGGCGTAGCATGGCATGACGTGAGTATAAACATAACGATCGTGGCATAGTTTGGCTTGATCATGGCATGGTATTAGGGTATGGCATAAGTACAAGCATAATAAGGGCATGGCATAGAATCATGTCACAAAAATCATGGCATGGCAACATAGCGTGATATCATAGGATGGCATGTATCATAAAGGTCATGGTATAGTATGGCATGGTTGAAAGATCAAATATATGTAATATAGCATAGGCATAACCTGAATCTTATCGCTTATTTAACGGACATACATCCAAACCACAACATGAGGAGGTTTAGCGTGTAGCCAGCGGTAAGGCAAATACCCACTGTTGCTTCTGCTGCGCAACAGGGGGCCCCACCCATCCCACTTGGACCGGGAGAACCATAGCTAGGATTTTACCCGTTTGCCTCGGATTGCGTCTTTTAATTAATGCTGGCCTCACATGGATGCTTGTATGATTCGGACACGTGAGCTCCTGAGGTGGCACTGTCCGTAACTAGGTAGACAAAGGATTCTAGAGGTGGCCCCTACAAGTTCAAGGGGTGGCTCCACGCTATGGCAGCTCCACTTCTACGGGTAGCCCTTTCCATAGGTAGCCCTTTTGTAACGACCCGCCATCCTACGACCGGAGACCCGATCACTAAATGGATGTCGGCCCATTAACTGCGGGCTCACACTCGGATCTCACACAACACATCTGGAGGAATAAGCGCTAAACAAGGCTAAATATAACAATCACACGGACTACAAAGATGTAACAAGTGCGCAGGAAGGAAGATAACAATGTCCGTATACAGTCCAACAATAATTACATGGTCCAACAAATTAAATAAGTACAGGCAGAAGTAAAGTACAACAACATCGGGGCATACCCCGAAACTGAGACAGCTGCTGGCTCGCACCCCAAGAAGACACCACACGCCACGAGGTCCACACCTGAAACCGCAGGGAGTGAGCCACACCAGAATCGGGCTCAGTAGGGATCATCCGATCCCCTGCCTCCCACTCACGCACCCACAAGAGCTATAATACAGTTATATGGTAATTAAACAAAGCAGTAAACATAGCACCCAAACTAGATATGAAACGTACGCATAAGCAGTGTAGCAGGAATAGTTCTAAGTAACCTGAAGAACCCAACACAAAGTCACGTCTCACAGCCAAAGTCCACAAAGCGACCGAACCACACTATCGACCGAAGTCAAACGTCGCCTCACAACACTACCACCACTACTCACGCCTGTCCGCCCCTACAGTGTTCCGGGGCACTGTAGGGTGAGGCAGTGAGTCAAACTAAGACTAGCTGGGACCAGTGAACTACCACTGCCCAGCTACGTGTGCACACAAGCAGTCTAGACTACTGTCCTACTGACCGGATTTCCTCCACGCCAGGCCTCGGCGCTTCAGGAGGGCCTTGGGGACCGGCAAACCTCCGTCAAGCCGAAGCTACAGGAACTACCCACAACCCTAACCTCCCGGGCTGCGTCAGGCCAAAGGGCGAAGGGTACCACTCGTAACCTTGATCAACGGTCACATCAGGCCCAATGGCTAAAGGGGTAAAACAACTCCAACAGTACCACAACCAGCTCCACAGCAAGAAACGCGCCGGAAGGTACCACGTCAAACAGGGAAACCCCGACCCGCTGAGACCAAACAGCAACCCCTCGGATAGCGCACCGGCTACTCCGGCCCGACGGGCTCAAGGTGGTTCTGCTTCCCTCAGCCAAAGGTAAAACACAACATGTACCACTCCCCCACCGGTACGGCAACAATGCCTCACAGACACCATGGCCCTTCCCCATCGGCCCAAGGTGACAAACGTAAACCACAGTAGTTCCAATTCCATATCCGCATAAGCACACACACACATACACGCAGACGATGTAATTCCATTCACGCAGGAGTCCTCAGTCTCAGTGTACAACTCAAAGCATGCATTTGAACCATCCAACCGTGAAACATGTGTTAATAACAGGAGTTAATGCAGTTCTGTCTTGAATCGCGTCTACCGAGGTCGACACCATTGAAGTCTCTCAAACAGGTTCATTTAAAACCCGGCCTCAGATTATGTCTTGAAACGTGTCGTCCTGGGAAGCCGCCATTCAAAAGGCGTCAGCATCCTCAGACGCCATTCACACCAAATTCCGAGATTGCAGAGACCTCTGTCGGGGTGATTTTCCTGCCTAAATGGCGTCATGCTGTCCCGTCGCCATTCTAAATGACGTCGTCCAGTCATGACGTCATTTAGCTCAAGAACCCCAGACTCATGGAACCGCAAACAGGGAGGTTTTTGCCTAAACGGCATCAAGCTGGCCCGTCGCCATTCTAAATGGCGTCGTCCAGGCTCGACGTCTTTTAGCGCCAGAAACCTGGTTCCATGGTTCAACCCGAGGGCTTCTCCCTTTAACCCCAAATACCCCAAAACGCCCAAAACAAAAGGGGGGGAAAAGGGAAATCAAACTACCACAAGTATACTACAAATCCATATTCACGAACACGGCCATTTCCACAAGAAAACCCCCTAAACATGCTCATTCTACTCAAAAACACATCATGCCACGCCATGGAAACCATAAGCAAGATAATCACGATCCATGCAAGGTTCGTCCCCCTACCGGTTCTTGAACTCCTCCAAGCTCCGTGCCGCCGACCCGCCGCACCGCAGACCGCCGCCGGTACCCTTGAGGATGCCGCCACTCCGCCGGGACGTCGGCCGCCGTCCAGATAATGGAACGCCGCGAAGGAAGTGGTGGAGGTAGAGGTGAGAGGTAGGGAGGTGTTGGAGTGATGGAGGAGGAAGAAGAGGAAGGGAAGGGGGGAAAGAGGGCGGAGGGGGCGGAGAGAGCGAAGAGAGAGAGGGTGGAGGCGAAAGTGAGGGAAAGAAGGGGAGGCTCGCTGGGTCAATCAGAATCTTGTTAAAACCCGTCGATCGAGATAGACGCCTATCAGTCTGACAGGACGGGCCGTACCGACAGCGCTCTGAAACGCGTCGCTCACCACGGACGCCGTTCAGACGACAGGACAGGCCGTACTGACAACGCTCTGGCGCCGTACACTGACATCGCAGGGTCGCAATCTGAATCGCGTCAACCATTATGGACGCCGTTCAGACGACACGACAGGGGCCGTACTCTCGCGGCCCGAAACCCGCCCACGTGGCACAACAGCAACAGACTTAAATGGCGTCTACAACAGCAGTGCAGACGTCATTCAGTCAAAAATCTCAAGACCCCACAAGGTCCAAACCAGAGGATCCAGCCTGAATCCGACCCGAATATTGAACCCGAAACCTGAGTCCTTACACCTTTCCTCCTGTCACAACCTGCGTGGCACTTAGTTCCCAAGCTACCGGTTGATTAATCATCTTAACATATACATGGGACACTTATGACATGGGATTTAGCATGGGTTAGAAGTCCATTTAAGCTTTTACATCATTCCGACAGCATTTCGGCTTAATAGCATTTACTTAGATTTGTAGGAAAATACGTATTTAAAAATAGGCCATTTGCGAATAGGAAATTAACTATGGAGAAAGAATCATGTACTTGTCTTTAAACCAGAAGCTCTCTTAAACACAGCAGGAACCTCCTCCTCCTACATGTGCGAAGAACGCCAAACAGCTCCCGTTCCCGCTCTAGACCTTTCTCTCTTCCTTTCTCCCTCTCTTTCTTCCTTCCTCTCTTCCTTTCTATCCCCCTCTCTCTCTTTCTCTCCACTCGTTCTCTCTAAAACGTAGGCAAGGAGGGAGGAGAAGAGATGGAAGGGGCTACTGGTCATGGCTTTGGATGGGGACAAGTGTCCCTTTTAAGATCCTTTAGATGTGGGACATGTGTCCCAAAGGGATAAGGATAGCTTGGGTGGTGACAAGTGGCATGGTGAGGTGGCAAGCTTTTCTTGGGAGCTAAGCTACCTTACCAATATCCTTTACCAGTATCCTTAACCTTTAAAAGTATCATTTAGCACTTTTACATTTAAGTCCCTATATCTTTCGTAATTGGCTTTCTACCTTCATTCAACACTTCTTCACCGAATTGAACTTCTTTTTGGTGATTTAAAGATACTTCTAGAAACCTTAAAAATTATATTTAAGACCCTTCTAAAAATCATCAATCGCATCATTAACCTCAAACTTTTCATAATTGCGTTTATACTTTTTGATATTTGCAAATATTTCCTTTTTATATTTATGTGTTGGCATGTAACTGTAATCTTGTAGGTCCTTACACTCCAAAAGACTCATTATGAGGAAGTTAGGCGAGGATAAATGGAAGCTTCAATTTAATTTAATTTACAATTCGAGATGCTTACATGGGATGCACTAGGTTGTCGATGGTGAAGGAGAGAGAAGTCTGGGCATCAGCCAGGAGGCGTTGGATGCTCTTCCTCCAGCTGCCTCCACAGGCCAGGTGGGTGTCACGAGGGCATCCTCTCATCCAGAGAAGGAAGCACAAGATGCACCCTCTAAGAGCTGTTCTTCTCGTAGTCTTTCCAAATATAAAAGAAAAGGAGGTTTCAATCTACTTCTTATAGGGTTTCAGTTGAGCGAAAACCTTGTTATTCTCTTTTCTCTAGTTCTTCTTCGCAACAACCCAACTTTTCAAGTTTATAGAGCCAGAGGTTCGTGAAGGAAAAAAGTTGCTACGGTGGATCGAGAAGATGTCAAAGATCTTGAGGAAGAATGGTGGTTCTTTATTATGATCATTGGTCTTCGTCCTACTTTCAAGCCTCTATATTCCTTTATACAAGATTGATGGAAACCCAAAGGTGAGGTTACATTACATCTTCGTGATGGTGGGTTTTTTCTATGTGTTTTCTCCCCTTAAGAGGATCTTCTAAGGGTTCTGGATGGATTCTAGATGATCCGAGGACACCCTATAATTATAAGAAGATGGACACCAGATCTGTTGATGGAGAAGGAGAGTTTCTCTTTAGTTCCAGTGTGGATTAGGTTTCCAAATGTAACGACCCGCCATCCTATGACCGGAGACCCGATCACTAAATAGATGTCGGCCCATTAACTGCGGGTTCACACCCGGATCTCACACAACACATCTGGAGGAGTAAGCGCTAAACAAGGCTAAATATAACAATGATACGGACTACAAAGGTATAACAAGTGCGCAGGAAGGAAGATAACAATGTCCGTATACAGTCCAACAATAATTACATGGTCCAACAAATTAAATAAATACAGGCAGAAGTAAAGTACAACAACATCGGGGCATACCCCGGAACTGAGACAGCTGCTGGTCCGCACACCAAGAAGACACCACACGCCGCCACACGTCACGAGGTCTGCACCTGAAACCGCAGGGAGTGAGCTATACCAGAATTGGGCTCAGTAGGGATCATCCGATCCCCTGCCTCCCACTCACACACCCACAAGAGCAACAATACGGATATATGGCAATTAAGTAAAGCAGTAAACATGGCACCCAAACCTGATATGAAACATACGCATAAGCAGTGTAGCAGGAACAGTTCTAAGTAACCCGAAGAACCCAACACAAAGTCACGTCTCACAGCTAAAGTCCACAAAGCGACTGAACCACACTGTCGATCGATGTCAAACGTCGCCTCACAACACTACCACCACTACTCACGCCTGTCCGCCCCTACAGTGTTCCGGGGCACTGTAGGGTGAGGCAGTGAGTCAAACTAGGACTAGCTGGGACCAGTGTACCACCACGGCCCAGCTACGTATGCACACAAGTAGTCTAGACTACTGTCCTACCGACCGGATTGCCTCCACGCCAGGCCTCGGCGCTTCAGGAGGGCCCTAGGGACCGGCGAACCCCCGTCAAGCCGAAGCTACAGGAACTACCCACAACCCTAACCTCCCGGGCTGCGTCAGGCCATAGGGCGAAGGGTACCACTCGTAACCTTGATCAAAGCTCACATCAGGCCCAGTGGCTATAGGGGTAAAACAACTCCAACAGTACCACAACCATCTCCACAGCAAGAAACGCGCCGGAAGCTGCCACGACAAACAGGGAAACCCCGACCCGCTGAGACCAAACAACAACCCCTCGGATAGCGCACCGGCTACTCCGGCCCGACGGGCTCAAGGTGGTTCTGCTTCCCTCAGCCAAAGGTAAAACACAACATGTACCCCTCCTCCACCGGTACGGCACAATGCCTCACAGACACCATGACCCTGTCCCCATCGGTCCATGGTGACAAATGTAAACCACAGTTATTCCAATCCACAATCGCATAGGCATACACACACACACAAGATGTAGTTCCATTACACAGAAGTCCTCAGCCTCAATGTACAACGTAAAGCATGCATTAGAACCATCCAACCGGGAAACATATGTCAAAAATCAGGGTTTATGCAGTTCTGTCTTGAATCGCGTCGACCGAGGTCGACGCCATTCAAGCCCCTCAAACAGGTTCAATTAAAACAGATTATTCCTTGAAATCCGTCCACCAGGGAAGCCGCTGTTTAAAACGCGTCAGAGCTCTCAGACGCCATTCACACCGAAATTCTAGATTTGTAGAACCCATAGTCGGGGAATTTCCTGCCTAAATGGCATCATGATGGCCCGACGTCCTTCTGAAAGGCGTCGTCCATCCATGACGTCATTTAGTGTCGGATTCCCTGAACTGACAGAGACTCGATGGAGCGGTTTCTGCCTCAAAGGCGTCATGATGTCCCGACGTCTTTCTAAAAGGCGTCGTCCATCCATGACGTCTTTTAGCGCCAGAAACGAAGTCCTGTCCTCAGCCCGAGGGCACCCCTTTCACCCCCAAAACGCCCCAAAATCGCCCAAGAGGGGGAAAACAAAGTAGGAAAGCAAATCACCATTTGAAGCCCATAATTCTTCATGCATAGAAACCCCATTAAACCCCCTAAACATGCTCAATCTACCCCAAATACTGTTAGTTTAAGGTGGCCTACAAGCCAATCTAACAATGTAAACCTTGTTCATTTATTAATATAATGGCATAATATTCGTTATGTGTAAATCGCTTTAATTATCGTTTCATAATGAAGTCCGTGAATATGTGCTATGGTGATCAGATTATGATGAGATCATACTAATGAGACTGATCACTTAAACACACATATTCTTAATTGTTCCTAGTCGGAGGATATCCGAGAAGGACATCGGATATTCGGTTGGACTAGTACAGATTACTCCTGCTCATATGATGAGGGTGATTGATCTCATAAGTCACTTGTGTGAAGACGCTAAGGCGAATCTGTAGGTGCTCATTGGAGAATGAGTTCACTGAACTGATCCGACTGAATCGTTGGATGGTATTGTACCACACTGTCAACCAGCTTGATTCTATTGTCGCAGTTGCGTGGATGGTCCTCGGACCTGAGACACCAAGGACACCTTGGCGGTGGACTTTTGTGCTTTGACCTTGGTTTACAAATCTCTAGCCACGGGATTCTAATACGCCAAGGATTGAGTACAGCGGAATACCGTCGAAGGGAATTCTGTGTCAATAAGGAATCATTCGCTCTCGGTACCTAGAGAGAGAATGCTCTAGGAAGGATGCGCGAAAGTCCCTGGCCAGGGCGAACGATAATATCGGGAAAGGAGTTTTCCGATATTCATCAGCGGCATCCAATCCAAGTGAGTCAACCGGTTAGGGTTTGACAGCTCGCTATGCCCTGAGTTGACTCGAGAGCATTGTACGAATGAAGGATTATATCCACGCGGTAACTGTCGGCGGAAAGGTTCCAAGAGTGGGTTACTTAACCCCAAATACCTTCCGGGTTTACGCGGTGTTGCTTGGCACCCAACGTGATCGGAGGCCCGGTCGAATTCGATGTACGACATCAATTCGATTGATTAATTGATTAATAAAGGGTTATTAATTAATTAATAAAGCCAGTGAGGAGTCACTGGGCTTGTTGGGCCATTAACTGGACTGGTACTTGGGCCTAGAGGGTCACACGCAAATGATTCTCAAGGCGATGGATAAATAAGTGGGTTTTATACAAACCGGGGGTTTTTGTGAAAAACCGCGCGGTTAGTATAAAACATAGCGAACGGGCTGAGCAGGCCAAGCTGCTGCTAACCCTAGCCGCCCCTCCTCAGTTTCTGTCTTCCTCTGGCGTCCAGGCAGATCCAGATTTGCTCCGCCGCTTCTCCGAATCCCGTTCGACGGGAAATCGTCCGCGCACTGCGGCGATCGTTGCGGCGACCGGCGGAAGCTTCGTGGGCTGCGAAGAACGAGGAACTCGAGGATATCCGTCGCGGGGAGGATCGCGTGGACTTCGCTAGAGGCCGGGCGCTTGCGCGGCTTGCGGTGTCGCACCGACGGAACCAAACGGTTGCGGATTCGAATCCGCACACGGTGAGAACTTCAATAATCCGATTATCATATTTTAGTTCTTTGAAACGGGTAACGGATCGCTGTAAATAATTTATTTTCCGCTGCGTGAGCGTTCCGGAGAAACCGAGAAAACCCAACAGTGGTATCAGAGCCAGGTTCCACTGTTTCTCATCCCGTTTCGGTCTCCGAATTAATTTTTCCTGGAGTTTATTCCATGCATAAATGTTCGATTAATTGTCAGATATGTGTTCATGCGATGGGCACAGTTAATTAGATTATTTTTCTACAATTTTTCGAAATTTTTTTTGGGGGTTTTCGCTGTTCTTCGTGAGACGAAGAACAACGATGTTCATGTAGCTTCGTTCGGGTACCCCAATCGTTGGAGAGGTGGATCGGCATCCCAGATCATCTCGGAGATGTCGCCGGTCACCACCAAGTCTGCAGTCGGCGCCGGAGAGGGAGATGGAGATCCCCTTCTTTTCTTCCCCACGGTTTTTGAACATAAAAACTGTTTTAAAGGACTTGATCTGCAGCTCTTTGAGGAGCCCACCGGAGGGCATGCCGGCGCCGGAGAGCCCGCCGGCGACGGAGGTGTCACCGGCCGGCGCCAGGGGCCCTGCCGCCGGGCGGCGCCGCCGCTGCACGAGCCCCGCCGCCGCCGGTTAGGGTTCTGCAGATCTGCAGATGGGCGTCGGGTTGCAGGTGAAAGGGGAGCCGGGTCGGGGCCGGTCAAACCGGTTGGACCGGCCGGCTGGGCGAGCCAGGGGCGCCTGGGCCAGGGGCGCCTGGGCCAGGGGCCCGGGCCCTGGCTCGAGCCCAGCGACCCTGGCTCGGGCCCTAACCGAGCCCAGGCTCGACAGTGGCTCGAGCCAGTTGGCCCTAGTGGGCTAAGCCCCATTCCTTTGTTTTTCCTATTTTAAAACCCCATTTCTATTAAACCTTAGCCCATTAAAATTTTAATTGAGAATTATATATTAATTATAAATTCAAAATTGTTTTGGAATATGAAATTATTATTTAATTCTTAATTTTAATTGGGCAATAATGATTATGAATCATTCAATTAACAAAGTGTTGTTAATAATTGGAATTGGTTATTAATTTAAATGTTAAATTAATAATTAATTTTAATTGTCTAACTTAAGTGTTAAGTTAACATTCATTAGTTAACTGGAATTAATTATCATTTTAAATGTTAAATTGATAATTAGTTTTAATTAACTAATATGAAGGTTTAATTAGAAGTTATTAGTTATTAGTTTAAGTGTTAAACTAATAATTAATATTAATCTAATAATCTAAGTGTTAGATTACTGGTTAAATGAAAAATTTGTGTTAATTACTAGTTTAAGAGTTAAATTAGTTATTAACATTAATTAATTAGTCTAAGAGTTAGATTAATTGTTAATAACTAATTAAAGTTGATTATTAATTTAAGTGTTAAATTAATGATTAATTTTAATTAGCTAATTTAAGAGTTAAATTAGTAATTAATAGTCTAATTGTTAGATTATTAATGGGGTTTAACCTAAGTGTTAGATTATTAGAAATGTTCTAATTTGCATGGAATAATCTGGAGTTATTAATTCGGAGTGTGTGCGCATGTGATGTGTGTTTATTGCTTTTAAATTTGATTTAATTGCATGTTAAGATAATTAAATGAGTTTTCGAAATTCAAACACCAATTTTGATTGGATCCCAGTTTTTTGAAAGCCAAAACTTATCTATTTTGAAAACTCATTTGTTTTAGCCATGTGATGCGCTGAATCATGTATGGGATGTTTAAAACACACCGTGGTCATGGGTATGCACTTATTTAATTGTTCATGTGATGAATGATGGATTGTGTGGATTGTAGATGTATGATGTTTATTAATTGTTAATAAATAGAGGTCTGTGCACCTCTCTCTCTCATACTCCGATGTATTTCTACCTCCCTCTCTCTCTTGTACTCGCCATAAGGCCTTCTTCAATTTACTTGTTAATTCTAGAATTAATGTAATATGATCGAGGTAACCGAGGAAGGAGCGAGGACGATCCACAACTGCAACCAGG
The DNA here is from genome assembly GCA_030544215.1 of Zantedeschia hybrid cultivar. NCBI lineage: Eukaryota > Viridiplantae > Streptophyta > Magnoliopsida > Alismatales > Araceae > Zantedeschia > Zantedeschia hybrid cultivar. The sequence goes on along the minus strand of JARZZO010000009.1, from coordinate 31,425,159 downwards.
AAGGCGTACAGATGGAGATCTATTGCCTATGTGATTGCAGGGTATCTAATGTAAATGTTATAATTAGATTGTGTGTGCGTTTGACTGTTGGCTCCAGTCAAACCCACTGTGCTATCCATGACCACACTAAAGACATGTATGTGATGCATTGTTTTTCTTTTGATTATGAATCAAAGCAGGTTATAGTATTTAGTACATATATACGATATATTTATATACTATCACCTAGGAGAGACCAAGATAAAAGTTATCCAAATACCCTCAGATAAACTCTAAGCCGTAACGCGAGTAGTTGAGAACTTACCGCGTGGTCCACCATCATTATAGTCATAGGATTCGAATCACTTTAGGCAGGTTTGTTGTGCTATCCACAAGGCCTGCTTAATTGGGAGGAGAAACTGTGGCTATGGCATTAGATGCCTATAGATCGGGGTAGAGGAACCATGTAGCTTTGTTGTGCTATCCACAAGGGCTGCATGCAAATCTATACTCGTCGCGTAATGATGGTTAGCTTAGACCAGAATTAGTGGTTTGTTGTGCTATCCACAAGGCCATTAAATCTCTGGGGACTGAAGCTATGATCAGATATTGCAAGGAGTTGCAAGTCCCATGAGTTGGGTGCTCTCTGATTGTATTACAGTTTGTTGTGCTATCCACAAGGCTGTAGTGCAAGTCATTGAGATTCTGATCCCCACTAGGAGACTGTCGGCGTCTCCCGTTCTGTATAACTGAGGGTTATACAGTCCGTCGAAAATTAGTGGGAGTTAAACTTGAACAAAAGACTATGTCTTGTTTTAAACTTTAATAATTGAACATCTGCTAAATAGATTTTACTTATCTCCTGTAGGGAATTATGTCGTCGAATAACCCACTCCGTGGCATACTTGATGCCCTTTTGACTTACCTAATATACTCGGATTGGTTCAGAAACCTGAAGAATGTCTTCAGATCTGAGCACAATAACTTTGTCCCTGGAGCTGATCCTCCTGCTGAATCGGCATTAGATGCCCCTGAAGCAGAGATGACAGCTAACGATAAAGGATCGAAGGACAAAGGTAAAAGAGTAGTGAAGGGTGACTGCTTCTACTATAAGCAGTATGGTCACTGGAAGAGGAACTGCAAGGAGTTCCTTCATGATAAAGCTCATGGAAGAGTGATGCTGTCTGAAGCTTCAGATATCTATATGATAGATATCAACTTATCAGTTAGAGATTCCACATCTTGGGTATTGGATACCGGATGTGCTTCTCATATCTGCCATGATGTGCAGATGCTGACAAGTAAGTAAAAGTTGAGACAAGGTGAGGTGGAATTGAGGCTAGGAAACGGCGCAAAAGTTGCGGCGATTGCTGTTGGGACAGCAAACCTCAGGCTTCCATCGGGAGACACCTTACTATTAGAAGATTATTATTATGTTCCTAGCATAATAAAGAACATCATATCAATATCTTGTTTGGACAAGATAGGATATAGGTTGACTATTGAGAATAGAAGTTGTTCGATTTATTATGGTAATAAATCAATAGCTTCAGCATCTTTAGTCAACGGTCTATATCTATTAGATGTTTTTTATTACAATCTTCAGATTGATAATGCTCTTAAGAAGAGCAAGAATTGTGTGAACCAGGCCTATATGTGGCATTGTAGACTTGGGCACATTGGCGAAAGCAGGTTGCAAAAGTTGCATAAGCATGGTTATTTAACAGCATTCGATTATGAATCGTTTGCAACATGCGAATCCTGCCTTATGGGAAAGATGGCAAAATGTCTATTTAGTAGATATGGAGAACGTGCCAAGGACATTTTGGAACTAATACATTCAGATGTATGTGGTCCAATGTCCACCCAAGCCAAAGGTGGCTTTTCTTACTTCATCACGTTCACCGATGACTTCTCAAGATTCGGCTATGTGTACTTAATGAAGTACAAGTCGGAAGCATTTGAGAAGTTCAAGGAGTTCAAGAATGAGGTGGAGAAGCAGTTAGGAAAAAGTATTAAAACTCTTCGATCAGATCGAGGAGGAGAATACTTGAGTACTAATTTCACACAATTCTTAAAGGATAATGGTATCCTTTCTCAGCTAACCTCTCCATATACACCACAGATGAATGGTGTATCAGAAAGGAGGAATCGCACCTTGTTGGACATGGTGCAATCTATGATGAGCTTTTCGGGATTACTAGTGTCCCTCTGGGGGTATGCTCTAGAATCAGCAGCATACCTACTGAACAGAGTACCCAGCAAGTCTGTGGCCTCTACTCCATATGAGATATGGAAAGGCAGGAAACCAGAATTTAAGCATGTTAAAGTCTGGGGTTGTCCTGCTCATGTAAAGAGGCATGATCCAGACAAGCTGGAATCACGAACTGATAAATGTAGGTTTGTGGGATATCCAAAGAAAACCTTTGGATACTATTTTTACCATCCTGGTGAACAAAAGGTGTTTGTCGCCAGGAAAGCTGTCTTCCTAGAAGAGGAATACCTTCTCCAAGAGGACAGTAGGAGTAAAATAGTACTAGAAGAGGTTCCAGATCCCCAAACAGCTACATTATCATCAGATGAGATATCAGTTCCTGAATCTGTTCAGGTACATACAGATGAGCCTCGTAGATCTGATAGAGTACCTAGACTACCCGAACGATATGTGGGACATATCGCTGAAGGTGAGTCTAAGGTACAATAAAATGAGGATGATGATCCTAAAACCTACCAGGAGGCCATAGAAGACCCAGAAGCCGGGAAATGGCGAGAAGTCATGAACTCAGAAATCCAGTCCATGTACACCAAGCAAGTTTGGAACTTGGAGGACTTGCCCGAGGGTGTTGTACCCATCGGTTGTAAGTGGATCTTTAAGAGAAAGATCGGTACTGATGGACGGATCGACATTTATAAGGCAAGGTTGGTGGCAAAGGGATATCGTCAAAGGTAAGGAATTGACTATGACGAGACTTTCTCACCAGTTGCCATGATAAAGTCGATCAGAGTTCTACTCGCCATTGCTGCACATTTTGATTATGAAATCTAGCAGATGGATGTGAAGACTGCCTTCCTCAATGGTAACCTTGAGGAGGAGGTGTATATGATACAACCAGAAGGTTTCACATCCAAAGAATCTCCAGATAAAGTGTGCAAGCTTCAGAGGTCCATTTATGGACTAAAGCAGGCTTCTCGGAGTTGGAACATAAGATTTGACGAGGCTGTCAAGTTTTATGACTTTATTAAGAATGAAGATGAGCCTTGTGTGTACAAGAAGACCAGTGGGAGTGCAGTCACTTTTCTAGTTCTTTACGTAGATGACATACTATTTATTGGGAATGATGTAGCTATGATGTCATCAGTAAAGGTCTGGCTGTCGAAAAACTTCTCCATGAAGGATTTGGGAGAAGCATCCTACGTATTGGGAATACGGATCTATAGAGATAGATCAAAGAGGATGCTTGGAATGACCTAATCCTTGTACATAGATACCATAGTCAAAAGGTTTGGCATGGGAAATTCCAAGAGAGGTCTCATACCGATGAGACATGGAATTATTCTCTCAAAAGAGCAGTCTCCTAAGACTCCTGATGAGAGGGCATTCATGGATAGAATATCCTATGCCTCTACCATAGGATCTATCATGTATGCCATGCTATGTACACGGCCTGATGTTGCGTTTGCTATAAGTGTTACGAGCAGATTTCAGGCTGATCCAGGCAAAGAGCACTGGAAGGCAGTGAAATGCATCCTTAAGTACTTGAGAAGAACTAAGGATATGTTTCTTGTCTATGGAGGAGGTGACTTGAAACTGTGAGGCTTTACTGACTCGAGTTTCCAGTCAGATCCAGATGATAGCAAGTCAACATTTGGATTCGTATTTACATTGAACGGAGGGGCAGTGTGCTGGAAGAGTTCCAAACAAGTAACCACTGCAGATTCGACGACTAAAGCTGAGCACATCGCTGCAGCTGAAGCTTTCAAGGAAAAAGTGTGGTTGAAGATGTTCATCACCGACCTTGACATAGTTCCCGGTATCCTTGATCATGTTCCGCTGTTGTGCAACAACAATGGGACTATTGCACAAGTGAAAGAGCCGTGATCTCATCAGAAATCGAAAGATGTTCTAAGGCGCTTTTATATTATCCAGAGGAGATTTAGTAGTGGAAAGAGTTCCACCCGTCGACCAGGTAGCAGATCCACTGACAAAGCCGTTGGCTCAAATTGTGTTTGAGCGTCACCTAGAGTCTGTAGACTTATTGTATAAAGGTGATTGGCTTTAGTCCAAGTGGGAGATTGTTAGTTTAAGGTGGCCTACAAGCCAATCTAACAATGTAAATCTTGTTCATTTATTAATATAATGGCATAATATTCGTTATGTGTAAATCGCTTTAATTATCGTTTCATAATGAAGTCCGTGAATATGTGCTATGGTGATCAGATTATGATGAGATCATACTAATGAGACTGATCACTTAAACACACATATTCTTAATTGTTCCTAGTCGGAGGATATCCGAGAAGGACATCGGATATCCGGTTAGACTAGTACAGATTACTCCTGCTCATATGATGAGGGTTATTGATCTCATAAGTCACTTGTGTGGAGACGCTAAGGCGAATCTGTAGGTGCTCATTGGAGAATGAGTTCACTGAACTGATCCGACTGAATCGCTAGATGGTATTGTACCTCACTGTCAACCAGCTTGATTCTATTGTCGCAGTTGCGTGGATGGTCCTCGGACCTGAGACACGAAGGACACCTTGGCGGTGGACTTCTGTGCTTTGACCTTGGTTTACGAATCTCTAGCCACGGGATTCTAATACGCCAAGGATTGAGTACAACGGAATACCGTCGAAGGGAATTGTGTGTCAATAAGGAATCATTCGCTCTCGGTACTTAGAGAGAGAATGCTCTAGGAAGGATGCGCGAAAGTCCCTGGCCAGGGCGGACGATAATATCGGGAAAGGAGTTTTCCGATATTCATCAGCGGCATCCAATCCAAGTGAGTCAACCGGTTAGGGTTTGACAGCTCGCCATGCCCTGAGTTGACTCGAGAGCATTGTACGAATGAAGGATTATATCCACGCGGTAACTGTCGGCGGAAAGGTTCCAAGAGTGGGTTACTTAACCCCAAATACCTTCCGGGTTCACGCGGTGTTGCTTGGTACCCAACGTGATCGGAGGCCCGGTCGAATTCGATGTGCGACATCAATTCGATTGATTAATTGATTAATAAAGGGTTATTAATTAATTAATAAAGTCAGTGAGGAGTCACTGGGCTTGTTGGGCCATTAACTGGACTTGTACTTGGGCCTAGAGGGTCACACGCAAATGATTCTCAAGGCGATGGATAAATAAGTGGGTTTTATACAAATCGGGGGTTTTTGTGAAAAACCGCGCGGTTAGTATAAAACATAGCGAACGGGCTGAGCAGGCCAAGCTGCTGCTAACCCTAGCCGCCCCTCCTCAGTTTCTGTCTTCCTCTGGCGTCCAGGAAGATCCAGATCTGCTCCGCCGCTTCTCCGAATCCCGTTCGACGGGAAATCGTCCGCGCACTGCGGCGATCGTTGCGGCGACCGGCGGAAGCTTCGTGGGCTGCGAAGAACGAGGAACTCGAGGATATCCGTCGCGGGGAGGATCGCGTGGACTTCGCTAGAGGCCGGGCGCTTGCGCGGCTTGCAGTGTCACACCGACGGAACTGAACGATTGCGGATTCGAATCCGCATACGGTGAGAACTTCGAAAATCCGGTTATCGTATTTTAGTTCTTTGAAACGGGTAACGGATCGCTGTAAATAATTTATTTTCCGCTGCGTGAGCGATCAGGAGAAACCGAGAAAACCCAACACTTACAACATGCTCCGCCATGGAAAACGCAAGCAATACATTCACAGTCCATGCAAGGTTCGTCCCCCTACCGGTTCTTGAACTCCTCCAAGTTCCGTGCCGCCGACCCGCCGCATCGCAGACCGCTGCCGGTATCCTCGAGGACGCCGCCACTCCACCGGGACGTCGGCCGCCGTCCGGAGAATGGAACGCCGCGAAGGAAGTGGTGGAGGTAGAGTTGAGAGGTAGGGAGGTGTTGGAGTGATGGAAAAGGAAGAAGAGGAAGGGAAAGGGGAAAGGAGGGCGGAGGGGGCGGAGAGGGCGAAGTGAGAGAGGGTGGAGGCGAAGAATGAGGGAAAGAAGGGGAGGCTCGCGGGATCAATATGAATCTGGCTAAAACGCGTCGATCGAGACAGACGCCAATCAGTCCAACAGGACGGGCCGTACTGACAGCGCTCTGAAACGCGTCGCTCACCACGGACGCCGTTCAGACGACAGGACAGGCCGTACTGACAACGCTCTGACGCCGTACACTGACATTGCAGAGGTCGCAGTCTGAATCGCGTCGACCAACATGGACGCCGTTCAGACAATGTGACAGGGGCCGTACTCTCGCAGCCCGAAACCCGCCCACGTGGCGCACACGTGGCACAACAAAAAGCGGACTTAAATGGCGTCTACATAGACAGACCTCTTTTGAAAGACGTCGAGCAGTGCAGACGTCATTCAGTCAGAAATCTCAAGACCCCTCAGGGTCGAAACCAGGGGATCCGGCCCGAACCCGACCCGAATACTGAACCCGAAACCTTAGTCCTTACACCAAACCTTCCACTACCTTGGTGGTCTTCTCGTGGTTTGAGTAAACTCTGTAGCATTCTTGGGAGGCCTCTTTATACGGATCATCTATAACAACCACCAGGAAATGCTTGCAATGTGCACGTGTTTGTGTGCTTATGGGGGTTGATGTTGAATTCCCAAACCTTTTGCAAGCAGTTAATTTCCGTGGTGAGCAGGAAGATATTTCTATTTCGTATGAATGGAGGCTGATTATATGTTCTGCATGTTCATCTTATGGACACTAGGATCGAAAGTGCATGGCATCCGAAGGTAGGCCTGTTGAATTGAATATTGGGACTGGGTTTGAGCGACCTAGAAGAAGGTTTTAGAGGCCAAAGTTGACATCTAGTGATGCTCTAGAAGGCTGTGTAGGAGAGATTCCTCTCAGGCAAATTATTACAACTTCAACTTCTAGCAAAACAAACAACTCTTTTGAAGTTCTTCGGCAACTTGATGGAAAAAGTGCAGCGCAGGAGGTGCACATAGATCTGGATGCTACTGGTGAACCGGTCATTGAAGTTTGTCAAAACTCGGCTACTCGGACTGAGTTGACCGAGTTAGCTCCCCATTTGAAGTCATTTGGCACTGAGTTGGCTAACTCATGTGCTGGGAACCCTAATCCTAGCGTTTGCAAGCAAGCAACAACATGGGTGGTGGCTAGAATGCATCCCAAGGCGGCGGCTTCTAAAGATCCGAAAATTTTGGACTGCCAATTTCCAATAGATTCCGTGCAAGATTTGGTAAGGGGCCATCTGTTATTTATAGTGAGTATCCTTCTAATATGGTAGCTAATTCAAATGTTCTGGAGCTATCCAAATCTAGGCATGGTTCTAATAAAGGACAGCATGTTTCAGCTAGTGAGTGTGCACAATTACTGATTTTGGAGGCTGCTGCATCTAATAAGTCTTGTTCTAGTGCGGGTTGAGAAGGTATTTCCAGCCTGGCTGCATGTAATTCAAATATTCAAATTTTTGGGAAGGATTCAGGTCACCCTAGTGGTAAGGTTAATGGTATCATTTTTATGGACAAGGAAAACCTTCAGGATAGATTGGAGAAGATTCAGTCCTAGGTGTTCTTTATCCAAACGTGTGCAATGAGGTCATCTCTTGGAATGCTAGAGGTTTAAATAAGAGTAATAAAAGGATAGATATTCGTCATACTATTTCTTATTCTAAGGTGGATATTATGATCCTTTTGGAAACTAAAGTAAAAAAATGTCTCAAGGATAAAAGAAGAATCTCCATTGCCCCCTCCATGTACTTTTATTACAATTATGCATCTCACTTAAGAGGAAGGATCTGGATTTTATAGAATTCTGTCTCTATCTCTATCTCATTGCTCGAGGAACATGCACAATTTATTCACTTGTTATGTAAGGATCTGAAATCTCAGGAATCTTTTTTATTGAATATAATTTATGCTTCAAATTTGGTTATGGAGAGAAGGGATCTCTGAAACCATATTATTTCTCTCAATATGCAAATTTGCCATGGCTGCTTATGAGAGATTTAACTGTGTCAGGTCACCATATGAGAAAATTGGATGTAGAAAACTCACTACAATACTGGTTGATTTTAACCATTGTCTTGATGCAAGTGTCCTACATGATTTAAAAAGTGTGGGTAATATTCGCTCTTGATGCAGTAAGTCCTTCAGAAGCAGAAGAATTGTTGCTAGATTGGATCCAGCTGATTTATGGCGGAATTCTTTTATGGGTAGCTGGGTTCACTATGGAAACTCAAGAATTTCATATCATACTCAGTTATGTACTTTCACAGAAGATGTTGAGATTTCTCGTCTAAAGCCTTTTAGATTCTACAATATGTGGATTTTTAATTATCAATTTATGGAAACAGTCAAATATGTTTAGAGGAAGGATATTACAAGGACTCCAATTTTTTCTCTGTATCAAAAATTAAAGTCTCTTAAGCAGGTTTTGAAGAAATGGAACCGTACTCACTATAGGAATATTTTTCAGAATGCTACCTGTGCACGAGAAACTCTTCATAAAGTCTAAACCATTCTTCGAAAGAAGTCACTTGATGAGGAAGCTATTTTTGTGGAAAAGGAAACTAGAACTTTATATTTCAAGACTCTAAGAGATCAAGAATCATTCCTTCAGCAAAAGGCAAAACAATACTGGCTTGTATAAGAGATGATTGCACAAAGATTTTCCACTCTTCTATTAAAGGAAGGCGTATGGTTAACACAATAAGAAGATGTAAGTTAGAGGATGGTACTCTTGTTGATGATATTAATGCCGTTAAAAATCATGCTCTTCAATTCTACACTTCTCTTCTCAACAAAGATAGAACCTGTATGCATCCAGATATTCAGCCAAGGTATACTCTGAACTCATAGGATTGCTCATTTCTTATTGCACCTTTTTCTTCTAAGAAGATAAGTAAGGTCATTATGGCATCCCCCAAAAATAAGTGCCCGGTTCGGATGGTTTTTCAGTTGAGTTGTATCAATCATGTTAGAGTATTATTGGAGAATCAGTAATCCAAGTTGTTTTATTCTTCCTTAAAGGTGGCCCTTGGCTAAAGCAGGCTAGTTGCACATTTATTTCCTTGATTCCAAAAAATGAATGTGCTAATTCTTTTGACCAGTTTAGGCTCATTTCATTATGTAATTTCTTCTATAAGATTGTTGCAAAGATACTTACTAACAGGATGTAGATGATTATGCCAAAATTCATAAGTCCGAATCAATCAGCATTTATCAAGGGCAGAAGAATGTAAAACAACATTTTATTGGTCAATGACCAATCATCATAAGGATTCATTGGTTTCTCCAAAAGTGGATCTTAAGAAGGCTTTTGACTATGTTCATAGGCCTTTTATTCTTTACATGATGGCAAAAATGGGCTTTCCACCTCAATAGATATCTTGGATTAGTACTTGCATTAATTTACCAACTTTCTCTGTCCTATTCAATGGTTCTCTAGTTGATTTCTTCAAATCCAAGAATGGTATCCGACAAGGGGATCCTCTTTCCCCATATATTTTTTGCATTGCCATAGAGGGGCTGGTCTAGAAGCTGGAGGAGCAAGTGGCTCGTCTCTCCACTAGGGACCTTCCTCGGGAGCTCTCACGTCTCCAGTCTCGGCTGGTGTTCATCACTGAGGAGAGAGAGCGAGAGTGGCAGGAGCGGTAGCGACTAGACACGGAGATGTCCTCTCTTCAGGTTTAGTTGGGCATTGCCGAGCACGAGCGCCGTAGTGTCGAGGAGCGGTACTGACTTACTCGGCAATGGGCTCAGGAGCGTGAACAGGCGAGCGCTTTCACAGCCAGTGTGGCCATCTCCTCTGGTCAGGCTGGTCCCAGTGCCATGGGTCCACCACCGCCGCCGTCCAGAGCACCAACACTAGATGCCCAGGATGAGGCCCAGAGCCAGTTCAACGAGGGGGCCGGAGAGAGTCAGCCGTGAGGGCTGTTATCATGTAGTTTTCCTTTTCTTTTGTGAGTCCTGTACAAAACACTTTTTGATATATATATGAAACTTTTGCCCTCAGCTTTGTACTCTTTCGTGGGGATTCTTTGACTTTCATACCTGTGTCCTGTACATGACTTAGCAAATAGGTTAAGCATCCATTCAGGCCTAGCCCCTTGTCTAGTTAAGTAATTGATTCTTTCCTTGGTAGAAAGGTCAAGTGGCGAAGCCTTTATTAACAAAGGTAAAAGAAATAATTGAACTGTAAGAAATAACAGAGTAAAAATGCAACATGCAAGCAAGCAGATGCTTACTAGAAATAAAAGGAATGAAACACACCAAATGCTATAAGCAGATGCTAATTGAAATATTTTTGTTTGAAATGTTTCATTTTGTTTGAGTTTTGGAATATACATATATATATTTTTTTGGATTTTGACATATCTATTTTTTATTTATTTTGAGAAATATATATTTTTTTGGATTTTGAGGTATATATATTTTTAGATTTTGAGATATATATTTTTTTGGATTTTGAGATATATATTTTTTTTAGATTTTGAAATATATATATTTTTTGGATTTTGAAATAATGTGCAAACCAAAAGACTAGCACGGTACTCAGATCAAAAGAACATATTCATTTACTAACTTAATTCCCAAATTGTTCTTCAATAATCTAACTTAGACTCATCGTGCTTGAGTTTGTATTTTCATTCGTGATCCCATTCGATGATCTGACCCTTAGTCAATCTAGGCCGTTCCTCAAGCTTGAAGTACACCTCTTCAGAAATAAAGGAAGAATTTGTCTAGAAAGCCCACGAGAGGGTTCTGGAGACCCAAAAAGGTGTCCTTTCTTTATCTTAATATTTGTTGGGGTTCGGTCATTTTATTTCCAGGGTATTTATCGACCTTGCGTTCCCTTTTCATTTGATTTTATGGCCTCGGTATAACATTTGTAATGTAATGGCCTTTTGATTTTTTGTATCGACTTTTGCCTTTTGCTTTTGCTTTTCTTTTCCTTTTCATGAGACGGATCTCCCCCTTTTTTTTTTATAACGGGCTCCTACTAAGATGACGGGTACTTTTGATAGTCTATTCTAAGCCTCGTTCCGACATCGTGGGCTGAGTGTAAAAAAAGAATTTTTGTTTAAAAGAATGAATTGCACTTTACACCCTTAGTCAAGCTTTCGGTATTCCTTCGGACTTCATATCTCTTGTTATTCACGAACCAAACATGTCAGTATGTGTAGTAATGTGTTTGAATTAAATTATCTAGACTGATAAGGGAATTTAGGTTTCAAAATTTTCTGATCCCACTGGTCTTTGTACCATGTTGATCGACTCTTTAACCTAAGGATAGTATTTCTTAAGATACAGACCATTCCAGGAGTGAGTTAACTCTTGCCCTTCTGCATTGACTAAGCAATATGTTACTAGGGAAAGCATGCGATATGACATATGGTCATTCCTAATTGGGTTGGAGCTTAGAATGCAGACCACTAGGTTTTACAAAGATTCTTTTGACGACTATTTCACCAACTTTAAATTTACGTTCAATGACTTTCTTTTAATAAAAAAGTGCTAATCTGTTCTGATATACTCTTGCATGATTAGCAGCTGACCATTTTCTTTCGTCTAAAAGTTCCAATTGAGCAAGGAGTGCTGAGCTGTGCTCATCAATAGAGAATGCTTTGTTCAATTGTACTCTTAATGACGGTATGAGGATTTCGTCTGAAACTACTGCCTCCATTCCAAATGTTAAGGAATACGGAGTCTGCCCAGTGGGCCTGCAGATTGAAGTTCGGTATGCCCATAGAGCCTCAATTAATTTCTCTGGCCAATCTGTGAATTTATGAGATTTACACATCTTTTTGATGATTTTAATCAAAGTCTTGTTAGTTGTCTTTGCTTAGCCATTACCTTGCGGATAATAAGGAGATGAATGATGCAATGTAATTTTATACCTGTTGCAGAGGTCCTTCAGCTCTTGTGATATGAACTGCGGTCCATTGTCGATGACGATGGTGCTTAGAATTCCGAATCTTGTAATGATATTCTTCATGATGAACTTGCAGACGGTTGATGCTTTGACTTCCGTGTAAGCTTCAACTTCTGCCCACTTGGTGAAGTATTCTGTTGTCGTGAGAATGAAGGATTTTTGCTTAATGTTGGAATCAGGATTACTAAAGGGTCCAATGACGTTGAAAGCCCACATAGAGAAAGGTCATGGGGAGGAAACATGATGGAGTGAAGATGCAGGGGAATGAATTTTGTTGACGTGGAGTTGACACTTGGCACACCTACGAACATACTCTATGCAATCTTCTTTCATGGTTGGCCAATAGAATCCTTGTCTAAGGATCTTCTTTGATAGTATTTGTCCATTAACATGGCCACCACAAACTCCAGTATGAGCTCCTTCTATGATCTTCCAAAGTTTATCTTCGTCTAAGCATCTCAAGAGAAATCCATCAAAACCTTTTTTCCTCAGCTGTGGCTTCTTCAGGATACGATTGATCTTCACAATATCTGACAATTTCATAGTACCATGATTTCTCTTCATCATTCATCTCTTCTTGTAATTCTAATAACATTATCTCTCGCTTCTCCACAATGTCTCAATCTCTGACTTTCTTCAGCAACTTTTCCTTAGTTCTAAGGAATGAAAGGTCTTTCACGGTAGATGAGAGATGCCTATAAACAATGATCGATTCAGATTGTCTGCAGATTGGAAAATCAAGAGATGATGCAAGGGAAGCTAGAGCGTCAGCTCAGATGTTCTGATTTCGAGGAACATGGATGAAGATCAATTTAGTGAAAAGCTTAGCATAGGCAGAAGTAAGTTTTTGATAAGGCTTAAGCTTGGGATCAAGAGTTCGATATTTGGTTAACACTTGGCGAATGATCAATTAACTATCACCCACAATTCTGAGTTTGGTAGTACCATGGAGATGAGCAGCCTCGAGGCCAGTAAGGAGTGCCTCATATTCAGTTATATTGTTAGTGACTAGAAAGTCAAGCTAAAAGGCTCGTGGAATGATGACATCTTCAGGTGACAACAGAACAATGTCGATATCCTTACCGTGGGAATTCAGAGCTCCGTCAAAATGCAGAGTCCACATATCATCTTTGATTCTGTTTATGGACATCAGTTCCTTATCCGAAAACTCCAATCGGACTAGATCAAAACGAGGAAGGAGATGGTGAGCGAGATGTTCTGCTATGGCATAGCCTTTGATTGCTTTTTGTTGAATGTAAGTGATATCAAATTGAGATAAAAAGCTTTACCATCGTGCTAATCTATCAGTGAGGACGGATTTCTCAAGGAGAAACTTAATGGGATTCATCCTAGCAATGAGATGAACTTCGTGAGCTAGAAAATAGTGCTTCAGCTTTTAAACCACCCATACAAGTGCTGCACATGTTTTCTCCATCGCTGTATATCTTTGTTAAGTGGGGTTAAGAAGTTTAGAGAGATAATAGGCTGCCCTCTCCTTTCCTTCTTCATCTTCTTGTGCTAAGACAGCCCCCACCGCATCATCCAAGACAGAAATATATAGAATCAAAGGTTTATCTAGAGATGGTGGTCTCAAGACAGAAGGACTTGCTAAATAATTCTTCAAACCATCGAATGCCTCGTGACACTTATCGTCCCAATCAAATTTGACTCCCAGTTTGGTAAGCTCGTAAAACGGCTTACACCTTTGTGAATGTTGAAAGACAAATCGACGAATAAACTGCAACCTCCCAATTAATCCTCTTAACCCTTTCAAATTCTTGGGAGGTGGCATCTCTCTGATAGCTTTTGCCTTGTTGGGATCGATCTCAATGCCCCGTTTACTGTCAGTGAATCCAAGTAATTTCCCTGAGGATACTCCGAATACCCATTTCTTGGAGTTCAACTTCAACTGATATTCTCTGGATCTTTCTAAAACTCTTGCTAAAACCTTGGCATGCTTAGCCTTAGTCTTAGATTTCACTAACAGGTCATCCACATACACTTCTAGATCGATGTGCATCATGTCATGGAATATTACCATCATAGCCCTTTGATAAGTGGTTCCAGCATTCTTCAGTCTAAAAGGCATGACGACATAACAATGTCCCCCAAGGTGTGGTGAATGATGTTTTCTCTTGATCTTCCTCTGCCAACTTGATCTGATTATATCCTGAGAATCCATCCATAAATGATAGAGTTTCATAGCCAGCTGTTTTATCAATGAGTACATCAATGTGAGGCAGTAGATAGTCATCCTTAGGATATGCCTGGTTCAGATCTTGGAAGTCAATACAGGTTCTGACTTCCCATCCTTCTTCATAACCGGGACTATGTTGGCCACCCATTGTGGATAGAAACTCTAATAAACTTGGCTTTATGCAGCTTATCGACCTCTTCCTTCATCTTCAAAGCCATTTGTAGGTGGAATCGCCTTAACTTTTGTTTAACCGAGCTAGCTCCATCCTTTAATGTCAATCGATGTTCTACTAGTGATGAGTCTAACTCTGGCATATCCTCATAACTCTAAGTGAAAGTGTCCTTATAATCCTTAAGAACTTGGACCACTGCCTCCTTATCTGTTTCAGAAAGATTTTTACTGACGAGGACAACCTTAGGTTCATCTATAGTTCCTAGATTAATCTCTTTGGTAGGCTCTTCTACGGCAGCTGAGGGTTCATCAAATCTTTTCACTTCACTGGCATTGCCTCAGCCGCGTCCTCGTCATCTTCCTCATCTTCAACCATGGGGTCTTTCTCGTGTATCAATTCATACACCCCATATCCATCATTGACCGACTCATCATCTTCACAATCTTTTGGCATCTTCATAGGATTCTCTAATAGTTGAGGGATAATAGAGCAACAAAAGCATTTAATAGCTAGATCCTGGAGGTATCTATTTGGGATTCTTATACCGTTAGATTTCCTAGACTTCCTAATTTGATTAACTTGCCTAGAACTAGACTCCCTAACTTCATTAGACTTACTATCTTCACTAGACTCCCTATCCTGACAAAATGGGGACGAAGAAGGATAAAAATTATAGGGTACATAGGTGAATACAGGAGAATCCTCCCGAGGGGAGGGACAAAGTAGATCTAGAAGAGAATCTTGCCCGAATGCCCCACTCGGTGGGGTACAATCGGACAAGTATGAGGTTTCCTCAATGAGGATCTGGGAGGAAGAAGTTGCCGAATTGGCATTTTTTTTTGGAGATAAGATGAGTTAATCATAAAACAAGAATGAATGTGAACAGGAGGAGAATGAGATGGAGGAAGCGGCACTAAGGCCAAAGGATTGGGGGGATCATACAATAATATGTCCCAGATTAAATCATAAATCCTCTTCAGATCGAGAGGAGGTTGAGGGATAAAGTCCCATTGGGACAGAGTGACCATAATAGGCGGAGCCCATAGAATATTTTCAGTGATGACCCGCGACCAAGTCGAAGTCAGAAGCAGAGTGCGGAATAGAGTGTGAATGGTGAAAATGTGAGAGGAATGGGTTCCTCTCCAGAGAAAATCAGTAGTATAACCAGCTTCATAGGGGTCATCTGTTTCCTTATACAGCAGAATTCTCTTGTCAAAAATGGCGCCAGGCCCTTCAATCAGCTTGTTTATCAGCGGTGGCCACTTA
This sequence comes from Zantedeschia hybrid cultivar, assembly GCA_030544215.1. Lineage (NCBI taxonomy): Eukaryota > Viridiplantae > Streptophyta > Magnoliopsida > Alismatales > Araceae > Zantedeschia > Zantedeschia hybrid cultivar. The sequence continues at coordinate 31,409,445 of JARZZO010000009.1, read as the reverse complement.
GGCTCAGAGGGATCAAGGAATAATCTGTTTAATGCAATGTACAAATCCCTCAGGTCGAACCACCGGTACCATTCACATTCTGGATCTTGGAATTTCCTCTTTTTCATAGGCCACAGAGCCTCCACGGACTGGTACGTCAGCAATTCTGAGCAGTGTCTAGCCAGGTCCTCCCATATATATCTTGTAGGTCGAACTGGGAAGTGATTAGCACTATGTTATCATTATCATGACTGATTATGGGCCCTTTGACAAAATGTCTATGCAGGGTCCATGTCAAGGGATCTCGGCCTTCTTTATATGGGTTGGACATTGTTTCCCAGGCCTTCTGGCCGTCTTCACCTTCTTGCTGTTGTACAACGTCATGCCTGACTCTTCTTGGCCTATAGCCCAGGCCATTACTGGATATCCTTCAGTTGTCTTTAACGGGCGTAGTTCTGCCCTGCAATTGCGTGCCCAGACCCTTTCTAGGCTGATAGCCACCTTTCATCATAATTTTCCAGCTAGGGATACTCATGCACTTCCCCCGTTTCATGGCATCAATTGGGTAGGAATCAAGCTTGGTGGCTTTCAAAGGATCAGCCGTAGGATGACAAACCTGTAATACCAACAACAGAGGTTGTTGGCCAGGTAAAAGTGTCGGCCAATTCAAAGAATGAGTGGTAGCAAGAATTGGCATACTTGTGACTTTAATAATGCATCGCTTGTATGGGAATTTGAGGCAGTGATTATTTGTAGAGGGAATTACCTCAAGGGACTTAATATAAGGGCGGCCAAGGATGCCCTTCAAAGATGGATCGATTTTCAAGATGTGGAATTCGACCTCGTCATGACAAACAAGACCTAACTCTACTTTTAAATAAATCATTCTTATAGGGGAACGGGTAGAATTGTCATAAGATGTAATAGAAATTAGAGAAGGCAGCCATTTCTCCTTGGGTATACCACACAGTTCAAAGGTCTTTGGGGATAGAACATTGATTGAGGCCCAGGTGTTAACCAGGCATGTATCTACGGCCTTCTTACAGATGTTGACCGTAATACTCAGAGCTATGCCTCTGGCTGGTGGTGGTGTTAGTTCCGAAGTATGGAATGAAATAGAGGGCTGATCCCCCTAAGAAACTAACAGCGTAGTGATCTTTTCCACCGGCACGTCTTTGTTGACCATTACTTTCTAAAGGTACTCTATCAAAGCTTCTTGCTGGGTCTTGGATCTCTTGATCAACTCGAGCATAGAGATTCGTGCCGGTGTCCAGTCTAATTGTTCCAATAGGTCATATTGAGTGCCTAGTGTACTCTCATCATTATGTACTTCCTCTGGCGGCTATGATGGGCCGTCTATGACCATGGACTGCCCGCTCCGGAGCGTGTGTTCTTTAATAGTGGAAGGTCTAGGTGATAGTTTGAGCACCGCGGGGTTGGTGGGTGAAAGATGGAGTGGGGAATTGGTCAATGGTTGATGGTGTGAGGTTGTTTGGTGAAGGCATGGTGCGGATGAGGGGTTTAGAGGGTTGGATGGTGGATGGGTAAGTGGTTGGTATGGGTGATGTGGGGAATGGCATACGGAGCAATGGTTTAGATGGTTGTATGGTACTAGGATAAGTGGTTGTGGTAGGTGGTGTAGGGAATGGTATGCGGAGCAGTGGTTTGGATGGCAGGAGGAGTGGATAGTTGGCTTGCGGAGGATTGTCCAATGGAGGCGTGGTGGTGGATGGTGTAATAGGTCTAATGGTAATGGGTTGTGGTTTGGGTATACGGAGGATGCGACGTGGCGATTGCTTGACAGTGCTCGAGAGGTGACCTGTTGAGTAAATAAAGGAAGAGTCCTCTACCTTCCACTATTGCTCTCGGTTAGCCTCAGACTGGCTATTCATCAAAATGGGAGAAATCTTATTCTGATGTTGGTGCTCCGGCAGTGGGTTCTGCACTATACCCATGTTCGGAGGTGTTGTTGCCTGTGCTGGCACTCTCTGTTGTTGTTGTTGCTGCTGTTGGGGTTGTTGTTGTTGATGTTGTTTCTGCTGCTGAGGTCTTCTCGCTTTCAGGGTGGATATGTATTTCCTCATCTCCTCCCAATCAATGTCTCCTTGTTCGTTGAGATCATGAATGTAATCTCATAATTAGAAGCAGGTATTTATCGTGTGCCCAAGTTGTCTATGAAAGAAACAGTACCTGGAGGCATCGACATTCTGGGGCCAGACTGTTTTCTCTCTAGGCAAGACTAAGGCATTGGCTGCCATCAAGGCATTAAAGATGTCCAATAGAGATTCTGGGAGTGCCGGATATGTTGCTCTTTTTGGGCTTGGAGGCTTCCTTGGCTGTTATAATCGCCAGGAGGAGGTACATTATGGTATGCCGGCAGTGCGCACGGCTGGTACTATTGTTGTGTAGGCTGGTACTGCTAGTTCGGTGGTTGCTGATACTGTTGGTTCGGTGGCTGCTGATACTGTTGGTTTGGTGGCTGCCGGTACTGCTGCTGCTGCTGTGGCTACTAGTATTGTTGGTTCGGAGGCTGTTGATACTATTGGTTCGGAGGCCTATAACCTTGCTAGTTTGGAGGTTTGTAACCTTGCTGGTTTGGTGGTTGCTGGTTTTTCACGAACTGGGGTTGATTATTGTTCATGATGCTGACTTGCTCGTGGGAGAGCGTGCCCTCAGTTGTCAGACCCGTGCTTGGAGAGTTTGGCACGGCAGGCTTCCGAGGTGGAGGTCTGCTGGGTCGGTAAGGATCAAAGACGTTGGAGAAGGTAGCATCCTTGAAGGCGTTCTGGCAATAACGCGTGTGTAGATACGCTAATTTTGACATCATTTTGAGTAAATTTCATATCATATAATAATGCCTCAGAATGGTCTGATATTTAATCATTGGTTAATTTTTATTGATCTTTTTAAGTTAATTATCTAAATTATGTCGGGTCAGACAGATATGATTTAAGTTAATTAATTAAATTGATTTTAACTCAAATTTCAATTAAAATATGAAGAAGTCTAAAAGACGTCGACTTGTGTAGACGCCATTTAGAGTTTATTCCTATTTTATTGTTTAAATTTGAATTTTAATCAGTAGATTAATTAGCTAAAAGACGTCTACATGTCACGACGCCATTTAGGTTTCCTAAGTTCTTTCTACTTCTCTTCCGGATGTTTATCCTTATCTTAATTAGTTTAAAAAGCGTCTTTAAGTGGCGACGCGTTTTATCTAATTACATATAAAGATAAACTTTTCCTGGATGTTTATCCTTATCTTAATCAATCTGAAAGGCGTCTCCCATGGGCGACGCGTTTTAGATAATTACAGATAAAGATGAATTAATCTGTATGTATCTGTTAGTTAAACTTGATAAATCTTAAAATTTCTCCATGTAAATCCGCGGATGTAAGGAAGTCTATAAATACTTAGCCTCTTGGACGAGTGACAGTTAGTGATATTGATGTGAGTGATATCGAGTGATAATTGGCAATCATTTCGGCGGTTATTAGAGCAAAGAGGCTTGAAGGCGACGTCCAAACGCTGAAGTGCTACTTCCAAGAATCTTCATTCGTCTAAGATCCATTGAAGACCAAGGCTTCCAGGGGCCATCCAGCATTAACTTTCACTTCATTTATGCATATTTTTCACATTTTCACCCCATTAGTTTCACATTCTTCATCATCACTCCATGCAACATACACAACACTAACATCATTTTCAAAACCAATTTGTTAAAGGGGTTTAAAAGACCATCCCAACAAGTGAGTTTACATGCTTAGTTGCATGTTTAAAATTTTCTCTAGAATGGATACTACTTCTTCCTAAGTTCTTATCATTGTTCTTTGTTTCCTTCTACTTCTTGCAAGGTACAAAGGAGAATCAAAGGGAAGGAAATCAATAGCAAACAACAAGGATTTTGGATGATCCTCAAAACTCAACAGCAGCCAAAGCAAGAACAAAGACAAGAAAGGGCTCTCTTTCTTTAGCCGGCTGAAGGAGGGGACCCAAGAGCTCAATATCTCCCACATCCAAACAGGTAGGCGATCAAATCTTCTTTTGAAACTTTTTAGTCAAAAGTTTCTGGCGATCACATCACTTAGCTTCTTTTTAATAGGTTTATTTTGCACTTAACAACATAGTTTTTTCATGATAATCACACACTCATTTTAAGCACTCACAGCGCCCTCTCATAGAGTTCCGCCATGTTTGTTAGATTGTTCAATGCAAGGATCAGCATGTATTAGGGGGTGTCATTGGAGACCAACATTTTGAACTACTCGGATTCGGACATATGATCCTTAATTTTCTCTGCCATACTCCTCCATTTATTGGCGAATGTAATGAAGTCTTCATCGGTCTTCATTTGCTCAGCAACCAGATCAGTTATGGATAGAGACGGTGCGATTATGTCCTGATATCGTTGAATAAATTTCCTTGATACGATACCATAATCCTCCACTTCAGATGGTTCTAAAGAGAAGAACCACTTGAGGACTGGTCCCTCTAATGATTTTCTGAACAAGAATGACAACGACCTCTTGTCGTCTGCTAGAAGGAGGATTCGTACATGAACTCCTTCGGGTGGGTGAAGGGGTTACCAGTACCATTGTATTTCCTATACATTGGCATTTCTGATGGTGGTAAATGAAACATAGGCAGACTTGGAAGATTGATCTCAGGTGCAACCTTGACTCCCATCATCTTCTGGAAATTGTTGAACTGCTCATCCATGCGTTCCATCTTCCCGAGCAGGGCTTGAGTTGTTGGATCAACTTGGGGAGGAGGTGGTGGTGGTACATGATACACCTGTTGCCTGGAATATGCAGGGCAAGGTGGACAATAAGGCTGTGGTCAGGCAGCGCTTCTGCCATGCCCAAGGGCATTTTGGTAAGTTGGCATTGATGGTCTGGCCGGTTGCCTTGAAGAGGATAATTGTAGCCCAGCCAGCAGAGAAGTTGAGAGCTGAAGGCCTTCCATGGCCTGATGAATAGAGGAAGTATGCTGGGGAGGAGGTTGAGGAACAATAGGGGGAACCATAGGATTCGGTTCAGCAGACTGCACGAGCGTTTTCCCCTTTAGGATAGATTGGATTACCTCGAACTGTTGAAGATTCAGATGGGAGGCCAGAACTTCCAGAGCGGTAGTTAGATCGGGGGGATTGGTGGATGAGGGCCCATTTGGGTCTATGGCTCCCTCGAAGACAAGATTGGACATCGTATGCACATCTCTTGCATGACACATAAAGGGGTACACTCAGAAGGTATTCAAGTACCAACTCATGGGAATATTCATATGTCACACTTGATATTTGCAGATGATCTCATTTTGTTGATCAAGCCTCATTTGAAATCAGCTATGGAAATTGCAAAAGTGTTGGAGAAGTTTCACTCTTATTTTGGGCTGCAACTCAATAATATAAAGAGCAAAATGTACATTGGTGCTAACGTCAAGCATAAACAATCCTTTGTGAATGCTTTAGGTGTCTCAGAGGGATCTTTGCTAGTTGTATGCTTGGGTCTGCCACTCATATCTTCTAGTGTAACGACCCGCCACCCTATAATCGGGGATCCGATTACTAAATGGGTACCGAATCATTAATTTGGGACCAAACCAGGATCTAGTAAGTCTGGGAAATAAATAATAAACTAAGCTAAACATTCACATCGCATTGACTTGAAATAAAAGTGCAGGAATTAAAATTATTACAATGCGACTCGATACAGCAAATAATTACATTCTCCAACAGAAGGAAATAATTAAACATGCAGGCCAAAGATAAATAACAACTACATCGGGGCATACCCCGGAACAACCGCTGAAGGCACACCACACCCGGCCGCACACGCCGCTCTAAGTCTGCTGGGAGTCCTCACCTGAAAACCGCAGGGGTGAGTCTCAAGACAAGACTCAGTAGGGATCCTTCGATCCCCACTGCCCACGCACACACCCACAAGTGTAAAGTACAGCTAACAGAAAAGTAACAAGTGTAGTGGCAGGTACAATATCTAATTCTCTACGTGAGAACACATGCAGTCGAAATATAATAATCATGCACATTCTAAATCAACCGTTAGAAAACCCACAACTGCCGTCTCAATAGAACTCGCCGACCGTACAAACAACGGTGGGAAAAACCTCGACCCGCTGAGACCAAGGAGTAGCCCCTCGGATAGCACGCTCGCTACTCCGGCCCAACCGGCTCAGGTGACTACCCTTTCCCTCAGCATGAGTGACTCTCCGAATGTACCACTCCGACACCAGTACTAGCTGACCCCGGGGTTCACCAGGTGACCCTCTCTCACTAGGCGTCACCCCGCCCACGCCCCCACCGGCGCTGTGCTCACGCCCCCACCAGCACAGGGTGATAAAGTGCTACAATGTCACTCCAGGTCCACAGTAACTGAAAACCCAACACAGTGCGATCCGGTCACGTGAAAAGCCCGCGATCGCATAACACACATAGAACCATCCGATCATGAGGAATCCATCTCTATCGGGTGCATTAAAACATGTGCTAACCAACTATCTAGCAGTATGAACACGTTTTACTGGCATGAATTAGTGGGATTCTGTCTTGAATCGCGTCGAACGAGGTCGACGCCATTCAAGCTCCATGTATAGGTTCATATAAATCAGTCTTCAGAATCTGGCCTTAAAAGGCATCGACACCAGAGGACGCCGTTTAAAAGGCGTCGACATCCCCAGACGCCATTCAACACGGAAATCCGGAAATTCCAAGACCTTTACTCAGGGGATTTTCTGCCTTAAAAGGCGTCGTGGGTGCCTGACGCCATTCAAAAATGCGTCGTTCACTCATGACGTCTTTTAAGCTCTGAATTCCCAACCTGGCAGACTGCCTGTCAGGCGATTCCTGTCTAAAAGGCGTCGTGACGGCCCGACGCCCTTCAAAAAGGCGTCGTCCATGCACGACGTCTTTCAAGCCCAGGAGCCAGGATCGCCCTAAGCCCGAGGGCTCCCTTTCCAACCCCAAACAAACCCAAAACGGAGGGAAGAAGAGGAACAATACCATCCATAGGCAATACATTCATGGAAATCCCCCTTATCATCAAATGAACTCCTAAACATGCTCATTCTAACCCCCAAATCAAAGATCTACCACATGCATAAACGAGGAAAAACATGGTTTTAATCACGATGCTATGGGGAACGTCACCCTACTGGACACTCGAACGCCTCCGAGCTTCAAGCCGTCCGCCTGTCTCTCCCCACGCCGCCGCCGGTACCGCCGAGGTCGTCCTAGCCCCACCGTGACGTCGGCCGCCGTCCGGAGAGCAGAACGCCGCAGTGGAAGTGGGGGTGGTAGGGGTAGGAGCCAGGTAGAGGATGGAGTGGAGGGAGAGGCGAAATGGTGTGAGGAAAAGAGGGAGGAGGAGGGGGTCGCCGCCGGTCGCCGGAGGAGAATGAGAGAAGGAGAGTAGGAGAAAATGAGGGAAAGAAGGAGGGCTCGCGGGGTTAACCAGAAACTGGCTAAAACGCGTCGACATGCACGGACGCGTATCAGGTGACATGACGGCCGCTCTGACAAGATTCTGAAACGCGTCGTCCTACACTGACGCCATTCAGACAACTTGTCAGGGCCGTACTCTGACACACCCAGAGTCGCAGTCTGAAAGGCGTCGACCCACACGGACGCCGTTCAGACGACCTGACAGGGCCGTACTCTCGCGGCCCAAGGTCAGTCCACGTGGCACCCACGTGGCAGAACCTGAAACGCGTCTGCCACGATGGACGCCGTTTAAAACGTGTCTCGAGGTCCTGACGCGATTCGACTCAGAACCTCCACCCCTCACAAGGGCTAGAACAACGGTGGTCCGACCCGAAAACCGGATCCGAAAGTCTCGATCCTTACATTCTCCCCCCCTTAATAGAAATTTCGCCCTCGAAATTGATTGCTAGGAATATCAAGGTCACAACGGGGATACAAGTTCACGGGAATACTTACGAAAAGAGGTAAGAAAATTGCTCCCGCATCTCATCCTCTCGCTCCCAGGTCGCCTCACCTCCGGAGCGGTACTGCCAAATCACCTTGACCAACGGTACGACCTTGTTCCGCAAGACCTGATCTCTGCGATCCTCAATACGAACCGGATACTCTGGGAATGACAAATCCTCAGCGACCTCCAACTCTGAAAAATCCAACACATGGGACGGATCCTGAACGTACTTCCTCAGCAAGGACACATGGAACACATCGTGCACTCCTGCAAGACTGGGCGGCAAGGCCAGCTGATACGCGGTTTCCCCAATTCGAGCAAGAATGGGAAAAGGTCCAATATATCGCGGACTCAGCTTGCCTCGCTTCCCGAATCTCATCACACCCTTGGAGGGTGAGACTCGGAGAAACACGTGGTCCCCAACCTCAAATTCAAGTGGTCTCCGTCGGATTTGAGCATAACTCTTCTGTCTGTTCTGAGCTGCGGTCAACCTCTGTCGAACCGTCCTGGCAATCTCAGCACACTGCTGCACTAACTCAGGTCCTGCTATCTGCCTCTCACCGATCTCGGACCAACACACCGGAGATCGACACGGCCGCCCATACAAGGCCTCATAAGGCGCCATGCCGATGCTAGAATGATAGCTGTTGTTGTAGGCAAACTCCACGGTGGACAAGTGTTGTTCCCACGAACCTCCCCAGTCTAGGCAACACGCCCTGAGCATATCCTCCAAGGTCTGAATAGTCCTCTCCGACTGCCCGTCAGTCTCTGGAGGGTAGGCCGAGCTGAAAGCCAACTGAGTTCCCAACGCCTGCTGAAAGCTCTTCCAGAATCTGGAAGTAAACCTCGGATCTCGATCTGATACAATGGACAAGGGTACCCCCGTGCAGAGAGATAATCCGGTCCATAAACAACTTAGCCAGCTTGCCGACCGACCAGTCCTTCCTAATGGCTAGGAAGTGTGCCGACTTGGTCAGCCGATCAACGATAACCCAGATAGCGTCTCTCCTGCTAGGGGATGCAGGCAAACCCATCACAAAGTCCATCGTCACATGCTCTAATTTCCACTCAGGAATCGGCAAGGGCTGCAGCAACCCTCCTGGTCTCTGATGCTCGGCTTTAACCTGCTGGCATGTCATACATCTAGCCACATACTCAGCCACCTCTATTTTCATACCGGGCCACCAGAAGTGCCTCCTCAAACAGTGATACATCTTTGTTGTCCCGGGATGCACAGCATACCTCGAACGGTGCGCCTCATCAAGAACACATCTGCGCACGTCTTCCTCAGTCGGGACATAGAGTCTGCCTCTGAATCTGACGGTACCATCATCCCACAACTCAACCTCAGACCTCTGGAGAATCTGCGGTAACTCAGCATCTGCCCTCTGAGCCTCAATCACAGCAGGGTACACAGCCGGTCTCACAGTCAGGCTAGCAAGCACCGCTCTATCCTCTTCACGTGGAACCCTAAAGGAGGATTCCACCACCTGCTCGAACAATGTCCACTCCCGAATCATGAGGTATGATGTAACGACCCGCCATCCTATGACCGGGGACCCGGTCACTAAATGGATGTCGGCCCATTAACTACGGGTTCACACCCGGATCTCACACAACACATCTGGAGGAGTAAGTGCTAAACAAGGCTAAATATAACGATCACACGGACTACAAAGGTAAACGAGTGCGCAGAAAGGGAAATATCAATGTCCGTATACAGTCCAACAATAATTACATGTCCAACAAGTTAAATAAGTACAGGCAGAAGGAAAGTACAACAACATCGGGGCATACCCCGGAACTGAGACAGCTGCTGGTCCGCACACCAAGAAGACACCACGCTACTGCTGCGCCTCGAAGTCCACACCTGAAACCGCAGGGAGTGAGCCACACCAGAACTGGGCTCAGTAGGGATCATCCGATCCCCTGCCTCCCACTCACACACCCACAAGTGCAACAACAGAGATATATGGCAATTAATAAAGCAGTAAACACAGTACTCAACTCAGACAGGAAACGCACGATAAGCAGTGTAGCAAGAACAGTTCTAAGCAACTCGAAGAACCCAACACAGAGTCAAGTCTCACAACCGAAGTCCACAAGGCGACTAAACCACACAGTCGACCGAAGTCAAACGTCGCCTCCCAACACTACCACCACTACTCACGCCTGTCCACCCCTACAGTGTTCCGGGGCACTGTAGGGTGAGGCAGTGAGCCAAACTAGGACTAGCTGGACTTAGTGTACCGCCACTGCCAGCTACGTGTGCACACAAGCAGTCTAGACTACTGTCCTACCACCGGATTGCCTCCACGCTAGGCCTCAGCGCTTCCAGGAGGGCCCTGGGGACCGGCGAACCCCCGTCAAGCCGAAGCTACAGGAACTACCCACAAACCCAACTCTCCCGGGCTGCGTCAGGCCAAAGGGCTAAGGGTACCACTCGTAACCTTGATCAAAGGTCACATCAGGCCCAGTGGCTAAAGGGTAAACCAACTCCCACCAGCTCCACAGCAAGAAACACGCCGGAAGCTGTCACGACAAACGAGGGAAACCCCGACCCGCTGAGGACAAACAGCGATCCCTCGGATAGCACACCGGCTACTCCGGCCCGTCGAGCTCAAGGCGATCCTGCCTTCCTCAGCCAAAGGTAAAACACACAACATGTACCCCTTCTCCCACCGGTACAGACACCATGACCCTGTCCCCATCGGTCCATGGTGACAAACGTAAACCACAGTCATTCCGAATCCATATTCGTACAAGCACACACACAACATGATTCCATTCGTACAGTAAACCTCCGTCTCAGCGTACAGTTGAAGCACACACATATAGATGATGAAATCTCATTCATGCAGAAGTCCTCAGTCTCAGTATACAACTCAAAGCATGCATCTGAACCATCCCACCGTGAAACATGTATCAAATAACCAGAGTTAAGCATTCCTGTCTTGAATCGCGTCGACCGAGGTCGACGCCATTCAAGCTCCACAGACGGGTTCATTAAAAGCCAGATTATCTCTTAAAATGCGTCCACCATTGAAGTCGCCGTTTAAAACGCGTCAGGGTGGCCCGCCGCCATTCAACCCAGAAATCCAGATTGCAGAACCCTTAAACGGGGCATTTCCTGCCTAAATGGCGTCATGATGGCCCGACGTCCTTCTGAAAGGCGTCGTCCATCCATGACGTCATTTAGCGCCAGAACCCCTAACTCAGAAAACCTCGAACAGGGAGGTTTCTGCCATAAAACGCGTCGTACTGACCCGACGTCTTTCGGAAAGGCGTCGACCAGGTACGACGCTTTTTAGCGCCAGAAACCAGGTTTCCTGGTTCAACCCGAGGGTCTCATCCTTAACCCCAAACACCCCGAAAAAAAAGCCCCAAAACGGAAGGAAGAGTAAGAGGAAACCATCCACCACAAGCATGCTACAAATCCGCATTCATAAGCACGGCCATACCCACAAGAACACCCCCTAAACATGCTCATTCTAACCCAAATACATAACATGCCATGCCAAGGAAATCACGAGCACACATCCACAGTCCATGCAAGGTTCGTCCCCCTACCGGTTCTTGAACTCCGCCAAGCTCCGTGCCGCCGTCCCGCTGCACCGCACATCGCCGCCGGTACCCTCGAGGACGCCGCCACTCCGCCGGGACGTCGGCCGCCGTCCGGAGAGTGGAACACCGCGAAGGAAGTGGTGGAGGTAGAGGTGAGAGGTAAGGTGGTGTTGGAGTGGTGGAAGAGGAAGAAGAGGAAGGGAAGGGAAAGAAGAAGCGTCGGAGAGGGAGCGGAGAGGCGAGGAGAGAGAGAGAGAAGGTGAGAATGAGGGAAAGAAGGGGAGGCTCGCGGGGTCAATCCGAAACCAGCTAAAACGCGTCGATCGAGGTAGACGCCTATCAGTCTGACAGGACAGCCGTACTGACAGCGGTCTGAAACGCGTCGACCAACCTGGACGCCGTTCAGACGAAGTGACAGGCCGTACTGACAACGCTCTGGCGCCGTGCCCTGACATCGCAGAGGTCACAGTCTGAATCGCGTCGACCAACATGGACGCCGTTCAGACGATGTGACCGGGGCCGTACTCTCGCGGCCCGAAAACTGCCCACGTGGCGCACACGTGGCACAACAACCTGCAACCTAAATGGCGTCCAGCCAGAAATTACAAGGCCCCACAGGGTCCAAACCAAGGGATCCGGCCCGACCCCGACCCGAATACAGAATCCGAAACCTCAGTCCTTACATATGACATGACCGTTTTCCGACTCAAAGCGTCTGCCACTACATTCGCCTTGCCCGGATGATAAGAAAGGTCAAAGTCATAATCCTTAATAAACTCCATCCACCTCCGCTGTCTCAGATTCAGGTCTCTCTGAGTGAACACATATTTCAAGCTCTTGTGATCTGTAAAAATCTGAAACTTTTCTCCATATAAATAATGCCTCCAGATCTTCAGTGCAAATACCACAGCTGCAAGCTCCAAATCATGAGTAGGATAGTTCTCTTCATGCCTCTTCAGCTGCCGAGAAGCATAAGCAACTACCCTGCCATGCTGCATAAGGACTGCTCCCAAACCTCGACGGGACGCATCTGAGTAAACCACAAATCCACCTGACCCAGATGGAAGCACCAACACTGGGGCTGACGTGAGACGAGTTTTTAGCTCAATAAAACTCTGCTCACAATCCTCAGTCCATACAAAACGAACTCCCTTTCGAGTCAACCTCGACAAGGGGGCCGCTATCGAAGAAAATCCCTGAACAAACCGCCTGTAATAACCGGCAAGCCCCATAAAGCTCCTGATCTCAGTTACTGAAGTCGGCCTGCTCCAGTCCATCACTGCCTCTATCTTAGCTGGATCCACTGCGAGTCACCAGAAATAACGTGCCCAAGGAAGTGCACCTCGTTCAGCCAAAATTCACATTTGCTGAACTTGGCATAAAGCTGGTGCTCTCTCAGGACCTGCAACACTGCCCGAAGATGAGCAGCGTGCTCTTCCTCAGAAGAAGAATAGATCAGAATATCATCAACAAACACAACCACAAACTGGTCCAGGTAGGTCCTGAAGACTCGGTTCATCAGGTCCATAAAGGCCGCCGGAGCATTGGTTAAGCCGAAGGGCATAACCAAAAACTCATAATGCCCATACCGAGTCCTGAAGGCCATCTTACTAACATCCACATCCCTGATTCTCATCTGATAATACCCAGATCTCAGATCGATCTTGGAGAACACCCTCGCGGTCTGCAGCTGATCCATCAAGTCATCGATCCTAGGAAGCGGGTACTTATTCTTTATTGTTACTTGGTACAGCTGCCTATAATCGATGCACAATCTCAAGGAACCATCCTTCTTCCTGACAAACAGAACTGGAGCACCCCAAGGAGACGTACTGGGACGAATGAAACCCTTATCCAACAACTCCTGCAACTGCGCCTTCAACTCAGCGAGTTCGGCTGGCGCCATCCGATACGGGGCCTTAGACAAGGGCGCCGTACCTAGTGCAAGCTCGATGGTAAACTCGACCTCTTGCTGAGGAGGAAGGCCAGGCAGCTCCTCAGGAAAAACATCTACGAACTCACAAACAACCGGCACCTCCCAAGGACTGGGACTAGCACGAACATCAGAAACAACAACAGAGGCTAAGAAAGCCTCGCAGCCACCAGCAAGCAACCTCCGTGCCTTAAAGGCAGAAATGAGAATACCTCGAGAAGAAAGCCTAATACCTTGGAAGAAGAAGGTCGGGATGTCCGGAATAGAGAAGCGCACCCTCTTCCTGTGGCAGTCCACCTCCGTATAAAAGGCTTCCAACCAATCCATACCCAGGATGATATCGAAATCACGAATAGCAAGTACGACCAACTGGGCAGGTAGCACATGACCCTCAATGGTCAAGGGAACATCCCTTAAACAATTATAAGATATCATGAAGTCTCTAGAAGGAACCTCAACCATCAGACCATCAGACAACTCAACAACGGGTGCAGAAAGAATGTCTAGGAACTGCTCGGAAATAAAAGAATGCGAAGCACCTGAATCGATCAACACATGCGCAGAGTTCCCAAGGACGGAGAGTGTACCTTCCACCAAGTTGGACGCGCGAGCCTCCCTCCTGGTGATAGCCAGCACTCTCCCCTGAGTCCTCGGCTTCTTCTGATCGCCATGACCCTGCCCCTGACTATGCCCCTGCGGGCACTGCCTCGCCAGATGGCCCTGTTGGCCGCAAGTAAAACATCTCCTGGGAAGAGTGGGACACTGAGTCCCGCCATGGGCACCACCACACCGCTGACAAACTGCCGGAAGCCTCTGAGCTGGCTCCTGCTGTGCACTGGACACTGTCTGACTCTGCTGACCCTGCCTGGGCCTGCTGCTGCCGCTACTGCCACTACTGCTGCCACCACCCCTGAAGAATCTCCTGAATCGGGAGCCGAGAGAAGACGATCCCGATCCGACAGAAGGAGCCGGTGCCGTAGCCTTACCCCTGCCTCGCACTGGCCCCTGAACAGTCTGCCCTCTAACCCGGGCCGACTGGTTCTGCTGAGCCTCTACAGCTGCTGCACGCCTAACTGCTGACGCCAGGTCTGTACAACAATGGGACGCCACTAAGTCCCTCAAACTGAGCCCAAGCCCATCCACAAACCTCTCCGTGCGACGCACCTCGTCCCCAGATATGAAAGGCACGAATCGTCCCAGCGAAACAAACTTCGCCTCGTACTCAAGTACCATCATACTCCCCTGCGTCAGATCCATAAACTCCCTCTCCTTAGCTCGCTGGACATGTCTAGGGAAATATTGTGCATTGAACTCCTTGACAAAGGTCTCCTAAGAAATTTCCCTATGACTCCTGTCCCCATAAGACAAACTCTTCAGTGTGGTCCACCAGTCATAGGCGCTATCCTTCAGCATGAAAGTAGCCAGTGGGGTCCTCTCTACTGCTGCACAGTCCATAGTATCAAAAGTCTTCTCAATCTCTCTAAGCCAATGAATGGCCTCGTCAGGGTCGGGACGACCGGTGAAGTGAGGTGGCCTCAGCTTCAAGAACCTCTCAAGTGTAGCTGTGGTCCCTCCCCGAGTACTAGAACCCTCGCTAGGATCTCGAGTCTGATATCGAGCCATAGTATCCATCATGGCCTCCATAAACTGCTCAACACTCGGCCTCCCTGCCTGGGACCCACTAGGGACATCTCCCCGCTCTCGAATAACTAGCATCCTCTTCCTGGGAGCCATCTACTCGCCTATAATTACAAAATCAAAAGTTCTAATTAGAGTCCTAAAACCTATGCTATCGCCGTGCCTGTACGGGATAATGTATTTATTTGCCGAATTACAACATTTAACCTAGTTATTTATTTATTTGCCAGACCGTATGCTCTGATACCAACTGTAACGACCCGCCACCCTATAATCGGGGATCCGATTACTAAATGGGTACCGAATCATTAATTTGGGACCAAACCAGGATCTAGTAAGTCTGGGAAATAAATAATAAACTAAGCTAAACATTCACATCGCATTGACTTGAAATAAAAGTGCAGGAATTAAAATTATTACAATGCGACTCGATACAGCAAATAATTACATTCTCCAACAGAAGGAAATAATTAAACATGCAGGCCAAAGATAAATAACAACTACATCGGGGCATACCCCGGAACAACCGCTGAAGGCACACCACACCTGGCCGCACACGCCGCTCTAAGTCTGCTGGGAGTCCTCACCTGAAAACCGCAGGGGTGAGTCTCAAGACAAGACTCAGTAGGGATCCTTCGATCCCCACTGCCCACGCACACACCCACAAGTGTAAAGTACAGCTAACAGAAAAGTAACAAGTGTAGTGGCAGGTACAATATCTAATTCTCTACGTGAGAACACATGCAGTCGAAATATAATAATCATGCACATTCTAAATCAACCGTTAGAAAACCCACAACTGCCGTCTCGATAGAACTCGCCGACCGTACAAACAACGGTGGGAAAAACCTCGACCCGCTGAGACCAAGGAGTAGCCCCTCGGATAGCACGCTCGCTACTCCGGCCCAACCGTCTCAAGTGACTACCCCTTCCCTCAGCATGAGTGACTCTCCGAATGTACCACTCCGACACCGGTACTAGCTGACCCTGGGGTTCACCAGGTGACCCTCTCTCACTAGGCGTCACCCCGCCCACGCCCCCACCGGCGCTGTGCTCACGCCCCCACCAGCACAGGGTGATAAAGTGCTACAATGTCACTCCAGGTCCACAGTAACTGAAAACCCAACACAGTGCGATCCGGTCACGTGAAAAGCCCGCGATCGCATAACACACATAGAACCATCCGATCATGAGGAATCCATCTCTATCGGGTGCATTAAAACATGTGCTAACCAACTATCTAGCAGTATGAACACGTTTTACTGGCATGAATTAGTGGAATTCTGTCTTGAATCAGGTCGACCGAGGTCGACGCCATTCAAGCTCCATGTATAGGTTCATATAAATCAGTCTTCAGAATCTGGCCTTAAAAGGCGTCGACACCAGAGGACTCCGTTTAAAAGGCGTCGACATCCCTAGACGCCATTCAACACGGAAATCCGGAAATTCCAAGACCTTTACTCAGGGGATTTTCTGCCTTAAAAGGCATCGTGGGTGCCTGACGCCATTCAAAAATGCGTCGTTCACTCATGACGTCTTTTAAGCTCTGAATTCCCGACCTGGCAGACTGCCTGTCATGCGATTCCTGTCTAAAAGGCGTCGTGATGGCCCGACGCCCTTCAAAAAGGCGTCGTCCATGCACGACGTCTTTCAAGCCCAGGAGCCAGGATCGCCCTAAGCCCGAGGGCTCCCTTTCCAACCCCAAACAAACCCAAAACGGAGGGAAGAAGAGGAACAATACCATCCTTAGGCAATACATTCATGGAAATCCCCCTTATCATCAAATGAACTCCTAAACATGCTCATTCTAACCCCCAAATCAAAGATCTACCACATGCATAAACGAGGAAAAACATGGTTTTAATCACGATGCTATGGGGAACGTCACCCTACCGGACACTCGAACGCCTCCGAGCTTCAAGCCGTCCGCCTGTCTCTCCCCACGCCGCCGCCGGTACCGCCAAGGTCGTCCTAGCCCCACCGTGACGTCGGCCGCCGTCCGGAGAGCAGAACGCCGCAGTGGAAGTGGGGGTGGTAGGGGTAGGAGCCAGGTAGAGGATGGAGTGGAGGGAGAGGCGAAATGGTGTGAGGAAAAGAGGGAGGAGGAGGGGGTCGCCGCCGGTCGCCGGAGGAGAAGGAGAGAAGGAGAGTAGGAGAAAATGAGGGAAAGAAGGAGGGCTCGCGGGGTTAACCAGAAACTGGCTAAAACGCGTCGACATGCACGGACGCCTATCAGGTGACATGACGGCCGCTCTGACAAGATTCTGAAATGCGTCGTCCTACACTGACGCCATTCAGACAACTTGTCAGGGCCGTACTCTGACACATCCAGAGTCGCAGTCTGAAAGGCGTCGACCCACACGGACGCCGTTCAGACGACCTGACAGGGCCGTACTCTCGCGGCCCAAGGTCAGTCCACGTGGCACCCACGTGGTAGAACCTGAAACGCGTCTGCCACGGTGGACGCCGTTTAAAACGCGTCTCGAGGTCCTGACGCGATTCGACTCAGAACCTCCGCCCCTCACAAGGGCTAGAACAACGGGGGTCCGACCCGAAAACCGGATCTGAAAGTCTCGATCCTTACATCTAGCCTGAAGAAACATCATACCGTTCCTATTGTTGACAAGATAAAGCGGAGAATTGCATAATGGAAAATCAGGTTCTTTTCTAAGGCTGGTACGTAGCTCATTAGATCAGTTTTTACATCATACTCATTGTATTGTACCGTAACCTTCTTCGTACTACCTATGAGTTCATGGACAAGGTTGAGAAATTATTGAGAAACTTTTTTTGGCACTATTCTGGTGATTATATAAGCCCTTTCACTTGATTAAATGGAATCTAATTTGCAGACCTAAGTTGGAGGGAGGTCTTGACTTGAGAAGACTGAAAGACTCATGCATTACATTACAGCTGTGGAATATTATTAATCATGAGGACCGCTTATGGATAAAATAGTTTCAAGCTAAGTATTCGCATTCTAAATTCATTCGGGAGATGACACTTAGGCCGTATCACTCATGTGCTCTAAAGGGTATTAAACAGAGGGAATGGCTCATTGATAATATTGTCTTTGAAGTGGGAGATGGACAGAGATTCATACTATGGCATGGTCCTTGGTTGGAAAAAAAAAATCAATTCTATCTTATTATGGGGACCATATGAGGTATGTGTTGAGATTGCATCATAATTATCCTTTGTTCTTTCATCTCCAGTCAAACTTGGAACTTACCTACAGTTATGTCACCACAAATGTTTGAAGTTTGGGACAAGATACGCCTAGTTATAATCCATCATGGTAAGACAGACAAAATTGTTTGGCAGCATAACAATGAGAAAATATGTGTAAAAAGTATTTAGAATAAAAGGAGAGCTCAACATCTAAATGTGAGTTGGTTGGATTGTGTTTGCAAAAGGCCCACTTATCATATGGCAGCTCAATTTGGATAATATTGCTATAATAGACACCCTAATGAAGAGAATGAATTCATGACCCAAATGTGTGCATCTTTTGCCTTGCAAAATGAGGAAAGCTTGGATCATCTCTTCATTGGATGTTCTTACTCTTGTTGGATATGGAGCGGGGCGTTACATACTCCAGGCGAGAGATGGCTCTGGGCATGGGTGAAGGCTTTGTGCGGCAGAGGAGGTCTTCTCCTCCGGCTGCTCCTGATAGCTATGTGAATACCGCGAATGATCTCCCCACCCATGGGGCAGGATCTTCACAAGGTATTCCCCCCAAATAATCATCCTGAGGTAGGCCTTTAACCTGTCATTCCAGATCAACTTCTAGAGTTTCTGCAACTCCTAGAGCATGGACATCCCTATTTTCCAACCCTCAAGTGCAACCAAACAACAAGCTGGAATTCATTGAACCTGAGGTGCGTGGAGATCACAAGGTTGCTGTTTTCATGGAAAAAGATGGTCATGACTTGGAGAATGCTTGGAGGTATGTTGTTATGGGTTACATTGTTGCCATGAAGGCTTCATACATGCCTCTCTTATCCTTTATCAAAGCAGATGGACCTTAAAAGGAGATATGAGATTACTCATGAGATCTGGAGGTTTTTTCATGTGCATCTTTGATCTAGAAGAAGACTTGAACCATGTTCTTGATGGTTTTTGGTTTGTTCGAGGTCATCCTTTCATACTCCAATGTTGGAATAGTCGTTTGAGAATGGAGAAGGAAAGCCTTGCTACAACGATCCCCTGTCGGCCGGTTCAGTCATACCGGCTTACTATGAACCGAAGGGACCCGTTAACAGTGAGTGTAACGACCCGCCATCCTATGACCAGAGACCCGGTCACTAAATGGATGTCGGCCCATTAACTGTAGGTTCATACCAGGATCTTATACACACATCTGGAGGTGTAAACGTTAAACAAGATTAAATATAACATTCACACGGACTACAAGGGGTACAGTGCGCAGGAAGTAAAATAATAATGTCCGTACACAGTCCAACAATAATTACATGTCCAACAAATTAATTAAGTACAGGCAGAAAAAAAGTACAACAACATCGGGGCATACCCCGGGAACTGAGATAGCTGCTGGTCCGCACGCCAAGGAGAACACCACGCACCGCCACACGCCACAACGTCTACACCTGAAAACGTAGGGAGTGAGCCACACCAAAATTGGGCTCAGTAGGGATCATCCGATCCCCTGCCTCCCACACACACACCCACAAGTGCAGTAACAAAGACACAGGTAATAAGGCAAGTAAAGCTGTAACACACTACTCCCAAAACCTCGATATGAATCATGTGCCTTCGAAATGTAACATGCATATTTTTAAAATCATTCTATCAAGGAGCCTACAACTCCCGTCTCGGCAAAACACGTCAACCACTCATCCGAAAGTGGGAAACACCAACCACACAGCCGTAAGTGGGAAACACCGTCCACACGAGCACAAGTAGGAAACACCGACCCGCTGAGACCAAACAGTAACCCCTCGGATAGCACGCTAGCTACTCCGGCCCAACTGGCTCAGGTGGTTACTCCTTCCCTAAGCATGAGTGACTCTCCGAATGTACCACTCCGACACCGGTACTAGCTGACCCCGGGGTTCACCAGGTGACCCTCTCTCACTAGGCGTCACCCCGCCCACGCCCCCACCGGCGCTGTGCTCACGCCCCCACCAGCACAGGGTGATAAAGCGCTACAATGTCACTCCAGGTCCACAGTAACACAAAACACCAAAACCCGGCACAGTACGATCCGGTCACGTGAAAAGCCCGCGATCGCACTACACACAACGCAGTGCCATCCGGTCATGAAGAAACCAAGTATACTAAAGCATGCACTAACCAACTATCTAGCAGTATGAATACATTTTACTAGCATGAATTAGTGTTGTTCTGTCTTGAATCACGTCGTCCAAGGCCGACGCCATTCAAGCTCCCTAAACTGGTTCATAAAACAGAGGCCACAGAAATCTGGCCTAAAAGGCGTCGACACCAGCGGTCGCCTTTTGAAAGGCGTCGACATCCTCCGACGCCATTCAGCTAAGAAATCCAGGAATTTCAGGAAAACATTACCCAGGGAATTTCTACCTTAAAAGGCGTCATGGTTACTCGACGCCATTCGAATCGCGTCGCCCACCCATGACGTCTTTTATTCCCAGAATCCCTAACTGACGGACCCTCAGTCGGGGTGATTTCCTACCTAAATGGTGTCATGGTGGCCCGACGTCCTTTTGAAAGGCGTCGTCCACCCATGACGTCATTTAGCGCCAGAACCCCTAACCTGCGAAACCTCGAACAGGGGAGGTTTCTGCCCTAAAACGCGTCGTACTGCCCTGACGTCCTTCTAAAAGGCGTCGACCAGGCACGATGCCGTTTAGCGCCATAAGCCTGGTTCCCTGGTTCGAACCGAGGGTTTCTCCCTTAACCCCAATGCCCCGAAAAAGCCTCCAAAAACAGAAGGGGGAGAAAGAGAAGTTCACCCCCCACAAACCTACTACAAAACCACATACATGAACACGGCCATACCCACAAGAACACCCCCTAAACATTCTCAATCTAGCCCAAAACACATCAAAACACGCCTAGGAAAGCACGAGCAACACATACAAGGTTCGTCCCCCTACCGGATACTTGAACTCCTCCTGGCTCCGTGTCGCCGAACCGCCGCACCGCAGACCGTCGCTGGTACCCTCGAGGACGCCGCCACTCCGCCGGAACGTTGGCTGCCGTCCGGAGAATGGAACGCCGCGAAGGAAGTGGTGGTGGCAGAGGTGAGAAGTAGGGAGGCGTTGGAGTGGTGGAAGAGGAAGAAGAGGAAGGGAAAGGGGAAGAGTGGAATCGGAGGAGGCGGAGAGGGAGAGGAGAGAGAGTAAAAGGTGAGAAATGAGGGAAAGAAAGGAGGGCTCGCGGGGTCAATCAGGAACTACCTAAAACGCGTCGAGCGAGAAGGACGCCTATCAGATGACAGGACGGACCGTACTGACAGCTGTCTGAAACACGTCAACCACCATGGACGCCGTTCAGCTGACATGTCAGGCACCGTACACTGACATCGCAGGGTGGCAGTCTGAATCGCGTCGTCCATCATGGACGCCATTCAGACGATGAGACAGGGGCCGTACTCTCGCGGCCCGAAACCTGCCCACGCGGCGCCCACGTGGCACAACAGGAAATCGCCTAAATGGCGTCCACCTATCAAGACGCCGTTTGAAAGGCGTCGTGATGTGTGGACGTCATTCAAAAGAAATTTTCAAGACCCTTCAGAGTCCAAACCAGGGGATCTGGCCCGAAACCGACCCGAAAACTACACCCGAAACCTCAGTCCTTACATTCTCCCCCCCTTAAAAGAATTTCGTCCCCGAAATTGCCTGGTACAAGTAACGAGGGCGAAAATGCCTTCACTGTCAACTCGCATGGGAACTTACCAAAAGGGGGGGGGGGGGGGGTAGGGAACTGCTTTCCAGCATCTCAATCATGCGCCCCCAGGTCGCCTCGCTCCCGGAGCGATACTGTCAGAATACTCAGTCCACAGATGCAACCTTGTTCCGGAGGACCTGTCACTAGTGATTCTCAAAACGCACTAGACACTCTGGAAAGGGCAAGTCCTCAGGGACCTCAAGTCCTGAAAGTTCTAACACCTGGGGCGGATCCAGAACACTCCTCTGCAGCGAAACACGAAACGCATCGTGCACTCCCGCAAGACTGAACAGCAAGGCTGGCTGGTAATCTTCCTCAATCCGAGCAAGAACGGGAAGAGGCCCAGCACGGCACGGACCCAGCTTACCTTGCTTCTCAAATCTCTTCACACCCATGGAGAGCAAGACTTGGAAAAACACGATGTCTCCAACTTCAAACTCAATCGGTCTCTTACCGATGATAGCACAACTCTGGCAACCTAAGCACCCTGCCATACCAACCATGATCCTGCTAACTGCCTCTTGCCAATCTCAGACTAGATCACAAGGGATCGACACAGCCATCTAAACAATGCCTCATAAGGCGCCATGCCAATGCTAGAGTGGTATCTGCTATAGTACACAAAACCCCACTGAAAACCAATACTGCTCCCAAGAACCTCCTCAGTCTAGGCAACATGCCACGAGCAAAACCTCTAAAATCCGAATGGCCCCCCTCTGACCGTCCATCAGCCTCGGGATGATAGGCCGGGCTGAAGGCTAACCGCGTACTCAAAGTCTTCCAAAGACTCTTCCCACAATTAAGAAGTAAATCTCAAAGTCCGATCTGACATGATGGATAAGGGCACATCGAGCATAAAGAGATGATCCGACTCACAAACAACTCAGCCAACTTACCGACTGACCAGTCCCTCCTGATAGCCAGGAAGTGTACTGACATAGTCAGTTGCTCAATGGTAATCCAGATCACGCTCCCTCCACCAGGGAATAAAACAATCCTAATACATGCCTCAATTCACAAGCTCCCGTCTCCACACCGGGATCGGCAAGGACTGCAACCACGCTACCGCTGCGCCACTCTGATATTCCACCTTAACCTGCTGAAAATACAAGCACTCAACCACAGAATCAGTCCTATCCTTCTTCCTACTGGACCACCTCAACAATGATACGCTTTACTCGATCCGGGAAGCATCATTTATCTAGAACAGTGTGCCTCCAAAAGGGACACCTGCGCACGTCCTTCACGGTCAAATCACAAAGTCTACCTCTAACCTGACTGTACTACTGCCCCACAATTCCACCTCTGAACTCTGGAGAATCTGCGGTAACTCTGCATCTGTCCTCTAAGTTTTAATTACGGTATGGTACACTGCTGGCCAACCTGGCTCCATCAGTCTCACGTGGAATCCGAAAGGGAGATTCCACAGTTGCTCAAATAATCCCCATACAAACAATGCCTCTAGATCTATGGTGCAAACGCCACAGCTGCCAACTCTAAGTCATAGATGGATAGTTCTCCTCAAGCTTCTTCAACTGCCTATAGGCCAGAATCTTACCAAGTTGCATCAGAAACGCACCCAAACCTCGATGTGATGTAACTGAATACCCCACAAATTCACCGGAACCTGATAAAAGTACCAACACTGGAGCCCAAGTGAGGCGAGTCCTCAACTTAATGAAACTCCGCTCACATTCCTCGGTCCACATGAGACGAACTCCCCTATGAGTCAACCTCAATAAGGGGGGTTGCTACCGAAGAAAAACTCCTGGACCAACCATCGGTAAAATCCTACTAATGCCCTCAACGATCACACCCTTACACGGGGTTCCCCACACACAATCCATCAATCAAATCAATACTAAACTAATTATGAGCCATGATTCCACCAAAAATTGATAGACGAACATTATTATGTAATAACCTTACAAGGTACACATTACAATACCAAATCACCACCACGACCCAAAATACATAAAGAGTGCCATAAGAGTTCACAACCACTACCTCATAAGACAAGATAAGAGTATTCATCTATCCCCGCACCTCGGATCTCCACAAAAAGGGCATACAACACTTCATAAGGTACCGGGCTCCTACTGACCACTCGGCCCCTGACTCGTCTTATTCTTCTGGGGACAGTTCCTCGCGAGATGTCCCCTCCTGCCACAGCCAAAACAGCTACCAGCGACCAATGGACACACCCGGTTGCCGTGATACTTACCACAACGAGGACAATAATCTACCGCATCATGACTCTTTCCCTGCTGCCTGCTAGCCTCAGTCTGCATCTGTTGGGCCGAACCGTCCTCATCTTTATCACGTGACGTCCCTTGGGACCCGAACTCAAAGGAACTCGAACCGCCTGACGAAAGGACCGTTGATTTGCTCTTGCCTTGCTGCTTCCCTCGTACCAATCGCTCCAACTCTTTCGCCATTTGCTGAAATTGAGTCTCCACTGCTGCCGCGCATCGAACCGCTGACGCCAGATCTCTACAACCCTGAGGTGCCGCCATCGTCCTTAGATCATATCGGAGTCCATCTACAAATCTTTCGGTTCTATATCTCTCCTGCTCAGATAAGTGTGGGACGAATCCTCCAAGAGCCACAAACTTCGCATGATATTCTAGAACTGACATGTCATTTTGCACTAATTCCATAAACTCTCTTTCCTTGGTCTCCTGAACGTGCCTCGGAAAGTACTGTCCACTAAACTCTCTCACAAATGCCTCCCAAGGGATCTCTCTCAAAGATCTATTCGCAAACATCCTTGTCTTGATGGTAACCCACCATTCATATGCATTATCCTTCAACAAATAGGTTGCCAACAAGGTCTTGTCATTCTCAGCACATTCCAGAACGTCAAACGCCTTCTCCATCTCCTTAATCCAACGAGCTGCCTCGTCTGGGACTAGTCGACCTGTGAAATTCCAGATTTACAGACCCTTACTCGGGGTGATTTCCTGCCTAAATGGCATCATGATGGCCCGACGTCCTTCTGAAAGGCGTCGTCCATCCATGACGTCATTTAGCGTCGGACTCCCTGATCTGACAGGGATTGGCAGGGCGATCTCTGCCTAAAAGGCGTCATGATGTCCCGACGTCCTTCTAAAAGGCGTCGTCCATCCAGGACGTCTTTTAGCGCCAGAATCACTACTCTGGGAAACCCCGAAAAGGGAGGTTTCTGCCCTAAAAGGCGTCGTACTGCCCTGACGTCCTTCTAAAAGGCGTCGACCAGGCACGACGCCGTTTAGCGCCAGAAACCTGGTTCTCTGGTTCGAACCGAGGGTTCCTCCCTTAACCCAAAACGCCCCGAAATAGCCCCAAAACAAGAAGGGGAGGAAGAGGAACTCAACCAACATACGTATGCTACGAAACCACGATCTCAAACACAGCCATTCCCACAAGAAAACCCCCTAAACATGCTCAAACTAGCCCCCACACGTCATGTCATGCCAAGGAAACACAAGCAACACATGCAAGGTTCGTCCCCCTACCGGTTCTTGAACTCCTCCAAGCTCCTCGCCGCCGACCCGCCGCACCGCAGACCGCCGCCGGTACCCTCGAGGACGCCGCCACTCCGCCGGGACGTCGGCCGCCGTCCGGAGAAGGGAACGCCGCGAAGGAGGTCGTGGAGGTAGAGGTGAGAGGTAAGGAGGCTATGGAGTGGTTGGAAGAGGAAGAAGAGGAAGGGAAGGGGAGGAAGAGCGTCGGAGAGGGCGGAGAGGGTGAGGAGAGAGAGAGTGAAGGTGAGAATGAGGGAAGGAAGGGGAGGCTCGCGGGGTCAATCAGAATCTAGGTAAAACGCGTCGATCGAGGCAGACGCCATTCAGTCTGACAGGACAGCGCTCTGAAACACGTCGCTCACCGTGGACGCCGTTCAGACGATGTGTCCGGCCGTACAGACAACGCTCTCGCGCCGTGCCCTGACATCGCAGATGTCGCAGTCTGAATCGCGTCGACCAAGCTGGACGCCGTTCAGACGAAATGACAGGGGCCGTACTCTCGCGGCCCGAAAACCGCCCACGTGGTGCACACATGGCACAACAATCTGCAAACCTAAATGGCATCCACACACCCTGACGCCTTTTGAAAGGCGTCGACAAGCACTGACGCCATTCAGCCAGAAATCTCAAGACCCCACAGGGTCCACCCCAGGGGATACGGCCCGAACCCAACCCGAATACAGAACCCGAAACCTCACTCCTTACATTCTCCCCCCCTTAAAAGAATTTCATCCTCGAAATTTGCAGCCGCTCAACGCTCAACTCGGCTAACCATCACACGCCGACACACACCGAATACAACAATCATTCTCACCAATCACACACACAGGGCTCCACAGAAATAGCCAAACAAATTCACGCCAAGCTAACCAAGATTCCCAATTCTGACAAAAGCTGATAGATCGAAACAATCACATTTCTAACGAGGCACATATTACAAAACCGATTCTCCACCAACCCAAATACATACAAGTGCCACCAGAGTTCACAACCACCTCTGAACAAGACAAGATAAAAGTGCTCTCCTAGCACAACCTCTCGGACCTCCATAAGAAGACGCGACTCCAATCACACCACGAACACTCACTAACCGCTCGGTCCCTGACCTGCCTGGTTCTTCTGGGGACAATTCCTCGCGAGATGCCCCTTCCGACCACAGGCGAAACAGCTACCAGTGATCAAGGGACATATCCGGTTGCCATGAAACCTGCTACAACGGGGACAACGATCTGCAGCGTCCCGCCTCGCCTCCTGCTGCCAGTTGACCTCTGTCTGCATCTGCTGGACCGAACCATCCTCATCCTCGTCACAAGGTACCTCCTGGAACTCGACCTCAAAAGAACTCGAACCACCTGACGAGAAGACCGCTGATCTATCCCTGCTCTGCTGCTTCCCTTGAGCTGAATGCTCCGATTCCTTTGCCGTATGTTGAAACTGCATCTCCACCGCTGCCGCGCACCGAACAGCTGATGCCAGATCCTTACAACAATGAGCTGCTACAAACTCCCTCAAATCATGCCGAAGTCCATCCACGAATTTCTCCGTCCTCAGATCCTCACGCTCAGATATGTGTGGAGCAAACCTTCCCAGAGCCACAAATTTCATCTGATAATCTAGCACTGACGTATCACCCTGCACCAATTCCATAAACTCCCTTTCCTTGGCCCTACGAACACGCCTCGGAAGGTACTGTCCACAAAACTCTCTCACAAAGCCTTCCCAAGAAATCGCTCTCAAAGACCTATCTGGAAACATCAACCCCTTGATGGTAACCCACCAATCATAAGCATCGCCCTTCAACAAGTAGGTTGCCAACAAGGTCTTGTCACTCTCAGCACATTCTAGGACATCAAACACCTTCTCCACTTCCTTAATCCACTGAGCTGCCGCATCTGGAACAGGTTGACCCGCGAAAGAAGGGGGCTTCAGCTTCAAGAACCGCTCCACCACCGTGGATTGGCCACCTCGGGAACTGGACCCCTCACATAAAACGATCCACATTATGTCCTTCTGCCCCCGAACCACCACCATCTGCTCTCGAACCACGAGCCAACGGAACTCTCCTCTTCGGTGCCATCACTACCCCACAATCACGAAAATCGAATCAAAACACGTCAAAACCTATCAATCTATACCAGCAGCCATCGCCTGTACAGACTCGTACTTATTGTTGGACTATAATATCTAACCTAGTTTATCACGTACTCGACCAGACTGAGCTCTGATACCATCTGTAACGACCCGCCATCCTATGACCGGAGACCCGGTCACTAAATGGATGTCGGCCCGTTAGCTGCGGGTTCACACCCGGATCTCACACAACACGTCTGGAGGAGTAAGTGCTAAACAAGGCTAAATATAACAATCACACGGACTACAAGGTAAACGAGTGCGCAGAAAGGAAAATAACAATGTCCGTATACAGTCCAACAATAATTACATGTCCAACAAATTAAATGAGTACAGGCAGAAGGAAAGTACAACAACATCGGGGCATACCCCGGAACTAAGACAGCTGCTGGTCCGCACACCAGGAAGACACCACGCTTCCGCTCCGCCACGAGGTCCACACCTGAAACCGCAGGGAGTGAGCCACACCAGAAATGGGCTCAGTAGGGATCATCCGATCCCCTGCCTCCCACTCACACACCCACAAGTGCAACAACAGAGATATATGGCAATTAAGTAAAGCAGTAAACATAGCACCCAAACCTGATAAGAAACGCACGATAAGCAGTGTAGCAAGAACAGTTCTAAGCAACTCGAAGAACCCAACACAGAGTAACGTCTCACAGCCAAAGTCCACGAAGCGACTGAACCACACTGTCGAGCGAAGTCAAACGTCGCCTCCCAACACTACCACCACAGCTCACGCCTGTCCACTCCTACAGTGTTCCGGGGCACTGTAGGGTGAGGCAGTGAGTCAAACTAGGACTAGCTGGAACCAGTGTACCGCCACTGCCAGCTACGTGTGCACACAAGCAGTCTAGACTACTGTCCTACCACCGGATTGCCTCCACGCTAGGCCTCAGCGCTTCAGGAGGGCCCTGGGGACCGGCGAACCCCCGTCAAGCCGAAGCTATAGGAACTACCCACAACCCTAACCTCCCGGGCTGCGTCAGGCCACAGGGCTAAGGGTACCACTCGTAACCTTGATCAAAGGTCACATCAGGCCCAGTGGCTACAGGGGTAAAATAACTCCACAACCAGCTCCACAGCAAGAAAAGCGCCAGAAGCTGCCACGACAAACAGGAAAACCCGACCCGCTGAGGCCAAGCAGCAACCCCTCGGATAGCGTACCAGCTACTCCAGCCCGATGGGCTCAAGGTGGTTCTGCTTCCCTCAGCCAAAGGTAAACCACAACATGTACCCCTCCTCCCACCGGTACGGCACAAAGCCTCACAGACACCATGGCCCTTCTCCCACCGGCCCATGGTGACAAACGGAAACCACAGTTGTATAAGCACACACTTCACACATAACATGATGTAATTCCACTCACACTGAAGTCCACAGTCTCAGTGCACAACGTAAAACATGCATTGAACCGTCCCGCAGTGACACACATGCTAAAAACCAGGGTTTATACAGCTCTGTCTTGAATCGCGTCGACCAAGGTCGACGCCATTCAAGACCCTCAAACAGGTTTGTTAAAAGCCAGATTATTCATTGAAACACGTCTACGCAGGGAGTCGCCTATTAAAACGCGTCCACGCCCACAGACGCCATTCACATCGAAATTCCAGATTTACAGACCCTTACTCGGGGTGATTTCCTGCCTAAATGGCGTCATGATGGCCCGACGTCGTCGTCCATCCATGACGTCATTTAGCGTCGGACTCCCTGATCTGACAGAGATTGGCGAGGCGATCTCTGCCTAAAAGGCGTCATGATGTCCCGACGTCCTTCTAAAAGGCGTCGTCCATCCAGGACGTCTTTTAGCGTTAGAATCACTACTCTGGGAAACCCCGAAAAGGGAGGTTTCTGCCCTAAAAGGCGTCGTACTGCCCTGACGTCCTTCTAAAAGGCGTCGACCAGGCACGACGCCGTTTAGCGCCAGAAACCTGGTTCTCTGGTTCGAACCGAGGGTTCCTCCCTTAACCCCAAACGCCCCGAAATAGCCCCAAAACAAGAAGGGGAGGAAGAGGAACTCAACCAACATACGTATGCTACGAAACCACGATCTCAAACACAGCCATTCCCACAAGAAAACCCCCTAAACATGCTCAAACTAGCCCCCACACGTCATGTCATGCCAAGGAAACACAAGCAACACATGCAAGGTTCGTCCCCCTACCGGTTCTTGAACTCCTCCAAGCTCCTCGCCGCCGACCCGCCGCACCGCAGACCGCCGCCGGTACCCTCGAGGACGCTACCACTCCGCCGGGACGTCGGCCGCCGTCCGGAGAAGGGAACGCCGCGAAGGAGGTCGTGGAGGTAGAGGTGAGAGGTAAGGAGGCTATGGAGTGGTTGGAAGAGGAAGAAGAGGAAGGGAAGGGGAGGAAGAGCGTCGGAGAGGGCGGAGAGGGTGAGGAGAGAGAGAGTGAAGGTGAGAATGAGGGAAGGAAGGGGAGGCTCGCGGGGTCAATCAGAATCTAGGTAAAACGCGTCGATCGAGGCAGACGCCATTCAGTCTGACAGGACAGCCGTACTGACAGCGCTCTGAAACGCGTCGCTCACCGTGGACGCCGTTCAGACGATGTGACCGGCCGTACAGACAACGCTCTGGCGCCGTGCCCTGACATCGCAGATGTCGCAGTCTAAATCGCGTCGACCAAGCTGGACGCCGTTCAGACGAAATGACAGGGGCCGTACTCTCGCGGCCCGAAAACCGCCCACGTGGCGCACACGTGGCACAACAATCTGCAAACCTAAATGGCGTCCACACACCCTGACGCCTTTTGAAAGGCGTCGACAAGCACTGACGCCATTCAGCCAGAAATCTTAAGACCCCACAGGGTCCACACCAGGGGATCCGGCCCGAACCCGACCCGAATACAGAACCCGAAACCTCACTCCTTACAATAAATTCCAAGAGAGGTCTCATGCTGATGAGACATGGAATTATTCTCTCAAAGGAGCAGTCTCCTAAGAGTCCTGATGAGAGGGCATTCATGGATAGAATACCCTATGCCTCTGCCATAGGATCTATCATGTATGCCATGCTATGTACACGGCCTGATGTTGCATTTGCTCTAAGTGTTACGAGCAGATTTCAGATCTGATCCAAGCGAAGAGCACTGGAAGGCAGTGAAATGTATCCTTAAGTACTTGAGAAGAACTAAGGATATGTTCCTTGTCTATGGAGGAGGTGACTTGAAACTGCGAGGCTTTACTGACTCGAGTTTCCAGTCAGATCCAGATGATAGCAAGTCTACATCTGGATTCGTGTTTACTTTGAATGGAGGCGCAGTGTGCTGGAAGAGTTCCAAGCAAGTAACCACTGCAGATTCGACGACTGAAGCTGAGTACATCGTTGCAGCTGAAGCCGCCAAGGAAGCAGTGTGGTTGAAGAAATTCATCACCGACCTCGGCGTAGTTCCCAGCATCTCTGAGCATGTTCCACTGTTGTGCGACAACAATGGAGCCATTGAGCAAGCAAAAGAGCCGTGGTCTCGTCAGAAATCGAAGCATAATCTGAGGCGCTTTCACCTTATCAGAGAGATCATATCCAGAGGAGATGTAGTAGTGGAAAGAGTTCCATCCGTCGACAATGTAGCAGATCCACTGACGAAGCCATTGGCTCAAATTGTGTTTGAGTGTCACCTAAAGTCTATGGGCTTATTGTATAAAGGTGATTGGCTTTAGTCCAAGTGGGAGATTGTTAGTTTAGGTGGCCTACAAGCCAATCTAATAATGTAAATCTCGTTCATTTATTAATATAATGGCATAATATTCATTATGTGTAAATCGCATTAATTCTCGTTTCATAATGAAGTCCGTGAATATGTGCTAAAGTGATCAGATTATGATGAGATCATACTAATGAGACTGATCACTTAAACACACATATTCTTAATTGTTCATAGTCGGAGGATATCCGAGAAGGACATCGGATATCCGGTTATACTAGTATAGATTACTCCTGCTCATATGATGAGGGTGACTGATCTCATAGGTCACTTGTGTGAAGACACTAAGGCGAATCTGTAGGTGCTCATTGGAGACTAAGTTCACTGAAATGATCCGACTGAATTGCTGGATGGTATTGTACCTCACTGTCAACCAGTTTGATTCTATTGTCGCAGTTGCGTGGATGGTCCTCGGACCTGAGACACCAAGGACACCTTGTCGGTGGACTTCTGTGCTTTGACCTTGGTTTACGAATCTCTAGCCATGTGATTCTAATACGCCAAGGATTGGGTACAGCGGAATACTGTCGAAGGGAATTGTGTGTCAATAAGGAATCATTCGCTCTCGGTACTTAGAGGGAGAATGCTCTAGGAAGGATGCGCGAAAGTCCCTGGCCAGGGCGGACGATAATATCGGGAAAGGAGTTTTCTGATATTCATCAGCGGCATCTAATCCAGGTGAGTCGACCGGTTAGGGTTTGACAGCTCGCCATATCCTGAGTTGACTCGAGAGCATTGTACGAATGAAGGATTATATCCACGTGGTAACTGTCGGCGGAAAGGTTCCAAGAGTGGGTTACTTAACCCCAAATACCTTCCGGGTTCACGTGGTGTTGCTTGGCACCCAACGTGATCAGAGGCCCGGTCGAATTCGATGTGTGTAAGGACTGAGGTTTCGGGTTCAGTTTTCGGGTCGGTTTCGGGCCGGATCCCCTTGGTCGGACCTTGAGAGGTCTTGAGAATTTCTTCTGAATGACGTCTACAGATCACGACGCGTTTCAAACGGCGTCTTGATAGGTGGACGCCATTTAGGCGATTTGCTGTTGCGCCACGTGGGCGCCACGTGGGCGGGTTTCGGGCCGCGAGAGTACGACCCCTGTCTTGTCGTCTGAACGGCGTCCATGATGGACGACGCGATTCAGACTGCCACCCTGCGATGTCAGAGTACGGTGCCTGACATGTCAGCGGAACGGCGTCCGTGGTGGTCGACGCGTTTCAGACAGCTGTCAGTACGGCACGTCCTGTCATCTGATCGGCGTCCTTCTTGCTCGACGCGTTTTAGGTAGTTTCTGATGACCCCCGCGAGCCCTCCTTTCTTTCCCTCATTTCTCACCTCTCACTCTCTCTCCTCTCCCTCTCCGCCTCCTCCGACCCCTCTCTTCCCCTTTCCCTTCCTCTTCTTCCTCTTCCACCACTCCAACGCCTCCCTACCTCTCACCTCTGCCACCACCACTCCCTTCGCGGCGTTCCATTCTCCGGACGGCAGCCGACGTCCCGGCGGAGTGGCGGCGTCCTCGAGGGTACCGGCGGCGGTCTGCGGTGCGGCGGTTCGGCGACACGGAGCCAGGAGGAGTTCAAGTATCCGGTAGGGGGACGAACCTTGTATGTGCTGCTCGTGTTTTCTTAAGCATGATGTGAGGTGTTTTGGGCTAGAATGAGCATGTTTATGGAGTTTTCTTGTGGGAATAGCCGTGCTTGTGATCGTGGTTTCGTAGCATGTTGTGGTGGATGAATTTCTCTTCCTCCCCCTTTCCGTTTTGGGGCTTTTTCGGGGCATTTGGGGTTAAGGGAGAAACCCTCGGTTCGAACCAGGGAACCAGGTTTCTGGCGCTAAACGGCGTCGTGCCTGGTCGACGCCTTTTAGAAGGACGTCAGGGCAGTACGACGCGTTTTAGGACAGAAACCTTCCCTGTTCGAGGTTTCGCAGGTTAGGGGTTCTGGCGCTAAATGACGTCATGGGTGGTCGACGCCTTTTAGAAGGACGTCGGGACACCATGACGTCATTTAGGCAGGAAATCACCCCGACTGAGGGTCCGTCAACTCGGGATTCTGGGACTAAAAGACGTCATGGGTGGACAACGCGATTTGAATGGCGTCGGGTAACCATGACGCCTTTTAAGGCAGAAATCCCCTGGCTAATGTTTTCCTGAAATTCTGGATTTATCAGCTGAATGGCGTCGGAGGATGTCGACGCCTTTCAAAAGGCGACCTCTGGTGTCGACGCCTTTTAGGCCAGATTTCCGTGGCCTCTGTTTTATGAACCAGTTTAGGGAGCTTGAATGGCGTCGGCCTTGGACGACGCGATTCAAGACAGAATAACACTAATTCATGCCAGTAAAATGTATTCATACTGCTAGATAGTTGGTTAGTGCATGCTTTAGTATACTCGGATTCTTCGTGACCAGATGGCACTGCGTTGTGTGTAGTGCGATCGCGGGCTTTTCACGTGACCGGATCGTACTGTGCCGGGTTTCGTGTTTTGAGTTACTGTGGACCTGGAGTGACATTGTAGCACTTTATCACCCTGTGCTGGTGGGGGCGTGAGCACAGCGCCGGTGGGGGCGTGGGTGGGGTGACGCCTAGTGAGAGAGGGTCACCTGGTGAACTCCGGGGTCAGCTAGTACCGGTGTCGGAGTGGTACATTCGGAGAGTCACTCGTGCTGAGGAAAGGAGTAACCACCTGACCCAGTTGGGCCGGAGTAGC
Organism: Zantedeschia hybrid cultivar; assembly: GCA_030544215.1. NCBI lineage: Eukaryota > Viridiplantae > Streptophyta > Magnoliopsida > Alismatales > Araceae > Zantedeschia > Zantedeschia hybrid cultivar. The sequence continues at coordinate 31,375,434 of JARZZO010000009.1, read as the reverse complement.
TAGCGTGCTATCCGAGGGGTTACTGTTTGGTCTCAGCGGGTCGGTGTTTCCTACTTGTGCTTGTGTGGACGGTGTTTCCCACTTACGGCTGTGTGGTTGGTGTTTCCCACTTTCGGAGGAGTGGTTGACATGTTTTGCCGAAACGGGAGTTGTAGGCTCCTTGATAGAATGATTCTAGAAATATGCATGTTACATTTCGAATGCATGTGGTTCATATCGAGATTTAGGAGTAGTGTGTTACAGCTTTACTTGCCTTAATTACCTGTACTTGTGTTATTGCACTTGTGGGTGTGTGTGTGGGAGGCAAGGGGTCGGATGATCCCTACTGAGCCCAATTTTGGTGTGGCTCACTCCCTGCGTTTTCAGGTAGAGATCTTGTGACGTGTGGCGGCGCGTGGTGTTCTCCTTGGTGTGCGGACCAGCAGCTATCTCAGTTCCCGGGGTATGCCCCGATGTTGTTGTACTTTATTTCTGCCTGTACTTAATTAATTTGTTGGACATGTAATTATTGTTGGACTGTGTACGGACATTATTATTTTACTTCCTGCGCACTGTACCCCTTGTAGTCCGTGTGAATGTTATATTTAATCTTGTTTAACGCTTACTCCTCCAGATGTGCGAATAAGATCCTGGTATGAACCTACAGTTAATGGGCCGACATCCATTTAGTGACCGGGTCTCCGGTCATAGGATGGCGGGTCGTTACAATGTGATACATCAATTAGATTGATTAATTAATTAATAAAGGAAAATTAATTAATTAATAAAGCCAGTGAGGAGTCACTGGGCTTATTGGGCCATTAACTGGACTGGTACTTGGGGCTATAGGGTCACACGCAAATGATTCTCAAGGCGATAGATAAATAAGTGGGTTTTATATAAACCGGGGGTTTTTATGAAAAATCACCCGATTAGTATAAAACATAGCGAACGGGCTGAGCAGGACAAGCTACTGCTAACCCTAGCCGCCCCTCCTCAGTTTCTCTCTCTCTCTAGCGTCTAGACATATCCAGATCTGCTCCGCCGCTTCTCTGAATCCCGTTCGACAGGAAATCGTCCGTGCGTTGCGGCGACCGGCGGAGGTTTCGTAGGCTGCGAAGAACGAGGAACGCGAGGATATCCGTCGCGGGGAGGATCGCGTGGACTTCACTAGAGGCTGGGCGCTTGCGCAGCTTGCGGTGTCGCACCGACGGAACCAAACGGTTGCAGATTCGAATTCGCACACGGTGAGAACCGATAATCCGATTATCGTGTTTTTAGTTTTTTCGAAATGGGAACGGATCGTTGTATTATTTTTATTTCCACTGCGTGAGCGATCCGGAGAAACCTGAGAAACCCAACAAATATAGCATACAAATAGCATGAATATTTCTACTTATTTAACAGACACACATCCAAACCACAACATGAGGAGGTTGGCATGACATGCAACTAGCAGTAAAGCAAATGCCCACTGGCGCTTCCACTGTGCAGTAGGGAGACCCACCTGTCCCATCTGGACCGAGAGAATTGTACTAAGGATTTACCCGTTTGCCTCGGGTTGCGTCTTTTAATTAATGTCCACCTCACAAGGATGCTTGTACGATTTAGACGCATGAACTCCTAAAGTGGCATTGTCCATAAGCATGTTTGATTTTAACATGAGAGACTTATAGCATGGTATTTAGGCATGGATTTAGGCATGGGTTGGGAGTCAATTTGGACTCTTATGTTATTTTGGCAGTATAACGGCTTAGTAGCATCTACTTAAATTTATAAGAAAATACATGTTTGAAAATAAGCGATTTACGATAGGAAAATAAACATGGAGACGGAACCATGTACTTACCTTTAAACCAGAAGCTCTTTTGGACACAGCAGGAACCTCTTCCTCCTACACATGGGAAGAACCCCGAACAACTCCCGTTCTCGCTCTAAATCTTTCTTTCTTCCTTTCTTCCTCTCTTTCTTCCTTCCTCACTTCCTTTCTACCTCTCTTTCTCTCTCACTTTCTCTCTCTAAACGTGGGCAAGGAGGAAGGGGAGGAATGGGGAGAATGAAAGGGGTTACCCCCCTATTTATAGGGGTGGTCATGGCCTAGGATGGGGACAAGTGTCCCTTAAAGCCTCTTTTAAATTTGGGACATGTGTCCTAAAGGGATAAGGGTTGCTTGGATGGAGACAAGTGGCATGGTTTTTTAGGGGCCAAGAAACCTTACTATTATCCTTTACTTGTATCATTATCCTTTAGCAGTATCATTTAATACTTTTACATTTAAGTCCCTGTATCTTTTATAATTGGCTTTATATTCTTATTCAACACTTCTTCACCAAATTTAACTTCTTTTCGGCGATTTGAGGACACTACTAGAAGCCTTAAAATTACACTTAAGACCTTATGAAAATCATTTATTACATCATAGGACATGAACTTTTCGAAACTGTGTTTATACTTTTTCAGTATTTGCAAGTATGCCATTTTTATAATTATGTATATGTTGACATGTAACTGTAATCTTGTAGGTCCGTACATCCTCTCCCCCTTAAACAAAATTTGTCCTCGAATTTTAAATCTAACTGAATAAATTGTTGAATATGGTGAGGATCTTACTGAAAAGATGTGGGTACTTGCTCCTCATTTCTTCTTTCATTTCCCATGTAGCTTCTTCTATTGACTAGTTTCTTCATAGGACTTTCACTAAAGGAATTGTCTTATTTCTCAACCCCTTTGTCTTGAAGTCCAAAATTTGTACAGGCTGTTCTTCATAACTCAGATTTGGCTAGATCTGAAGTTCACCATAATCTATGACATGGGATGGATCATGAAGATATTTCTTGAGTAAGCAGACTTGGAAAATGTTGTGAACTCCTTCCAGGATAGGTGGTAAGGCTAACTGGTACGCTGCATCTCCAATCTTCTGCAGAATTTCAAATGGACAAATATAATGAGGTGCCAGCTTGCTTCGTTTTTCGAATATGACAACTCCTTTTGATGGAGAAACCTTCAGAAAAACATGGTCCCCGACTTCAAAAGAGACATCTTTTCTTCTCCGATCGGCATAACTCTTTCGTCGATTCTGTGCAGCTACCAACGTTTGACAAAGAAGTTGAATGTTCTCTATGCTGGTCTGCACAATATCTGGTCCAATTATTTGTCTTTCTCCAGACTCTTCCCAACATATCGGTGATCTGTAGGGTCTCCTATATAGAGCTTCCAAAAGAGCCATTTTAATACTGTAACGACCCCCTGTCGGCCAGTTCAGTCATACAGGCTTACTACAAACCGAAGGGACCCGTTAACAGTGGGAACAACCTGAACATGTCTTGTAGTTAAGGTTGAGCACTTTGCATGTAAAGAAACATGTGATTCACAAAATTCCCTTATATTGATGTCATATAGAGTACAACGCAGTACATCAAGTCCAGTGGTACAACTTGTAAGTTACATAGGGACTGACTGGACTTAGAAAAACAAGGTCTGCTCAACTAAACTAAGGTTGTAGAGATTCATCGTTTGTCCTTAGAAGGTCCTCTCCTGAAAGGGGGTTAAATAGTGTGGGTGAGTTTACCGACTCAGCAAGCACATGATATCACTACATGGCTTATCATATATATAAATGTAAAAAAACAACATGATATTACCATATAATCATGTCATGATAGAACATAACATAGCAAGCTTCAGCTAACATAGGGATCATGGCAATCATGGCATGGTCGAAAGATCATGGTTAGCATGGCATGGGATGGCATGGGTATAAACATAAAGATCATGGCATGACTTGACTTGATCATGCACAGCATCATTGTAACGACCCGCCACCCTATAATCGGGGATCCGATTACTAAATGGGTACCGAATCATTAATTTGGGACCAAACCAGGATCTGGTAAGCCTGGGAAATAAATAATAAACTAAGCTAAACATTCACATCGCATTGACTTGAAATAAAAGTGCAGGAATTAAAATTATTACAATGCGACTCGAAACAGCAAATAATTACATTTTCCAACAGAAGGAAATAATTAAACATACAGGCCAAAGATAAATAACAACTACATCGGGGCATACCCCGGAACAACCGCTGAAGGCACACCACTCGGCCGCACACGCTGCTCTAAGTCTGCTGGGAGTCCTCACCTGAAAACCGCAGGGGTGAGTCTCAAGACAAGACTCAGTAGGGATCCTTCGATCCCCACTGCCCACGCACACACCCACAAGTGTAAAGTACAGCTAACAGTGGAGTAACAAGTGTAGTGGCAGGTATGATATCTAATTCTCTACGTGAGAACACATGCAGTCGAAATATAATAATCATGCACATTCTAAATCAGCCGTAAGAAAACCCGCAACTGCCGTCTCGATAGAACTCGCCGACCGTACAAACAATGGTGAGAAAAACCTCGACCCGCTGAGACCAAGGAGCAGCCCCTCGAATAGCACGCTCGCTACTCCGGCCCAACTGGCTCAGGTGACTACCCCTTCCCTCAGCATGAGTGACTCTCCGAATGTACCACTCCGACACCGGTACTAGCTGACCCCGGGGTTCACCAGGTGACCCTCTCTCACTAGGCGTCACCCCGCCCACGCCCCCACCGGCGCTGTGCTCACGCCCCCACCAGCACAGGGTGATAAATCGCTACAATGTCACTCCAGGTCCACAGTAACACAAAACCACCAAAACTCAGCACTGTACGATCCGGTCACGTGAAAAGTCCGCGATCGTATAACACACATGTGACACCATCCGGTCATGAAGAATCCATCTCCACCGGGTACACTAAAACATGCACTAACCATCATCTAACAGTATGAACACATTTTACTGGCATGAGTTAGTGGAATTCTGTCTTGAATCGCGTCGACCGAGGTCGACGCCATTCAAGCTCCATGTATAGGTTCATATAAATCAGTCTTCAGAATCTGGCCTTAAAAGGCGTCGACACCAGAGGACGCCGTTTAAAAGGCGTCGACATCCTCAGACGCCATTCAGCACAGAAAACCAGGATTTTCCGAAATCTTTAAACAGGGGATTTCTGCCTTAAAAAGGCGTCATGGCTACCCGACGCTATTCAAAACGCGTCGACCACCCATGACGTCTTTTAGTCCCAGAATCCCAAACTGGCAGACTCTCAGTCAGGCGATTCCTGTCTAAAAGGCGTCGTGATGGCCCGACGCCCTTTGAAAAGGCGTCGTCCATGCACGACGTCTTTCAACCCCAGGAACCAGAGTTGCCATGAGCCCGAGGGCTCCCCTTTTCAACCCAAACAGCCCCAAAATACCCAAAAACGGAGGAGAAAGAGGGGCACACAATCCATAGGAAATCTCAATCATAGCAAATCCCCCATATCATCAAAAGAACTCCTAAACATGCTCATTCTACCCCCCAAAACCAAGGATCCACAACATGCATAAACGGGGAAAAACATGGTTTAAAGACAAAGCCGTGGGAACCGTCACCCTACCGGACACTCGAACGCCTTCGAGCTTCAAGCCGTCCGCCTGTCTCGCCCCACGCCGCCGCCGGTACCGCCGAGGTCGTCCTAGCCCCACCGTGACGTCGGCCGCCGTCCGGAGAGTAGAACGCCGCAGTGGAAGTGGAGGTGGTAGGGGTAGGAGCCAGGTAGAGGATGGAGTGGAGGGAGAAGCGAAATGGTGTGAGGAAAAGAGGGAGGAGGAGGGGGTCGCCGCCGTCGCCGGAGGAGAAGGAGAGAAGGAGAGTAGGAGAAAATGAGGGAAAGAAGGAGGGCTCGCGGGGTTAACCAGCAACTGGCTAAAACGCGTCGACATGCACGGACGCCTATCAGGTGACATGACGGCCGCTCTGACAAGATTCTGAAACGCGTCGTCCTTCACAGACGCCATTCAGACAACTTGTCAGGGCCGTACTCTGACACACCCAGAGTCGCAGTCTAAAAAGGCGTCGTCCCACGCGGATGCCGTTCAGACGACAAGACAGGGCCGTACACACGCGACCCAAGGCCAGCCCACGTGGCACCCACGTGGCAGAACCTGAAACGCGTCTGCCACGGTGGACGCCATTCTAAACGCGTCTCGAGGTCCTGACGCGATTCGACTCAGAACCCCCGCCCCTCACAAGGGGGTAGAACTACCGGGTCCGACCCGAAAACCGGATCCGAAAGTCTCGATCCTTACATTCTCCCCCCCTTAAAAGAAATTTTGCCCTCGAAATTGACTGCTAGGAATATCAAGGTCACAACAGGGATAAAAGTTCACAGGGATACTTACGAGAAGAGGTAAGGAAATTGCTCCCGCATCTCATCCTCTCGCTCCCAGGTTGCCTCACCTCCGGAGCGGTACTGCCAAATTACCTTGACCAACGGTACGACCTTGTTCCGCAAGACCTCATCTCTGCGATCTTCAATTCGAACAGGATACTCTGGAAATGACAAATCCTCAGCGACCTCCAACTCTGAAAAATCCAACACATGGGACGGATCCTGAACGTACTTCCTCAGCAAGGACACGTGGAACACATCGTGCACTCCTGCAAGACTGGGCGGCAAGGCCAGTTGATACGCGGTTTCCCCAATTCGAGCAAGAATGGGAAAAGGTCCAATATATCGCGGACTCAGCTTGCCTCGCTTCCCGAATCTCATCACACCCTTGGAGGGTGAGACTCGGAGAAACACGTGGTCCCCAACCTCAAATTCAAGTGGTCTCCGTCGGATATCAGCATAACTCTTCTGTCTGTTCTGAGCTGCGGTCAACCTCTGCCGAACCGTCCTGGCAATCTCAGCACACTGCTGCACTAACTCAGGTCCTGCTAACTGCCTCTCACCGATCTCGGACCAACACACCGGAGATCGACACGGCCGCCCATACAAAGCCTCATAAGGCGCCATGCCGATGCTAGAATGATAGCTGTTGTTGTAGGCAAACTCCACGGTGGACAAGTGTTGTTCCCACGAACCTCCCTAGTCTAGGCAACACGCCGTGAGCATATTCTCCAAGGTCTGAATAGTCCTCTCCGACTGCCCGTCAGTCTCTGGATGGTAGGCCGAGCTGAAAGCCAACTGAGTTCCCAACGCCTGCTGAAAGCTCTTCCAGAATCTGGAAGTAAACCTCGGATCTCGATCTGATACAATGGACAAGAGTACCCCGTGCAGAGAGATAATCCGGTCCACAAACAACTTAGCCAGCTTGCCGACCGACCAGTCCTTCCTAATGGCTTGGAAGTGTGCCGACTTGGTCAGCCGATCAACGATGACCCAGATAGCTTCTCTCCTGCTAGGGGATGCAGGCAAACCCATTACAAAGTCCATCGTCACATGCTCCCATTTCCACTCAGGAATCGGTAAGGGCTGCAGCAACCCTCCTGGTCTCTGATGCTCGGCCTTAACCTGCTGGCAGGTCATGCATCTAGCCACATACTCAGCCACATCTCTTTTCATACCGGGCCACCAGAAGTGCCTCCTCAAACAGTGATACATCTTTGTTGTCCCGGGATGCACAGCATACCTCGAACGGTGCGCTTCATCAAGAACGCATCTGCGCACGTCTTCCTCAGTCGGGACATAGAGTCTGCCTCTGAATCTGACGGTACCATCATCCCACAACTCAACCTCAGGCCTCTGGAGAATCTGCAGTAACTCAGCATCTGCCCTCTGAGCCTCAATCACAGCATGGTACACAGCCGGTCTCACAGTCAGGCTGACAAGCACTGCTCTATCCTCTTCACGTGGAACCCTAAAGGAGGATTCCACCACCTGCTCGAATAATTTCCACTCCCGAATCATGAGGTATGACATGACCGTCTTCCGACTCAAAGCGTCTGCCACTACATTCGCCTTGCCCGGATGATAAGAAAGGTCAAAGTCATAATCCTTAATAAACTCCATCCACCTGCGCTGCCTCAGATTCAGGACTCTTTGAGTGAACACATATTTCAAGCTCTTGTGATCTGTAAGAACCTGAAATTTTTCTCCATATAAGTAATGCCTCCAGATTTTCAGTGCAAACACCACAGCTGCAAGCTCCAAATCATGAGTAAGATAGTTCCCTTCATGCCTCTTCAGCTGCCGAGAAGCATAAGCAACTACCCTGCCATGCTGCATAAGGACTGCTCCCAAACCTCGACGGCATGCATCTGAGTAAACCACAAATCCACCTGACCCAGATGGAAGCACCAACACTGGGGCTGACGTGAGACGAGTTTTTAGCTCAATAAAACTCTGCTCACAATCCTCAGTCCATACGAAACGAACTCCCTTTCGAGTCAACCTCGACAAGGGGGCCGCTATCGAAGAGAATCCCTGAACAAACCGCCTGTAATAACCGGCAAGCCCCAGAAAGCTCCTGATCTCAGTCACTGAAGTCGGCCTGCTCCAGTCCATCACAGCCTCTATCTTGGCTGGATCCACTGCGATGCCTTCACCAGAAATAACGTGCCCAAGGAAGTGCACCTCGTTCAGCCAAAATTCACATTTGCTGAACTTGGCGAAAAGTTGGTGTTCTCTCAGAACCTGCAACACTGCCCGAAGATGAGCAGCGTGCTCTTCCTCAGAAGAAGAATAGATCAGAATGTGATCAACAAACACAACCACAAACTGGTCCAGGTAGGTCCTGAAGACTCGGTTCATCAGATCCATAAAGGTCGCCGGAGCATTGGTTAAGCCGAAAGGCATAACCAAAAACTCATAATGCCCATACCGAGTCCTGAAAGCCGTCTTACTAACATCCACATCCCTGATTCTCATCTGATAATACCCAGATCTCAGATCGATCTTGGAAAACACCCTCGCTGTCTGCAACTGATCCATCAAATCGTCGATCCTAGGAAGCGGGTACTTATTCTTTATTGTTACTTGATTCAGCTGCCTATAATCGATGCACAATCTCAAGGAACCATCCTTCTTCCTGACAAACAGAACTGGAGCACCCCAAGGAGACGTACTGGGACGAATGAAACCCTTATCCAACAACTCCTGCAATTGCGCCTTCAACTCAGCGAGTTCGGCTGGCGCCATCCGATACGGGGCCTTAGACAACCTCTCGCTGAGGAGGAAGGCCAGGCAGCTCCTCAGGAAAAACATCTACGAACTCACAAACAACCGGCACCTCCCAAAGACTGGGACAAGCACGAACATCAGAAACAACAACAGAGGCTAAGAAAGCCTCGCAGCCACCAGCAAGCAACCTCCGTGCCTTAAAGGCAGAAATGAGAATACCTCGAGAAGAAAGCCTAATACCTTGGAAGAAGAAGGTCGGGATGTCCGGAATAGAGAAGCGCACCCTCTTCCTGTGGCAGTCCACCTCCGCATAAAAGGCTTCCAACCAATCCATACCCAGGATGATATCGAAATCACGAATAGCAAGTACGACCAACTGGGCAGGTAGCACAAGACCCTCAATGGTCAAGGGAACATCCCTCAAACAATTATAAGATATCATGAAGTCTCCAGAAAGAACCTCAACCATCAGACCATCAGACAACTCAACAACGGGTGCAGAAAGAATGTCTAGGAACTGCTCGGAAATAAAAGAATGCGAAGCACCTGAATCGATCAACACATGCGCAGAGTTCCCAAGGACAGGGAGTGTACCTTCCACCAAGTTGGACGCGCGAGCCTCCCTCCTGGTGATAGCCAGCACTCTCCCCTGAGTCCTCGGCTTCTTCTGATCGCCATGACCCTGCCCCTGACTATGCCCCTGCGAGCACTGCCTCGCCAGATGGCCCTGTTGGCCGCAAGTAAAACACCTCCTGGGAAGAGTGGGACACTGAGCCCCGCCATGGGCACCACCACACTGTTGACAAACTGCCGTGAGCCTCTGAGCTGGCTCCTGCTGTGCACTGGACACAATCTGACTCTGCTGACCCTGCCTGGGCCTGCTGCTGCCGCTGCTGCCACTACTACTGCCACCACCCCTGAAGAATCTCCTGAATCGGGAGCCGAGAGAAGACGATCCCGATCCGACAGAAGGAGCCGGTGCCGTAGCCTTACCCCTGCCTCGCACTGGCCCCTGAACAGTCTGCCCTCTAACCCAGGCCGACTGGTTCTGCCGAGCCTCTACAGCTGCTGCACGCCTAACTGCTGACGCCCGGTCTGTACAACAATGGGACGCCACCAAGTCCCTCAAACTGAGCCTAAGCCCATCCACAAACCTCTCCGTGCGACGCACCTCGTCCCCAGATATAAAAGGCACGAATCGTCCCAGCGAAACAAACTTCGCCTCGTACTCAAGTACCGTCATACTCCCCTGCGTCAGATCCATAAATTCCCCCTCTTTGGCTCGCTGGACATGTCTAGGGAAATATTGTGCATTGAACTCCTTGACAAAGGTCTCCCAAGAAATTTCCCTAAGACTCCTGTCCCCATAAGACAAACTCTTCAGTGTGGTCCACCAGTCATAGGCGCTATCCTTCAGCATGAAGGTAGCCAGTGGGGTCCTCTCTACTGCTGCACAGTCCATAGTATCAAAAATCTTCTCAATCTCTCTAAGCTAATGAATGCCCTCGTCAGGGTCGGGACGACCGGTGAAGTGAGGTGGCCTCAGCTTCAAGAACCTCTCAAGTGTAGCTGTGGTCCCTCCCCGAGTACTAGAACCCTCGCTAGGATCTCGAGTCTGATATCGAGCCATAGTATCCATCATGGCCTCCATAAACTGCTCAACACTCGGCCTCCCTGCCTCGGACCCACTGGGGACATCCCCCCGCTTTCGAATAACTGGCATCCTCTTCCTGGGAGCCATCTACTCGCCTACAATTACAAAATCAAAAGTTCTAATTAGAGTCCTAAAACCTATGCTACTGCCGTGCCTGTACGGGATAATGTATTTATTTGCCAAATTTTCAACATTTAACCTAGTTATTTATTTATTTGCCAGACCGTATGCTCTGATACCAACTGTAACGACCCGCCACCCTATAATCGGCGATCCGATTACTAAATGGGTACCGAATCATTAATTTGGGACCAAACCAGGATCTGGTAAGCCTGGGAAATAAATAATAAACTAAGCTAAACATTCACATCGCATTGACTTGAAATAAAAGTGCAGGAATTAAAATTATTACTATCCGACTCGAAACAGCAAATAATTACATTTTCCAACAGAAGGAAATAATTAAACATACAGGCCAAAGATAAATAACAACTACATCGGGGCATACCCCGGAACAACTGCTGAAGGCACACCACCCGGCCGCACACGCTGCTCTAAGTCTGCTGGGAGTCCTCACCTGAAAACCGCAGGGGTGAGTCTCAAGACAAGACTCAGTAGGGATCCTTCGATCCCCACTGCCCACGCACACACCCACAAGTGTAAAGTACAGCTAACAGTGGAGTAACAAGTGTAGTGGCAGGTATGATATCTAATTCTCTACGTGAGAACACATGCAGTCGAAATATAATAATCATGCACATTCTAAATCAGCCGTAAGAAAACCCGCAACTGCCGTCTCGATAGAACTCGCCGACCGTACAAACAACGGTGGGAAAAACCTCGACCCGCTGAGACCAAGGAGTAGCCCCTCGGATAGCACGCTCGCTACTCCGGCCCAACCGGCTCAGGTGACTACCCTTTCCCTCAGCATGAGTGACTCTCCGAATGTACCACTCCGACACCAGTACTAGCTGACCCCGGGGTTCACCAGGTGACCCTCTCTCACTAGGCGTCACCCCGCCCACGCCCCCACCGGCGCTGTGCTCACGCCCCCACCAGCACAGGGTGATAAATCGCTACAATGTCACTCCAGGTCCACAGTAACACAAAACCACCAAAACTCAGCACTGTACGATCCGGTCACGTGAAAAGTCCGCGATCGTATAACACACATGTGACACCATCCGGTCATGAAGAATCCCTCTCTACCGGGTACACTAAAACATGCACTAACCATCATTTAACAGTATGAACACATTTTACTGGCATGAGTTAGTGGAATTCTGTCTTGAATCGCGTCGACCGAGGTCGACGCCATTCAAGCTCCATGTATAGGTTCATATAAATCAGTCTTCAGAATCTGGCCTTAAAAGGCGTCGACACCAGAGGACGCCGTTTAAAAGGCGTCGACATCCTCAGACGCCATTCAGCACAGAAAACCAGGATTTTCCGAAATCTTTAAACAGGGGATTTCTGCCTTAAAAAGGCGTCATGGCTACCCGACGCTATTCAAAACGCGTCGACCACCCATGACGTCTTTTAGTCCCAGAATCCCAAACTGGCAGACTCTCAGTCAGGCGATTCCTGTCTAAAAGGCGTCATGATGGCCCGACGCCCTTTGAAAAGGCGTCGTCCATGCACGACGTCTTTCAACCCCAGGAACCAGAGTTGCCATGAGCCCGAGGGCTCCCATTTTCAACCCAAACAGCCCCAAAATACCCAAAAACGGAGGAGATAGAGGGGCACACAATCCATAGGAAATCTCAATCATAGCAAATCCCCCATATCATCAAAAGAACTCCTAAACATGCTCATTCTACCCCCCAAAACCAAGGATCCACAACATGCATAAACGGGGAAAAACATGGTTTAAAGACAAAGCCGTGGGAACCGTCACCCTACCGGACACTCGAACGCCTCCGAGCTTCAAGCCGTCCGCCTGTCTCGCCCCACGCCGCCGCCGGTACCGCCGAGGTCGTCCTAGCCCCACCGTGACGTCGGCCGCCGTCCGGAGAGTAGAACGCCGCAGTGGAAGTGGAGGTGGTAGGGGTAGGAGCCAGGTAGAGGATGGAGTGGAGGGAGAAGCGAAATGGTGTGAGGAAAAGAGGGAGGAGGAGGGGGTCGCCGCCGTCGCCGGAGGAGAAGGAGAGAAGGAGAGTAGGAGAAAATGAGGGAAAGAAGGAGGGCTCGCGGGGTTAACCAGCAACTGGCTAAAACGCGTCGACATGCACGGACGCCTATCAGGTGACATGACGGCCGCTCTGACAAGATTCTGAAACGCGTCGTCCTTCACAGACGCCATTCAGACAACTTGTCAGGGCCGTACTCTGACACACCCAGAGTCGCAGTCTAAAAAGGCGTCGTCCCACGCGGACGCCGTTCAGACCACAAGACAGGGCCGTACACACGCAGCCCAAGGCCAACCCACGTGGCACCCACGTGGCAGAACCTGAAACACGTCTGCCACGGTGGACGCCATTCTAAACGCGTCTCGAGGTCCTGACGCGATTTGACTCAGAACCCCCGCCCCTCACAAGGGGCTAGAACTACCGGGTCCGACCCGAAAACCGGATCCGAAAGTCTCGATCCTTACAATCATGGCATAGCTTGACTTGATCATGGCATAGCATCATGGCATGACGTGAGTACAAGCATAATAGGGGCATGGCATCATGGCATAGAAATCATGGCTTGGCAACATGCTGTGAGTAACATAAGATCATGGGATGGTTGAAAGGTCATGGATCATTCATATATCTATACATATATAGCGTAGAAATAGCATGAATCTTATCACTTGTTTAACGGACATGCATCCAAATCATAACATGAGGAGGTTGGCATAACATGCAGCCAGCGGTAAGGCAAATGCCCACTGGCACTTCCACTGCGCAGCAGGGGGACCAACCCATCCCACCTGGACCGGGAGAACCGTACCCAAGATTTACTCGTTTGCCTTGAGTTGCATCTTTTACTTATTGTCCGCCTCACAAGAATGCTTATATGACTCCTAAGGTGGCACTGTCCGTAAGTATGTTTGATTTTAACATGGGAGACTTATAACATGGAACTTAGGTATGGATTTAGGCAAGAGTTGGGAGTCCCTTTAGGCTTTTATGTTATTTCGGCAGCATAACGACTTAGTAACAGCTACTTAAATTTGTAGGAAAATACAGGTCATTGTGATAGGAAAATAACCATGAAGAAAGAACCATGTACTTGCCTTTAAACTAGGAGCTCACTTGGACACGGCGGAACTTCCCCCCTCCTACACGTACGAAAAACCCCATACAACTCTCGTTCCCGCTCTAAATCTTTCTCTCTTCCTTTCTTCCTCTCTTTCTTCCTTCCTCTCTTCCTTTCTTCCTCTCTTTCTTCCTTCCTCTCTTCCTTTCTACCTCTCTTTCTCTCTTGCTTTCTCTCACTAAACGTGGACAAGGAGGAAGGGGAGGAATGGGGAGAATGAGAGGGGTTACCCCCCTATTTATAGAAGGAGAAGGGAGGGTTAAAAGGGAGTTACTTGAGGGTTAGATTAACTTGGTTTACTTAAGGGTTAGCTTACTTAATGGCTAAGAAATATCCTTTATCCTTTAGTATTTTTACACTTCAGTCCCTATATTTTCTATAATTACATTTATACCCTCATTCAGTAGTTCGTCACTGAATTTAACTTCTTCTTGGTGATTTGAGGACACTTCTAGAGACCTTAAAAATATAATTAAAACCTTCCAAAAATCATCAATCACATTATTAACCTTAAACTTTTCATAATTGTGTTTATACTTTCTGAGAATTTACAAAGAGGTCCTTTTTATAATTGTACACAGTGGACCAAACTTGTTATCGTCTAATTGTACTATAAATTTTTTAAAATTATGATTAAACTTTTCATATAATAATTTGGGGGGTCTTTACATCCTCTCCCCCTAAAACAAAAATTCGTCCTTGAATTTTAAATCTAATTGAATAAATTGTTGAATATGGTGAGGACCTTACCGAAAAGATGTGGGTACTTGCTCTTCATTTCTTCTTCCATTTCTCATGTAGCTTCTTCTGTTGATTGGTTTTTCCATAAGACTTTCACCAAAGGAATTGTCTTGTTTCTAAGCTCCTTTGTCTTGAAGTCCAAGATTTGCACGGGTAGTTCTTCATTACTTATACTTGGCTGGATCTGGAGCTTGCCATAATCTATGACATGAGATGGATCATGAAGGTATTTTTCTTGAGCATGGAGACATGAAAGGGGTTGTGAACTCTTTCCAGGGCAGGTGGTAAGGCTAACTGGTACACTGCGTCTCCAATCTTCTGCAGGATTTCGAAAGGACCAATGTAGCGAGATGCCAGCTTACTTTGCTTTCCAAATCTGACAACTCCTTTTGATGGGAAAACCTTTAGAAAAACATGGTCACCAACTTCAAAAGAGACATCTTTTCTTCTCCGATTGGCATAACTTTTTTGTCGATTTTGTCCAGCTACCAACCTTAGACGAATAAGTTGAATGTTCTCTATGTTGGCCTGCACAATATATGGTCCTATCATTCGTCTTTCTTCGGACTCTTCCCAAGATATAGGTGATCTGTACAGTCTCCCATATAGAGCTTCAAAAGGAGTCATTTTAATACTAGCATGGAAGATATTGTTATTGGCAAACTCGACCAACGGTAAGTTTTTATCCCAATCCCCTTTCCAATCCAGACTACATGCTCTAAGTATATCTTCTAGTGTCTGGATAGTTCTTTCTGACTGACCGTCAGTCTGAGGATGAAAGGTGGTACTGAATTTTAATTAAGTGCCTAAAGCTTCCTGGAGACTCTTCCATATTCTAGAAGTAAATCTAGAGTCTCTATCAGAGATAATTGACTTGAGAACCCTGTGTAGCTTAATGATATTGTCTATGTATAACTTGATCAAGCTTTCTATTAATTGTGAAATTTAAATCAGCAAGAAATGGGTAGATTTTGTAAATCTATCTACGATTACCCATATGGTATCATGACCACGTGTTGTTCGGGGAACACCCACGATAAACTCTATGGTGACATGCTCCCATTTCCACTCTGGAATTTCTATCTTTTGAAGTAGCCCAGAGGGTCTCTGGTGTTCTGTCTTAACCTGCTGACAGACTAGGCATTTAGAAACAAAATTAAATATCTTTCTTCATACCTGGCCACTAGAAGGTACGTTTGATGTCTTGAAACATCTTGGTACTTCCAGGATGAACAGTGAACTTTGACCTATGAGCTTCGGTCAGTAGTTCCTTCCTTAATTCTTGGTTCTCTGGAACACATAGTCTGCCTTGAAAATATACCACCCCACGATTATTTGTTTGAAATCCAGGCTTATCAGTCAGTTCTTGCAACTTAGGGTCATTCTATTGATCTTTAGAGATTTTCTCCACAATTGCAGATTGAATGGATAACTGAGATAAGGAGGCAATAACTTCATCAATCATCTTCCAATCTCTCATCATCATTAACTGCTTCTTGCTGGGAGCATCGGCTATAATATTTGCCTTGCCTAGTGATAATTCAATTCAAAATCATAATCATTTAAGAATTCTATCCAACGCCTCTGTCTAAGATTGAGTTCCTTCTGATGGTCTGTGAAGAATTGAAATTGTACTCCATATAAATAATACCTCCATATTTTGAGTTTATGAACTACTGCTGTTAATTCAAGATCATGGGTAGGATAATTTAACTCATGATCCTTTAGTTGACGGGATGCATAAGTAATTACCTTACCATGTTGTATGAGCACACAACCGATACTTTGTCTTGAGGCATCAGTATAGATGACAAAACCTTCGGTTCCACTAGGCAGGGCAAGGATTGGAGTTGTAGTTAATCTTTTCTTTAGTTCTTGGAAAATCTTTTCACAATCTTCTGTCTACAAAAATCTCACCCCTTTTCGAGTTAGCTTAGTAAGAGAGCAGCAAGAGCAGAAAACCATTCTATAAAGCATCGATAGTTTCTAGCTAGACCTAGAAAACTCCAAACTTCAGTTGGAGTCTTGGCTGCTTCCCAATTAAGTATAGCTTGAACTTTGACTGGATCAACAGCTACACCTTTTTTATAAATAATATGGCTAAGGAATTGAATTTGTTATAACTAGAACTCACATTTGCTGAACTTAGCATATAGTTTGTGAGTTCTGAGGGTTTCCAGAATAATCTTCAGATGTTCCTTATGTGCTTCCTCAGTAGGAGAATATATCAGGACATCATCTATAAATACTACTACAAAATGATCAAAGTATGGTTTGAATACCCGGTTCATTAAATCCTTAAAAGCTACAAGGGAATTGGTTAAACCAAAAGGCATGACTAGAAATTCATAGTGCCCGTACCTCATTCAAAATGCTATTTTGGGAATATCATCTTCTTTAATCTTAATTGATAATATCTTGATCGAAGATCTTTCTTCGAAAATATGGTAGCACCATGTAATTGATCAAATAGATCATCAATTCGCGGCAGGGGATATTGATTCTTGATAGTGACTTGATTCAACTTCTGATAATCTACACAGAGCTGCAAAGATCCATCCTTCTTTCTAACAAATAGAACAGGTGCACCCCATGGAGACACACTAGGACGAATAAATCATTTGTCTTGTAATTCTTGAAGCTGCTTCTTTAATTCTGCCAACTTAGCAGGTGCCATACGATAGGGAATCTTAGAGATGGGCACTATGCCTGGGAGAAGCTCAATTGAGAATTCGATCTCCCTTACGAGCGGCAGGCCTGGCAATTCTTCTGGAAGGACATCTGGGTATTCTCTTACTACTTCAATGTCAAAAATAAAGCTTTCTTTCCCTTTGAGATAGAAACTACACTGACTAGGTAAGCAGTACAACCCTTGTCAATGTAGTGTCGTGTCTTAAGTGCTGAGATGATTTGTTTTCCAAGTTTGGAGAGTTTAAGAGAGAACTCTTCTTTTCCTGGAAATTCTAAAAAGAATCTTTTTCATTTGGCAATCCAGCATAACATGGTGTTGTTCTAACCAGTCCATCCCTTGAATGACATCAAAGTCTTGCATCTTAAGCATATGTAATTGTGTGGAGAGTCGCCTACCCTCGATCTCTACTTTAAGAGAGGTAATGTACTTTTGGGATTGGAGAACTCCTCCAGGAATGAAAACAGTCATAAGGACTGGAGTTTCAGCTAGATCTATCTTATCAGGTAATGACTTTATGAATTCTTCTAAAATGAAGGAATGCGTAGTACTAGTATCAAAAAGAATTTGAGCATAGGTATCGGCTATAAGAACCGTACCTTCAGTGACGTTCTCAACAGCCCCCATATCTTCCCAAGTCAAGGCAATAACATGAGCTGGTGTCCGTGATTTGGTCGGAACTGTTGGCTGCGTTGATGTTGGTGTTCGCATAGGAGTGGTTCTATCCTTGGGACAGTCCTTCATAATATATCCGGTCTGCCCACAACCAAAACATTGATCGGATCCCCGTAGACATTCAATACCTTCGTGTCTTTTTCCACATTTATGACACATAGGGTAAGAGGGAACTCGAGCAGATGGAGTAGTAGTCATTACCGGCATCTTCGAAGACTCAGTCTTCCTCTTCTTGGGCATAGAGGGAGATGCTTGCCTCTGCATAGAGGAAGGTGCTTGCCTTTTAAGATTTGCCTTGCTTTCTTCTAAATAAATCTTGTGCTCGGCTTCTTTCCAGCACGTAGCTTCAACTACCTCTTCCATGGAGCTAAATTTGTGCGTGACCAGCTTAGTGCGTAATATGGGTTTTAGCCCCATCATAAATTTTTGTAGTTTCCAACGTTCATCAAGGCACATGTGAGGTGCAAATTTGGCCAACTCAAAAAATCTGGCTTCATACTCCATGACTAACATAGTGCCTTGGGTCAGGGCAAGAAACTCCTGCATCATTTTATCTTGAATATGTTGTGGAAAGAACTTAGTCCTAAAGGCTGTCAAAAATTCTTCCCACGTTACCCCTCCTTCTCTTCCAACAAACTTTGTGCGGAGGGTAGAAGACCACCATGTGTACACCCGATCCTATAACATGTAACTTTTCAGATTTACTTTATCAATATCTGGACAACAGATGACACGAAAGATCTTTTCGATCTCCCGTATGCAGCTTTTAGCTATCAAGGGGTCGCTTTCCCCCTTAAAAACAGGCGGCCCCATCTTCTTAAGCCGCTCCATAACGACGGTTCTTGCCTGGCTTCTCTGATCTACAGAGTTTTGTTGTTGTTGGGTAGTATGGAGAAATCCGTGGAAAATCTACACAATGGCTCCCATATCTAGGGATGATGGTGACGGAACAGGTATAGTATTCTGGGGATCTGGACTGACCCTTCCAGCCTTAGGCATCCGCCCTCGTCTGTTAGTTGCCATATCCTATAAGACAAGCCATAGGTTAGTCTGAGTTTAGCTAGGTCTAGCCTCCAAATTTTACTACTCCTGGACTTGTTATACATGCTTTCAGTGCTCATCCTTAACCTTGCTCTGATAGATACCACAATCTGTAACGACCTTCTGTCGGCCGGTTCAGTCTTACCGGCTTAATATGAACGGAAAGGACCCATTAACAATGGGAACAACACGAACATGTCTTGTAGTTAAGGTTGAGCACTTTGTATGTAAATAAACAGGCGATTCACAAAAGTTCCTTATATTGATATCATATACAGTACAACACTACTCAAGTCCAGTGGTAAAACTTGTAAGTTACATAGGGACTGATTGGACTTACAAAAACAAGCTCTGCTCAACTAAACAAAGATCATAGAGATTCCTCGTTTGTCCCAAGAAGGTCCTCTCCTGAAAGGGGGTTAAATAGTGTGGGTGAGTTTACCGACTCAACAAGCACATGATACCACTACATGACTTATCATATATATAAACGTAAAAAGACAACATGATATTACCATATAATCATGTCATGATAGAACATAATATAGCAAGCTTCAGCTAACATAGGGATCTTTGCAATCATGACATGGTCGAAAGATCATGGTATAGCATGGCATGGCATCATCGCGTGACTTGACTTGATCATGCATAGCATCATGGCATTGCTTGACTTGATGATGGCATAGCATCATTACGTGGCGTGAGTACAAGCATAATAGGGGCATGGCATAGCATCATAGCATAGAAATCATGGCTTGGCAACATGCTGTGAGTAACATAAGATCATGGCATGGTTGAAAGGTCATGGATCATACATATATCTATACATATATAGCATAGAAATAGCATGAATCTTATCACTTGTTTTAACGGACATAGATCCAAACCACAACATGAGGAGGTTGGCATGACAGGCAGCCAGCGGTAAGACAAATGCCCACTGGCGCTTCCACTGTACAGTAGGGGGACCCACCCATCCCACCTGGACCGGGAGAACCATACTCAGGATTTACTCGTTTGCCTCGGGTTGTGTCTTTTACTTAATGTCTGCCTCACAAGGATGCTTGTATAATTCGGACGTATGGACTCCTAAGGTGGCACTGTCCGTAAGCATGTTCGATTTTAACATGGGAGAGTTATAGCATGGGACTTAGGCATGGATTTAGGCATGTGTTGGGAGTCCAATTAGGCTTTTTTTTTTTTTGGTAAGTAATACCAAGAGTATATTCACAAAGAATAAATTTACAAGTTGGAATTTATGCTAGCACAAAATGATAGCTATGAACCCGATAGATGATAATATAGATAACATGCTACTTTCCTATTTGGGGACATGCTATCACAATCTGACAGCTCTGTCTTAGGCTATGAAACAGAGCTGTTGAAATTCTTAAAGACAAATTTAGCTCTTCTACTCAATTTTCCTTCCCAATTGTAGCTTTCCGAAATGGATATGATATCAGCAAGAACTGCAAGCAACAGGTGCATTCTTGATTGTTTCACTCATTGGAAAGTCCTGTTGCATCTCTCGTTCCAAATCCTCCATGTTGAGTATCTGATGGCGTTAAAGGCAAAGATAGTGGCTGGTCCTTTTTTATTGAACCTATGTAAAAGGTCATTCATCTCCAATCAGAATGAGGGTCTTAGACTCCTTTGAATTCCAAAGAATTTGCTTCCAAATCCAACCAGAATATGAACAATTAAAGAAAAGATGATCTAACTTTTCTTCACTTGCATAGCAGAGCATGCACACATTTGGGCCATGAATTCCTCTCTTCATTAAATTATCCATTGTGGCAATATTTCCCACATTGAGCTGCCATAGCAACAATGAGTATTTTTGGCAAGTGGGCATTTTCCAGACACAATCATGATGGATATAGGTGTTCTCTAAGCCAATCATAAGGCACCTATTTCAATCTGGTTCACTGATTAATGGCATTAAATTCATTATGTAAATTGGCATATTAATAATTGTGCATGATGAAGTCCATGAATATGTGCAATAGTTGTCAGATTATGATGAGATCATAATAATGAGACTGATGACTTATAAACACATAATTCTTAATTGTTCCTAGTCGTAGGATGTTTGAGAAGGACATCAAATGTAAGGATTAAGGTTTCGGATCCCGTTATCGGATCAGTTTCGGGGTCGGATCCCTTAGTTTGGGCCTTGATGGGGCTGAGACTTAGTTTCTTTTTCGCGTTGAGCTTGCGAGACGCGATTCAAACGGCGTCCAGCAATGTAGACGTGTTTTAGGCTGTGCCACGTAGGCGCCACGTGGGCTGGCCTTGGGCCACGAGAGTACGACCCCGGTCATATCGTCTGAATGGCGTCTTGGATGGACGACGCCATTTAGAGTACGACCGTGGTTTGTTAGTGTACGGCCCGATCTTGTCATTTGAATGACGTCGGGATTGCACGACGCATTTTACCCAGCTTCTGGTTGACCCCGCGAACCCTCCCTCCTTTCCCTCATTCTCTCCTCCCTCTTCTCTCTCCGCTCTTCCCTCCGACGAGCCAGCGACCCCTTTTCCCCCTCCTTCCTTTCCTCTCTCCATTCCTCCTCTCCCTCCACTCCATTAACCTACCAACTTCCTAGACTACCACCACCACTTCCTCCGTGGCGCACTTCTCTCTGGACGGCGGCCGACATCCCGGTGGAGTAACGACGTCTACGGCGGTACCGGCGGCGGCGTGTGACGAGGCGGGTTGGCGGCTTGGAGCTAAGAGGAGTTCAAGTAACCGTTAGGGTAACGATCCCCATTGTATTTCATTTCAAAACCATGTTTTCCCGCTTTGAAGCATGTTTAGAGGTTTTCTTGGGGTGAAAACACTAATTGCATGTAACGAGAATTTGGGGGTTTTAATGGGTAATTAGGTTCTTCTCCTCCTTCTCCACGTTTTTTGTGTTTTTACATGATTTGGGGGAGGAAATTCCACCCCGTGGGTTAGGGGAAGGCGGAGGGAGAACCTGTTTGTGAAGGTTGAATGGCGTCGGGGCACAGCGATGCCTTTTAAAAAGGCGGCTTTCACCCATGACGCGATTTGACCCAAATAACAGACTCTATCTCTGGACTGATAAGCGTCCAGGGATAGCGACGCCTTATAAAAGGCGACTTGCATGGGCGACGCATTTTAAGTGAAAAATCACCCCGTAGCCTGTCTCTGCTTCTGTCGCTATCAGGCGACTAGGGACAGCGACGCCTTTCAAAAGGCGGCTACAGATGTCGACGCGTTTTAGGCCATTCTCCAAGACCATATTTCACATTTACCAGTTTAGGAGGCTTGAATGACGTCGGCCTTGGGCGACGCGATTCAAGAAAGAATCACATTAATTCATTCTATTAACCTATCTTTACACTGTTAGATAGTTTGATTAAATGCATGCTTGAAATCGTACTTGAGGATGACGATTTTTACGTAATCAGATCGCACTGCGTTGTCTTTCGTGCGACCGTGGACCTAGAGTGACAGTTGTAGCGCTTAGGCACCCTGTGTCGATGTGGGAGGGACACAACGCCAGTGTGGGAGTGGTGGGGTGACGCCTAGAGAGAAGGTCACCTGGTGTACCCCGGGGTTAGCTAGTACCGGTGTAAGAGTGGTTCCTGTGGAGTGTCACTCGTGCTGGGGGAAGCAGAGCCAGGTGGGCCGGAGTAGCTAGCGTGCTATCCGAGGGGTTACTGTTTGGTCTCAGCGGGTCGGTGTTTCTCATGTTCGGCTGTGTGGTTGGCGTGTTTTGCCGAGACGCTGGTTGTAGGCTCCTTGGTAGAATGGTTTCAGAGTTGTGCATATTACATTTCGAATGCATGTGGTTTACATCGAAACTTAGAATTATGTTACAACTTTACCTGCTTATTCTACCTATATCTGTGTTGCTGCATTTGTGGGTGCGTGAGTGGGCGGTGGGGATCGAAGGATCCCTACTGAGTTTTTTCAATGAGACTCACCTCTGCGGTTTTCAGGTGAGGGTTCCAGGCAAGCGTAGTGAGGAGAGTGCTGCCTTGGGTTGCGTGCCAGCAGCCGTTGTTCCGGGGTATGCCCCGATGTAACGACCCGCCATCCTATGACCAGAGACTCGGTCACTAAATGGATGTCGGCCCATTAACTGTAGGTTCATACCAGGATCTTATACACACATCTGGAGGAGTAAGCGTTAAACAAGATTAAATATAACATTCACACGGACTACAAGGGGTACAGTGCGCAGGAAGTAAAATAATAATGTCCGTACACAGTCCAACAATAATTACATGTCCAACAAATTAATTAAGTACAGGCAGAAATAAAGTACAACAACATCGGGGCATACCCCGGGAACTGAGATAGCTGCTGGTCCGCACACCAAGGAGAACACCACGCGCCGCCACACGCCACAAGGTCTACACCTGAAAACGCAGGGAGTGAGCCACACCAAAATTGGGCTCAGTAGGGATCATCCGATCCCCTGCCTCCCACACACACACCCACAAGTGCAGTAACAAAGGTACAGGTAATAAGGCAAGTAAAGCTGTAACACACTACTCCTAAAACCTCGATATGAATCATGTGTCTTCGGAATGTAACATGCATATATCTAAAATCATTCTATCAGGAGCCTACAACTCCCGTCTCGGCAAAACACGTCAACCACTCCTCCGAAACTGGGAAACACCAACCACACAGCCGTAAGTGGGAAACACCGTCCACACAAGCACAAGTAGGAAACACCGACCCGCTAAGACCAAACAGTAACCCCTCGGATAGCACGCTAGCTACTCCGGCCCAACTGGCTCAGGTGGTTACTCCTTCCCTCAGCACGAGTGACTCTCCGAATGTACCACTCCGACACCGGTACTAGCTGACCCCGGGGTTCACCAGGTGACCCTCTCTCACTATGCGTCACCCCGCCCACGCCCCCACCGGCGCTGTGCTCACGCCCCCACCAGCACAGGGTGATAAAGCGCTACAATGTCACTCCAGGTCCACAGTAACTCAAAACACCAAACCCGGCACAGTACGATCCGGTCACGTGAAAAGCCAGCGATCGCACTACACACAACGCAGTGCCATCCAGTCATGAAGAAACCAAGTATACTAAAGCATGCACTAACCAACTATCTAGCAGTATGAATACATTTTACTGGCATGAATTAGTGTTGTTCTGTCCTGAATCGCGTCGCCCAAGGCCGACGCCATTCAAGTTCCCTAAACCGGTTCATAAAACACGGGCCACGGAAATCTGGCCTAAAAGGCGTCGACACCAGCGGTCGCCTTTTGAAACGCGTCGACATCCACCGACGCCATTCACACCGAAAATCCAGGAATTCCAGAAAACATTAATCATGAGATTTCTGCCTTAAAAGGCGTCATGGTTACCCGACGCTTATTCAAATCGCGTCGCCCACCCATGACGTCTTTTAGTCCCAGAATGCCGAGCTGACGGACCCTCAGTCGGGGTGATTTCCTGCCTAAATGGCGTCATGGTTACCCGACGTCCTTCTAAAAGGCGTCGACCACCCATGACGTCATTTAGCGCCAGAACCCCTAACCTGCGAAACATCGAACAGGGGACGTTTCTGCCCTAAAACGCGTCGTACTGCCCTGACGTCCTTCTAAAAGGCGTCGACCAGGCACGACGCCGTTTAGCGCCAGAAACCTGGTTCCCTGGTTCGAACCGAGGGTTTCTCCCTTAACCCCAAATGCCCCGAAAAAGCCCCAAAACGGAAAGGGGGAGGAAGAGAAGTTCATCCATCACAACATGCTACGAAACCACGTTCATGAACACGGCCATACCCACAAGAACACCCCCCAAACATGCTCAATCAAGCCCAAAACACATCAAAACACGCCTAGGAAAGCACGAGCAACACATATAATGTAACGACCCGCCACCCTATAATCGGGGATCCGATTACTAAATGGGTACCGAATCATTAATTTGGAACCAAACCAGGATCTAGTAAGTCTGGGAAATAAATAATAAACTAAGCTAAACATTCACATCGCATTGAATTGAAATAAAAGTGCAGGAATTAAAATTAATACAATGCGACTCGATACAGCAAATAATTACATACTCCAACTGAAAAGAAATAATTAAACATACAGGCCAGAAATAAATAACAACTACATCGGGGCATACCCCGGAACAACTGCCGAAGGCACACAACACACGGCCGCACACGCCGCTCTAAGTCTGCTGGGAGTCCTCACCTGAAAACTGCAGGGGTGAGTCTCAAGACAAGACTCAGTAGGGATCCTTCGATCCCCACTGCCCACGCACACACCCACAAGTGTAAAGTACAGCTAACGGTGAAGTAACAAGTGTAGTGGCATGCACAAATCCTAATTCTCTACGTGAGAATTCATGCAGTCGAAAGATAATAAACATGCACATTCTGAACCAGCCGAATGGAGAATCCACAACTGTCGCCTCGATAGAACTCGCCAATCGCACAAACAACGGTGGGAAAAATCCTCGACCCGCTGAGACCAAGGAGTAGCCCCTCGGATAGCACGCTCGCTACTCCGGCCCAACTGGCTCAGGTGACTACCCCTTCCCCCAGCATGAGTGACTCTCCGAATGTACCACTCCGACACCGGTACTACCTGACCCCGGGGTTCACCAGGTGACCCTCTCTCACTAGGCGTCACCCCGCCCACGCCCCCACCGGCGCTGTGCTCACGCCCCGACTAGCACAGGGTGATAAAGTGCTACAATGTCACTCCAGGTCCACAGTAACTGAAAACCCAACACAGTGCGATCCGGTAACGTGAAAAGTCCGCGATCGCATAACACACATAGAACCATCGATCATGAGGAACCCATTTCTATCTGGTGCACTAGGACATGTGCTAACCATCTATCTAGCAATATGAATACGTTTCACTGGCATGAATTAGTGAGGTTCTGTCTTGAATCGCGTCGACCGAGGTCGACGCCATTCAAGCTCCATGTACAGGTTTAGGTAAAACAGTCTTCAGAATTAGGCCTTAAAAGGCGTCGACACCAGTGGTCGCCTTTTAAAAGGCGTCGACATCCTCAGACGCCATTCAACACAGAAATCCGGAATTTCCAAGGCCTTTACTCAGGGGATTTTCTGCCTTAAAAGGCGTCGTGGGTGCCTGACGCCATTCAAAAACGCGTCGTTCACCCATGACGTCTTTTAGGCTCGGAATCCCCGACCTGGCAGACTCTCTATCAGGCGATTCCTGGCTAAAAGGCGTCGTGATGGCCCGACGCCCTTCAAAAAGGCGTCGTCCATGCACGACGTCTTTCAACCCCAGGAACCAGAGTCGCCTGAGCCCGAGGGCTCCCTTTCCAACCCAAAACGACCCCAAAAATCATCCAAAAACGAATGGAAACAAGGAGCAATACCATCCATAGGTAACACATTCAAAGAAATCCCCCATATTATCAAAAGAACTCCTAAACATGCTCATTCTAACCCCCAAAACCAAAGGTCTACCACATGCATAACCAGGGAAAACATGTTTTTAAACGCGATGCTATAGGGAACGTCACCCTACCGGGTACTTGAATGCCTCCGAGCTTCAAGCCGTCTACCCGTCTCGCCCCACGCCGCCGCCGGTACCGCCGTGGTCGTCCTTGCTCCTCCGTGACGTCGGCCGCCGTCCGGAGAGTAGAACGCCGCAGTGGAAATGGAGGTGGTAGTGGTAGGAGCCCGGTAGAGGATGGAGTGGAGGGAGAGGCGAAATGGTGGGAGGAAAAGAGGGAGGAGGAGGGGTCGCCGCCAGTCGCTGGAGGAGAAGGAGAGAAGGAGAGTAGGAGATAATGAGGGAAAGAAGGAGGGCTCGCGGGGTTAACCAGAAACTGGCTAAAACGCGTCGACATGCACGGACGCCTATCAGGTGACGTGACGGCCGCTCTGACAAGATTCTGAAACGCGTCGTCTTAAACAGATGCCATTCAGACAACTTGTCAGGGCCGTACTCTGACACACCCAGAGTCGCAGTCTAAAAAGCGTCGTCCCACGCGGACGCCGTTCAGACGACATGACAGGGCCGTACCCACGCGGCCCAAGGCCAGCCCACGTGGCACCCACGTGGCAGAACCTGAAACGCGTCTGCCACGGTGGACGCCATTTAAAACGCGTCTCGAGCTCCTGACGCGATTCGACTCAGAACCCCCGCCCCTCACAAGGGCTAGAACTAAAGGGTCCGACCCGAAAACCGGATCCGAAAGTCTCGATCCTTACATTCTCCCCCCCTTAAAAGAAATTTCGCCCTCGAAATTGACTGCTAGGAATAACAAGGTCACAACAGGGATACTTACGAAAAAAGATAAGGAAATTGCTCCCGCATCTCATCCTCTCGCTCCCAGGTTGCCTCACCTCCGGAGCGGTACTGCCAAATCACCTTGACCAACGGTACGACCTTGTTCCGCAAGACCTGATCTCTGCGATCCTCAATACGAACCGGATACTCTGGAAATGACAAATCCTCAGCGACCTCCAACTCTGAAAAATCCAACACATGGGACGGATCCTGAACGTACTTCCTCAGCAAGGACACATGGAACACATTGTGCACTCCTGCAAGACTGGGCGGCAAGGCCAGCTGATACGCGGTCTCCCCAATTCGAGCAAGAATGGGAAAAGGTCCAATATATCGCGGACTCAGCTTGCCTCGCTTCCCGAATCTCATCACACCCTTGGAGGGTGAGACTCGGAGAAACACGTGGTCCCCAACCTCAAACTCAAGTGGTCTCCGTCGGATGTCAGCATAACTCTTCTGTCTGTTCTGAGCTGCGGTCAACCTCTGCCGAACTGTCCTGGCAATCTCAGCACACTGCTGCACTAATTCAGGTCCTGCTATCTGTCTCTCACCGATCTCGGACCAACACACCGGAGATCGACACGGCCGCCCATACAAAGCCTCATAAGGCACCATGCCGATGCTAGAATGATAGCTGTTGTTGTAGGCAAACTCCACAGTGGACAAATGTTGTTCCCACGAACCTCCCCAGTCCAGGCAACACGCCCTGAGCATATACTCCAGGGTTTGAATAGTCCTCTCCGACTGTCCGTCAGTCTCGGGATGGTAGGCCGAGCTGAAAGCCAACTGAGTTCCCAACGCCTGTTGAAAGCTCTTCCAGAATCTGGAAGTAAACCTCGGATCTCGATTTGATACAATGGACAAGGGTACCCCGTGCAGAGAGATAATCCGGTCCACAAACAACTTAGCCAGCTTGCCGACCGACCAGTCCTTCCTAATGGCTAGGAAGTGTGCCGACTTGGTCAGCCGATCAACGATGACCCAGATAGCGTCTCTCCTGCTAGGGGATGCAGGCAATCCCATTACAAAATCCATCGTCACATGCTCCCATTTCCACTCAGGAATCGGCAAGGGCTGCAGCAACCCTCCAGGTCTCTGATGCTCGGCTTTAACCTGTTGACATGTCATACATCTAGCCACATACTCAGCCACATCTCTTTTCATATCGGGCCACCAGAAGTGCCTCCTCAAACAGTGATACATCTTTGTTGTCCCGGGATGCACAGCATACCTCGAACGGTGCGCCTCATCAAGAACACATCTGCGCACGTCTTCCTCAGTCGGGACATAGAGTCTACCTCTGAATCTGACGGTCCCATCATCCCACAACTCTACCTCAGACCTTTGGAGAATCTGTGGTAACTCAGCATCTGCCCTCTGAGCCTCAATCACAGCATGGTACACAGCCGGTC
This sequence comes from Zantedeschia hybrid cultivar, assembly GCA_030544215.1. Taxonomy (NCBI): domain Eukaryota; kingdom Viridiplantae; phylum Streptophyta; class Magnoliopsida; order Alismatales; family Araceae; genus Zantedeschia; species Zantedeschia hybrid cultivar. The sequence goes on along the minus strand of JARZZO010000009.1, from coordinate 31,346,741 downwards.
TCACAGTCAGGCTGACAAGCACTGCTCTATCCTCTTCACGTGGAACCCTAAAGGAAGATTCCACCACCTGCTCGAACAATTTCCACTCCCGAATCATGAGGTATGACATGACTGTCTTCCGACTCAAAGCGTCTGCCACCACATTCGCCTTGCCCGGATGATAAGAAAGGTCAAAGTCATAATCCTTAATAAACTCCATCCACCTCCGCTGCCTCAGGTTCAGGTCTCTCTGAGTAAATACATATTTCAAGCTCTTGTTGTAAGGACTGAGGTTTCGGGTTCTGTGTTCGGGTCGGGTTCGGGCCGGATCCCCTGGTTTGGACCCTGGAGGGGTCTTGAGATTTCTGGCTGAATGGCGTCAGCACTGCTCGATGCCTTTCAAAAGGCATCAGGTTGTGTGGACGCCATTTAGGTCTGCTGGGTGTTGTGCCACGTGTGCGCCACGTGGGCGGGTTTCGGGCCGCGAGAGTACGGCCCCGGTCACATCGTCTGAACGGCGTCCATGTTGGTCGACGCGATTCAGACTGTGACATCTGCGATGTCAGGATGCGGCGCCAGAGCGTTGTCAGTACGGCCTGTCCTGTCGTCTAAACGGCGTCCGTGGAGGGTGACGCGTTTCAGACTGCTGTCAGTACGGCCGTCCTGTCAGACTGATAGGCGTCTGCCTCGATCGACGCGTTTCAGTTGGTTTCGGATTGACCCCGCGAGCCTCCCCTTCTTTCCCTCATTCTCACCTTCACTCTCTCTCTCCTCACCCTCTCCGCCCTCTCCGACGCTCTTCCTCCCCTTCCCTTCCTCTTCTTCCTCTTCCAACCACTCCATAGCCACCTTACCTCTCACCTCTACCTCCACCACCTCCTTCGCGGCGTTCCCTTCTCCGGACGGCGGCCGACGTCCCGGCGGAGTGGCGGCGTCCTCGAGGGTACCGGCGGCGGTCTGCGGTGCGGCGGGTCGGCGGCGAGGAGCTTGGAGGATTTCAAGAACCGGTAGGGAGACGAACCTTGCATGTGTTGCTCGTATGTTTCTTGGCGTGACGTGGCATGTTTGGGGCTAGATTGAGCATGTTTAGGGGGATTCCTTGTGGGAATGGCGGTGCTTGTGAATGTGGTTTCGTAGCATGCTTGTGATGGTTGGATTTCTCCTCCTCCCCCTTTGGTTTTGGGGCTTTTCGGGGTGCTTGGGATCAAGGGAGAAACCCTCGGGTTGAACCAGGAAACCTGGTTTCTGGCGCTAAACGGCGTCGTGCCTGGTCGACGCCTTTTAGAAAGACGTCAGGGCAGTACGACGCCTTTTAGGGCAGAAACCTCCCTGTTTGAGGTTTCCCGAATTAGAGGTTCTGGCGCTAAATGACGTCATGTATGGACGACGCCTTTCGGAAGGACGTCGGGCCATCATGACGCCATTTAGGCAGTAAATGCCCCCGTTTAAGGGTTCTGCAATCTGGATTTCTTGGTTGAATGGCGTCTGGCGACCCTGACGCGTTTTAAATGACGGCTTCACAGGGGGACGCGTTTTAAGGGATAATCTGGCTTTTAATAAACCCGTCTGAGGGTCTTGAATGGCGTCGACCTTGGTCGACGCGATTCAAGACAGAAATGCTTAAATCCTATTATTTCATGTATATTTCACGGGGGGATGGTTCAGATGCATGCTTTGAGTTGTATACTGAGACTGAGGACTTTTGCATGAATGAGATTTCATCATCTATGTGTGTGTGCTTCAACTGTACGCTAAGACGGAGGTTTACTGTACGAATGGAATCATGTTGTGTGTGTGTGCTTGTACGAATATGGATTCGGAATGACTGTGGTTTCCGTTTGTCACCATGGGCTGATGGGAGAAGGGCCATGGTGTCTGTGACGAGGGTGCTTGTTGTGTTTTACCTTTGGCTGAGGGAAGCAGAACCACCTTGAGCCCGTCGGGCCGGAGTAGCTGGTGTGCTATCCGAGGGGTTGCTGTTTGGTCTCAGCGGGTCGGGGTTTCCTTTGGTTGTCGTGACAGCTTCTCGCGTGTTTCTTGCTGTGGAGCTGGTGGTGTTACTGGTGGGAGTTGGTTTACCCTTTAGCCATCGGGCATGATGTGACCTTTGATCAAGGTTACGAGTGGTACCCTTAGCCCTTTGGCCTGACGCAGTCCGGGAGAGTTGGGCTTGTGGGTAGTTCCTGTAGCTTCGGCTTGACGGGGGTTCGCCGGTCCCCAGGGCCCTCCTGAAGCGCTGAGGCCTAGCGTGGAGGCAATCCGGTGGTAGGACAGTAGTCTAGACTGCTTGTGTGCACACGTAGCTGGCAGTGGCGGTACACTGAGTCCAGCTAGTCCTAGTTTGGCTCTTTGCCTCACCCTACAGTGCCCCGGAACACTGTAGGGGTGGATACGCGTGAGCAGTGGTGGTAGTGTTGGGAGGCGACGTTTGACTTCGGTCGACAGTGTGGTTCAGTCGCTTCCTGGACTTTGACTGTGAGACGTGACTTTGTGTTGGGTTCTTCGGGTTACTTGGTACTGTTCTTGTTACACTGCTTATCGTACGGTTCCTATCAGGTTGAGTGCTATGTTTACTGCTTTACTTAATTGCCATATATTCCTGTTGTTGCACTTGTGGGTGTGTAAGTGGGAGGCAGGGGATCGGATGATCCCTACTGAGCCCATTTCTGGTGTGGCTCACTCCCTGCGGTTTCAGGTGTGGATCAGAGTGGCGCAGCGGTAGCGTGGTGTCTTCTTGTTGTGCGGACCAGCAGCTATCTTAGTTCCGGGGTATGCCCCGATGTTGTTGTACTTTCCTTCTGCCTGTACTCATTTAATTTGTTGGACATGTAATTATTGTTGGACTGTATACGGACATTGTTATTTTCTTTTCTGCGCACTCGTTTACCTTTGTAGTCCGTGTGATTGTTATATTTAGCCTTGTTTAGCACTTACTCCTCCAGACGTGTTGTGTGAGATCCGGGTGTGAACCCGTAGCTAACGGGCCGACATCCATTTAGTGACCGGGTCTCCGGTCATAGGATGGCGGGTCGTTACACTTGTGATCTGTAAAAACCTGAAAAATTTCTCCATATAAGTAATGCCTCCAGATCTTCAGTGCAAACACCACCGCTGCAAGCTCCAAATCATGGGTAGGATAGTTCTCTTCATGCCTCTTCAGCTGCCGAGAAGCATAAGCAACTACCCTGCCATGCTGCATAAGGACTGCTCCCAAACCTCGACGGGATGCATCTGAGTAAACCACAAATCTACCTGACCCAGATGGAAGCACCAGCACTGGGGCTGACGTGAGACGAGTTTTTAGCTCAATAAAACTCTGCTCACAATCCTCAGTCCACACAAAACGAACTCCCTTTCAAGTCAACCTCGACAAGGGGGCCGCTATCGAAGAAAATCCCTGAACAAACCGCCTGTAATATCCGGCAAGCCCCAGAAAGCTCCTGATCTCAGTCACTGAAGTCGGCCTGCTCCAGTCCATCACTGCCTCTATCTTAGCTGGATCCACTGCGATGCCTTCACCAGAAATAACGTGTCCAAGGAAGTGCATCTCGTTCAGCCAAAATTCACATTTACTGAATTTGGCATAAAGTTGGTGCTCTCTCAGGACCTGCAACACTGCCCGAAGATGAGCAGCGTGCTCTTCCTCAGAAGAAGAATAGATCAGAATATCATCAACAAACACAACTACAAACTGGTCCAGGTAGGTCCTGAAGACTCGGTTCATCAGATCCATAAAGGCCGCCGGAGCATTGGTTAAGCCGAAGGGCATAACCAAAAACTCATAATGCCCATACCGAGTCCTGAAAGCCGTCTTACTAACATCCACATCCCTGATTCTCATTTGATAATACCCAGATCACAGATCGATCTTGGAAAACACCCTCGCTGTCTGCAACTGATCCATCAAATCGTCAATCCTAGGAAGCGGGTACTTATTCTTTATTGTCACTTGATTCAGCTGCCTATAATCGATGCACAATCTTAAGGAACCATCCTTCTTCCTGACAAACAGAACTGGAGCACCCCATGGCGACGTACTGGGACGAATGAAACCCTTATCCAACAACTCCTGTAACTGCGCCTTCAACTCAGCGAGTTCGGCTGGCGCCATCCGATACGGGGCCTTAGACAAGGGCGCCGTACCTGGTGCAAGCTCGATGGTGAACTCAACCTCTCGCTGTGGAGAAAGGCCAGGCAACTCCTCAGGAAACACATCTACGAAATCACAAACAACAGGCACTTCCCAGGGACTGGGACTAGCACGGACATCAGAAACAACAACAGAGGCGAGGAAAGCCTCACAGCCACCAGCAAGCAACCTCCGTGCCTTAAAGGCAGAAATGAGAATACCTCGAGAAGAAAGCCTAATACCTTGGAAGAAGAAGGTCGGGATGTCCGGAATAGAGAAGCGCACCCTCTTCCTGTGGCAGTCCACCTCCGCATAAAAGGCTTCCAACCAATCCATACCCAGGATGATATCGAAATCACGAATAGCAAGTACGACCAACTGGGCAGGTAGCACATGACCCTCAATGGTCAAGGGAACATTCCTCAAACAATTATAAGATATCATGAAGTCTCCAGAAGGAACCTCAACCATCAGACCATCAGACAACTCATCAACGGGTGCAGAAAGAATATCTAGGAACTGCTCGGAAATAAAAGAATGCGAAGCACCCGAATCGATCAACACATGCGCAGAGTTCCCAAGGACAGAGAGTGTACCTTCCACCAAGTTGGACGCGCGAGCCTCCCTCCTGGTGATAGCTAGAACTCTCCCCTGAGTCCTCGGCTTCTTCTGATCGCCATGACCCTGCCCCTGACTATGCCCCTGCGGGCACTGCCTAGCCAGATGGCCCTGTTGGCCGCAATTAAAACACCGCCTGGGAAGAGTGGGACACTGAGTCCCGCCGTGAGCACCACCACATTGCTGACAAACTGCCGGAAGCCTCTGAGCTGGCTCCTGCTGTGCACTGGACGCTGACTGACTCTGCTGACCCTGCCTGGGCCTGCTGCTGCCACTACTGCTGCCACCACCCCTGAAGAATCTCCTGAATCGGGAGCCAAGAGAAGACGATCCCGATCCGACTGAAGGAGCCGGTGCAGCTGCCTTACCCCTGCCTCGCGCTAGCCCCTGAACAGTCTGCCCTCTCTCCCGGGCCGACTGGATCTGCTGAGCCTCTACAGCTGCTGCACGCCTAACTGCTGACGCCAAGTCTGTACAACAATGGGACGCCACGAAGTTCCTCAAACTGAGCCTAAGCCCATCCACAAACCTCTCCGTGCGACGCACCTCGTCCCCCGATATAAAAGGCACGAATCGTCCCAGCGAAACAAACTTCGCCTCGTACTCAAGTACCGTCATACTCCCCTGCGCCAGATCCATAAACTCCCTCTCCTTGGCTCGCTGGACATGTCTAGGGAAATATTGTGCATTGAACTCCTTGACAAAGGTCTCCCAAGAAATCTCCCTAAGACTCCTGTCCCCATAAGACAAACTCTTCAGTGTGGTCCACCAGTCATAGGCGCTATCCTTCAGCATGAAGGTAGCCAGCGGGGTCCTCTCTACTGCTGCACAGTCCATGGTATCAAAAGTCTTCTCAATCTCTCTAAGCCAATGAATGGCCTCGTCAAGGTCGGGACGACCGGTGAAGTGGGGTGGCCTCAGCTTCAAGAACCTCTCAAGTGTAGCTGTGGTCCCTCCCCGAGCACTAGAACTCTCGCTAGGATCTCGTGTCTGATATCGAGCCATAGTATCCATCATGGCCTCCACAAACTGCTCAACACTCGGCCTCCCTGCCTCGGACCCACTAGGGGCATCTCCCCGCTCTCGAATAACTGGCATCCTCTTCCTGGGAGCCATCTACTCGCCTACAATTACAAAATCAAAAGTTCTAATTAGAGTCCTAAAACCTATGCTACCGCCGTGCCTGAACGGGATAATGTATTTATTTGCCGAATTTACAACATTTAACCTAGTTATTTATTTATTTGCCAGACCGTATGCTCTGATACCAACTGTAACGACCCGCCACCCTATAATCGGGGATCCGATTACTAAATGGGTACCAAATCATTAATTTGGAACCAAACCAGGATCTAGTAAGTCTGTGAAATAAATAATAAACTAAGCTAAACATTCACATCGCATTGAATTGACATAAAAGTGCAGGAATTAAAATTATTACAATGCGACTCGATACAGCAAATAATTACATACTCCAAATGAAAAGAAATAATTAAACATACAGGCCAGAAATAAATAACAACTACATCGGGGCATACCCCGGAACAACTGCCGAAGGCGCACAACACACGGCCGCACACGCCGCTCTAAGTCTGCTGGGAGTCCTCACCTGAAACCGCAGGGGTGAGTCTCAAGACAAGACTCAGTAGGGATCCTTCGATCCCCACTGCCCACGCACACACCCACAAGTGTAAAGTACAGCTAACGGTGAAGTAACAAGTGTAGTGGCATGCACAAATCCTAATTCTCTACGTGAGAATTCATGCAGTCGAAAGATAATAAACATGCACATTCTGAACCAGCCGAATGGAGAATCCACAACTGTCGCCTCGATAGAACTCGCCAATCGCACAAACAACAGTAGGAAAAACCCTCGACCCGCTGAGACCAAGGAGTAGCCCCTCGGATAGCACGCTCGCTACTCTGGCCCAACTGGCTCAGGTGACTACCCCTTCCCCCAGCATGAGTGACTCTCCGAATGTACCACTCCGACACCGGTACTAGCTGACCCCGGGGTTCACCAGGTGACCCTCTCTCACTAGGCGTCACCCCGCCCACGCCCCCACCGGCGCTGTGCTCACGCCCCCACCAGCACATGGTGATAAAGTGCTACAATGTCACTCTAGGTCCACAGTAACTGAAAATCCAACACAGTGCGATCCGGTCACGTGAAAAGTCCGCGATCGCATAACACACATAGAACCATCGATCATGAGGAATCCATTTCTATCGGGTGCACTAGGACATGTGCTAACCATCTATCTAGCAGTATGAATACGTTTCACTGGCATGAATTAGTGAGGTTCTGTCTTGAATCGCGTCGACCGAGGTCGACGCCATTCAAGCTCCAGGTACAGGTTTAGGTAAAACAGTCTTCAGAATTAGGCCTTAAAAGGCGTCGACACCAGTGGTCGCCTTTTAAAAGGCGTCGACATCCTCAGACGCCATTCAACACAGAAATTCGGAATTTCCAAGGCCTTTACTCAGGGGATTTTCTGCCTTAAAAGGCGTCGTGGGTGCCTGACGCCATTCAAAAACACGTCGTTCACCAATGACGTCTTTTAGGCTCGGAATCCCCGACCTGGCAGACTCTCTATCAGGTGATTCCTGGCTAAAAGGCGTCGTGATGGCCCGACGCCCTTCAAAAAGGCGTCGTCCATGCACGACGTCTTTCAACCCCAGGAACCAGAGTCGCCTGAGCCCGAGGGCTCCCTTTCCAACCCAAAATGACCCCAAAAATCATCCAAAAATGAATGGAAACAAGGAGCAACACCATCCATAGGTAACACATTCATAGAAATCCCCCATATTATCAAAAGAACTCCTAAACATGCTCATTCTAACCCCCAAAACCAAAGGTCTACCACATGCATAACCGGGGAAAACATGTTTTTAAACGCGATGCTATGGGGAACGTCACCCTACCGGGTACTTGAACGCCTCCGAGCTTCAAGCCGTCTACCCGTCTCGCCCCACGCCGCCGCCGGTACCGCCGTGGTCGTCCTTGCTCCTCCGTGACGTCGGCCGCCGTCCGGAGAGTAGAACGCCGCAGTGGAAATAGAGGTGGTAGTGGTAGGAGCCCGGTAGAGGATGGAGTGGAGGGAGAGGCGAAATGGTGGGAGGAAAAGAGGGAGGAGGAGGGGTCGCCGCCGGTCGCCGGAGGAGAAGGAGAGAAGGAGAGTAGGAGAAAATGAGGGAAAGAAGGAGGGCTCGCGGGGTTAACCAGAAACTGGCTAAAACGCGTCGACATGTACGGACGCCTATCAGGTGACGTGACGGTCGCTCTGACAAGATTCTGAAACGCGTCGTCTTACACAGACGCCATTCAGACAACTTGTCAGGGCCGTACTCTGACACACATAGAGTCGCAATCTAAAAAGCGTCGTCCCACGCGGACGCCGTTCAGACGACATGACAGGGCCGTACCCACGCGGCCCAAGGCCAGCCCACGTGGCACCCACGTGGCAGAACCTGAAACGCGTCTGCCACGGTGGACGCCGTTTAAAACGCGTCTCGAGGTCTTGACGCGATTCGACTCAGAACCCCCGCCCCTCACAAGGGCTAGAACTACAGGGTCCGACCCGAAAACCGGATCCGAAAGTCTCGATCCTTACATACAAGGTTCGTCCCCCTACCGGATACTTGAACTCCTCCTGGCTCCGTGTCGCCGAACCGCCGCACCGCAGACCGCCGCCGGTACCCTCGAGGACGCCGCGAAGGAAGTGGTGGTGGCAGAGGCGAGAGGTAGGGAGGCGTTGGAGTGGTGAAAGAGGAAGAAGAGGAAGGGAAAGGGGACGAGTGGGATCGGAGGAGGCGGAGAGGGAGAGGAGAGAGAGTGAAAGGTGAGAAATGAGGGAAAGAAAGGAGGGCTCGCGGGGGTCATCAGAAATTACCTGAAACGCGTCGAGCGAGAAGGACGCCTATCAGATGACAGGACGGGCCGTACTGACAGTTGTCTGAAACGCGTCGACCACCACGGACGCCGTTCAGCTGGCATGTCAGGCACCGTACACTGACATCGCAAGGTGGCAGTCTGAATCGCGTCGTCCATCATGGATGTCGTTCAGACGACAAGACAGGGGCCGTACTATCGCGGCCCGAAATCCGCCCACGTGGCGCCCACGTGGCGCAACAGCAAATCGCCTAAATGGCGTCCACCTATCAAGACGCCATTTGAAACGCGTCGTGATGTGTAGACGTCATTCAGAAGAAATTCTCCAGTCCCCACAGGGTCCGACCCAGGGGATCCGGCCCGAAACCGACCCGAAAACCGAACCCGAAACCTCAGTCCTTACACCCGACGTAGTTGTTATCCTATTTTCTGGCCTGTACGCTTAATTATTTCTTTTCAGTTGGAGTATGTAATTATTTGCTGTGTCGAGTCGCATTGTAATAATTTTTAATTTTTGCATTTCCTTTTCAATTCAATGCGATGTGAATGTTTAGCTTAGTTTATTATTTATTTCCCAAACTTATCTAGATCCTGGTTTGGCTCCAAATTAATGATTCGGTACCCATTTAGTAATCGGATCCCCGATTATAGGGTGGCGGGTCATTACATCAAACATCCAGTAAGACTAGTACAGGTTATTCCAGCTCATATGTTGAGGGTGACTAATCGCGTTAGTTACTCGTGTGGAGACACAGTGGTAAACCTGTAAGTGCTCATTGGGGAATGAGTTCACTGAACTGATCCGACATGAATCGCCGAATGGTAATTTACCTGACTCTCAATCGGCTTGATTCATCGTCACAGTGGCGTGGTTGATCCTTAGACTTGAGACACCAAAGACACCTTGTCGGTGGACTCATGGACTTTGACTTTGACCTACGAATCCCTATCCACGGGATCTCTAATAGTCAAGGATCGGGTCCAGCGGAAGACCTTCGAAGGTGATTGTGTGTTCAATAAAGGATCGTTTGCTCTCAAGTAACTGGAGAGAGAATGCTCTAGAATAGATCCGCAAAAGTCTCTGGCCAGAGCAGAAACATTATTAGAAAAGATGTTTTCGGATATTGTACAGCGGAGTCTGATTCAAGTGAGTTGACCATTTAGGGTTTGACAGTTGACCATACCCTAGGTTAACTCGAGAGCATTGTGCGAACGAAGGATTATAGCCACGCGGTAACTGTGGACGGATAGGTTCTATGAATGGGTTGCTGAACCCCATTACCTTCCGGGATCATGCGGTGTCGCTTGGCACCCAACTTGATCAGAAGTCCGACCGAATTTACATGCGATGTCAATTCGGTTAAGTAATTAGTTAATATCTAGATATTAATTAATTACAATAAGTCAATAACTAGTTATTGGACTTAACGGGTTGAAAACCGGACTGGTAAATGGGCCTAGAGGGTCACACGCAATAAGATTCTCAGTCGGTAGTACATAAGTGGGATTTATATTAACTCGAGGACATTTATGAAAAGTCGCGCCGACTTAATATATATATACGCGCTGTTGAGAAACCTTGGGCCAAGCTCCTGGAATTCCCCTTGCTGGCCGTCATGTCCCCTTTCTCTCTCCTCCTCTGGGCGCCCTGTTCAAGGCGCCGAGACTGTCTCCGTCTCCGCCGTGCATGATTCCCGAAAGTCGGGAAATCCCGTCGGTGGGTTTTCGGCAATCGTTGCGACGACGGATCTTTAGCGAGCGAGCTGATACGGACGAGGGATCGAGGACGAACCACCGCAGAGGATCGTGTGGATACCATTGGAGGCTGGACGCTTGTGCGGCTCGCGGCATCGCCTCGACGGAACCGAGACAGAAGCGGATTCGAATCTGCGCAGGGTAATCGGATTACTTCCCGTTGTTTTCGGTTTTAGTTTTTCGTTCCAAATCAGATCAGCGGGCATCGGGCGGGATAATTTTTGTTCGTCGTTTCCGCTGCGTTCTTAGTGCCCCCGCCCGGATCCCAACAGTGGTATCAGAGCCAGGTTCCGCTGTGATCCGCTTCGGAACGATAAAATTAATGTTCTGAAATTATTTCCATGCTCAGATTATGTTTCTCTCATATAAATTACTTATGGGATGAGTACACAATAATCAGATTATTTTTTTGTGGAGAAAATCAAAATTTTGAGGGTTTCATCGCGTTCTTGATGGAGATGAAGAACTGGTTTTGTGGGCTTCAAAAAGGGATTAATGGTGGTTGGACCATCTCTGTGGGTTTGCTGGTATGACCAGCTACCCCTCACTATCCCCGGAAATTTTCTATAGCTGCCGGTGGAGCTTTTTTTCCCATAATTTTCAAGAGTTGAAAAAAGATTGAGGAAAGGATATGGTTGAAAAACTACAGAAATCTCCATCTTTGGAGGTTCACCGGCGGCGAAGGAGTCGCCGGCCGGCCATCACCGGCGGTGGAAATGGAAGGGGTGACTCCCCCCTATAGCTTCCGGCCACCATCGCTACCGGCGGCGGCGGCGGCGGTGCCACCCAAAAGTGGCTGTAAAGGGGGCCAAAAACCCTAATAACAGGGCCGGTCGAACTAGGCCCTGTTAGCCTGGATCGGCCGGTCCCGCGCCGGGCGCATGGCTAGGCGGGGCCGGCCCGGGTGGCCCAGGCGGCAGACCTGGCTAGGCCAAGTCGCGCCTGGGTCCAACCCCCAGGCCCGAGCCCAGGCGCCCAAGTCCGAGCCTGGACGGGCTCTGGCTAGACCCGAGCCCAGGCTGATTGGGCCCAACCCCTTTGGCTCATTTATTCCAGCCCAATTAACCCCTAAACACTTTTTAACCCCTGAATTAAAGCTAAACCCCATCCCTTTTTAACTGGAAATTAAAATTAAATAATTTAAAATTGTTTTAAACTTATTTTTCTAGTTAATAAAGGATTTATTAAGATTTGATCTTAATAGTTAATTGGATTTAACTAAGTAAGATATGATCTTAAATAAAGGGGACTTAATTATTAAAGATGAGATCGTTAGATTGGGGTTTTTATTTAGGATGAGATCTTAAATAAGATTAACAAGTGTTGTTAAATCCCTTTTAATTTAATAGAATGAGGAATTATTTAAGATGTGTTCTTAAATTAAATTAATAAATGTTATTAATTTATTTTAAGTCATGATCTTGAATAATATTAACAAATGTTGTTAATTACATTCTAATTAAGTGATTAGATTAATGTTTTGATCTTAAAATTAATTAGCAATTGTTGTTAATTTTATTTTAATTATCTAATTGCACATTTATAATTTCTTGGCAATAGTTGTTAGGAAATTATTTCATAATTGAGGGGCACTTAATGAAAGTTATTAAGTGTTTAATTGACTATTTTTAATGTGTTTATTAATTCTTGAGAATTAACCCTTAATAACAGTTATTAAGGATTTATTTATTTATTTTCAAACTCTCAATAATGGTTATTAAGATAATTAATTATATTTCTTAAGAATCTCTCAATTATAGTTAATATTGATCTAATCTACTTGGTATTTGATCTTTTATAAATGTTATTAAAAGATTAAATTAAGTCTAAGATGTTGGACTATTTTAATTTGAAATTTTCTAATTATTATTTCTTAATAATTGTTATTGAGAAATATGATTTAATTAAGGGGTTTTAACAAGGAGTTGTTAAGGGGTTAATAATTTGAGTTGGAAATTCTTTTATAAATGTTATTTAGGAATTTTTGATTATGTCTAAATGTTAGATTGTTTCGCATTAGTAATTTTTATTAATGTGAATTAAAATTAATCTAAGTGTTAGATTAATTAATTTAAAATTGTTCTAAATAATGCATGGAATATTTTAGAATTTTAATTTTAGCTTTGTGTGCACATGTTGATGTGTTTAATGGTTTAAATTAGATTTAAATGCATGTTAGAAAATATGATTTTCGAAATTCAAATTATCTAATTTTGATTGGTACTCACGGTTTTAAGCAAAATTATTATATTTTCAAAATTTAACCTTCATGTAATGTGCTTTATCATGTGTGCATGGTTAAAATTTGTGGTGGTCATAGACATGCACTTAGTTAATTTCATATCATGTGATGGTGTGTGATTGTGTGGAATGGGTAATGGGTTAATTAAATGTTAATTAATGAGGCCTGCACGCCTCCCTCTCTCTCTCTCATTCCATTGTAATTCTATCTCCCTCTATTATTGTACTCGGCCATAAGGCTTTCTCTTATAATTTATTTGTATTTGAAATTGTTTCAAAATAAATATTATTTGTATTTGATCCCGCCGGCCGAGGAGAGGCGAGGATGATCTACAAATGCAACTAGGAAAGCGACAGGAGATGAGATCACCAGTGGCTGTGTGTTTGCATGTTTAGATTATATAAATGTTATATAGTTTTGGTGATTAATTGTTTGGCTCCAGTTAATCACCGTGCTGTCCATGACCACATAATGAACATGTATGGTTGATGCATGCCCTTTTAATTTTTTATTATGAATCAATTGCTAATATCTAGGTATAGTTAAATATATACGATATATTTATAAACTATCACCTAGGATGAGACCAACTTAACACAAACAAAACATTCAACATAAAGTCTAAGCCAGAGCGCGAGTCATTGAGAATGCACCGCGTGGCTCTCCATCAATATAGTTCTTAGAACTTGATTTAGTGATGGCAACTTCTATGTGTTTACCTGAGATCTGCTACCATATGATGAAAGGACTATTAACTATGGCATTTTGATGCCTTGAGATTAGAATAGAAGAACGGTGTAGCTATCCTCGCGTTTACCTAGGAGCTGCATTCTTACTCTACTCTGTCATGTATTGATGGTAGAGCTTAGACCAGGTATAATGGTCTACTGTGTTTACCCGGGTCCATTAAAGACCTGGGAGCCGAAATAAGATCGGATATTACAAGGAGTTGCAATTACCATGAGATGGTTGCTCTGGGATAATGGTATGATACTATGTGTATACCCGAGGTCATACTATGATTCTTGGAGATTCTTATCCTCACTAGGAGACCATCGGAGTCTTCCATTCTGTATACCTGAAGATTGTACAGTCCGTCGAAAAATAGTGGGAAATAATTCAAGATAAAATACAATAATTGAATTATTAGAACTATCTGCTTAAATCACGTTATTTCCTTCGATTTACTAATATGTCGTCTATTCGAAATGTTGGCATGTTGGATGCCAATACTTCTCATACTCAGACTGACTAGAAAACTCTAAAGAATGTCTTTAGGGGTGAGTGAAAGTCACTATCCTAATCAGATATCATCCTCTTACTTGGATAAACCAAGGTGAAGAAGTACTCATGGTATACCTTTCTGAAAGGCAATGATTGTCATGAACTCTCTTATTTGGATAGATCAAGATGAAGAGATATTTATGATGTGCCTTTGAGAAAGGCAAGTGGTAAGATTTTAAACGATCGAATCCACACCTGAAAAGGATAAAGGAAAGTCAGTTGAGATAGAGAAGTAGCAGTTCTCCCACTGCAACCAATATAAGGATACTGGTAAAGGCAAAATGAATATGAAACTTGAAAGAAGTCTCAAATACTCTTATTATCTACTTTTGCATGTCTATTGGAGAATTAGCGTATCCAATATGAGATATTGGAAATGATTCTCAGAGCTGCGATAGTGTGCAGACTTAGACAAGTAAAAGGAAATCGAGAAAATATAAGTGTTGAGTTAGACTCAACTATTGTTCATGATATTCATAGGTTATTGTTAGACAGTAAATCTTTGTCTATCTATAGGAGTCAAATATGAAACTAAATAATTGTTATTTAGTTGTATAAGATATCAAGAATAACATTGATATCAAGAATAACATTAATTGAGAAAGAATAATAGTTCTTCAAATCAGTCGATGTACTATAGATTCTTGAAGTGACATTTCATGTGATAAATGTTCACAGGTCTCCTATAGAAATGAACTGTGTGAATCTTGATTATCTATAGTATTGTACACAGGGTTGTGCAATAAGAAATTATTGGTGCTGATACATACTGATGTAAACAGATCAAAGGCCAAAGATAATCACTCTCATTAACGTACCTTATAGTTAACTCTCAGAATGATTCGACTATATGTGCTTACTGAAGTACAAGACGAATACATCTGAGAGATTAAGGTATAAGATCCATATGAAGTATTAGAATTTTTGATTTGATCAAAGAAACTAATACTTAGGTATATGATTTACATAAATCATTAAGAGGATAATTGTATCATCGCTCGATTGATTCTCATTGTATATCATAGAAATATGATAGAATGAGGAATTGCACCTTATTAAGATATGGTGCAATACATAATAAGATTTGTTTAATTCTTATCCTTATGAACATGAGCATGAACATTAGATATCCATACTTTACAGATGGTTTCAAATAAGTCAGTGTATGTCCATATATGATATGGAAACCAAATAATCCATATGAGATGTGAATTATGAACAAACCTGATTTAAAAGTTAGGTATTACCGTGGTGTGAATTTGTGAATGTCTAAGGAGTTTGGACATTACAATTATTGGCCAGGCGATAATGAAATAATTATCGTCCTGAAAGTTGTCTTCTGTGAAGAGGAATATGTCCTCAAAAAAGACAGTGGGAGCTGATAAAATTAGAAGATGTTCTAGATTCATAAGCTAATATACGATTATTAGATAATCTTTAGTTGTTTGGAACCAGTCATAACACATCAGAGAGCTTCATAGATTTTTTGGATTCTCTCAGTGACTAGAAGGATATGTTTGACATATCTGATTTAGCAAGATGAGAGGAGCTCAAAAATAGATTATGATCTAAAATCTATGATAATGTTGTTCTCTGTCATTACAACTTTGAGATTGATAAGTTTATTAGAATTCTACTTATCAATACTGCCTATCATTATAATGAGATGATGACATTTGTATATTAAAAGTGTTCTCTCAATGTGATTGAGGTAAAGATGTATATGATATACCTTTAAAGCTTTTAGAATGTCCAAGAAGCAAGTTGTGATTTCAAAATTATTTTGAATCAAACTGAAACTTCTTAAGTTGTAATAAAAGTTTTGACTTAATGGTCAAATACTATGTGATCATGAAGAATGATCACGGATTGTATGTGTTCAGAAAGAACAGTGGGAGTACGGTTGCTTTAGTAATGCTTTATGATAATAACATCAAAGTCATTAAGAATGACATCATGATGTTATTATCAGTGAAAGTATTGTTTACTATATTTTCCTCCATAATAAGTTTAGTTATAATATCCCATGTATTGGAAATACGAATCTATTAAGATAGATCGGTGGGGATATTATGTTGACCTGTATGTCAAAATGTTTGGCATAAATTTCATAATAAGTCTCAATTGTTGAGATATAGAATTTATTCATTTAGAAAAAAAGTTCCTTAAAGGATACATGAGTGAAATGCATCATTAAGCACTTGAGAAGTGCCAATGATGCACTCACGTATATGGAGAGCATGATTTGAAATTATGAGTTCACATTCACTCAAATTTCAAGTCAAATAATAGATTCAACCTTCTAGTATAAAGGAATGGATTGGAAGGGTTCTAATCCAGAACTCGATATTAAGGTGACGATATAAACAAGTAATACTGTTATTAGAACAGTATAGATGAAAAAGTTCATCTCTGAAATAAGATGTAGTTCTAAAAGGTCTCTGATAAAATATCGTTGTTGTAAGACAACAGTGGGAGCGATCAATTGTGTGATCGAGTCATGGTCTCTTCAGAAGTTGCAGAACATTCTGACGCTCATTCATAAGTTCAGAGACAAAGGATAAAAGGAATTAACGTAATGGAAATATTCCGTCTATAGATAATTTAGCAGATCCGTGACCAAGTCTTAGTCACATACTTTATGTGAGCATCACCTAGATTTGATGGAGATCAAATGCGAAGGTGATTGGCTTGAGTCTAAGTGGGAGATCGATGGATATAGGTATCCTCTAAGCCAATCATAAGGCACCTATTCCAATCTGGTTCACTGATTAATGGCATTAAATTCATTATGTAGATTAGCATCTTAATAATTGTACATGATGAAGTCCATGAATATATGCAATAGTCGTCAGATTATGATGAGATCATAATAATGAGACTGATGACTTATAAACACATATTCTAAATTGTTCCTAGTCGTAGGATGTTTGAGAAGGACATCAAACATCCAGTAAGACTAGTACAGGTTATTCCAGCTCATATGATGAGGGTGACTAATCTCATTAGTTACTCGTGTGAAGACACAATGGTAAACCTGTAGGTGCTCATTGGGGAATGAGTTCACTGATCTGATTCGACATGAATCGCCGAATGGTAATTTACCTGACTGTCAATCGGCTTGATTCATTCTCACAGTGGAGTGGTTGATCCTTAGACTTGAGACACCAAAGACACCTTGTCGGTAGACTTCTGGACTTTGACCTTGACCTACGAATCTCTATCAACGGGATCTCTAATAGTAAAGGATCGGGTCCAGCGGAAGACCTTCGAAGGTGATTGGGTTAGTTTTAGGTGGCCTACAAGCCAATCTGACTATGCAAATCTCGTTCATTTATTGATATAATGGCATAATATTCATTATGTGTAAATCGCATTAATTATCTTTTCATAATGAAGTCCGTGAATATGTGCTATAGTGATCAGATTATGATGAGATCATGCTAATGAGACTGATCACTTAAACACACATACTCTTAATCGTTCCTAGTCGGAGGATATCCGAGAAGGACATCGGATATCCGCTTATACTAGTACAAATTACTCCTACTCATATGATGAGGGTGACTGATCTTATAAGTCACTTGTGTGGAGACACTAAGGCGAATCTGTAGGTGCTCACTGAACTGATCCGACTGAATCACTAGATGGTATTGTACCTCACTGTCAACCAACTGCATTCTACTGTTGCAGTTGCGTGGATGGTCCCTGGACCTGAGACACCAAGGACACCTTGTCGGTGGACTTCTGTGCTTTGACCTTGGTTTACGAATCTCTAGCCACGGGATTTTAAAACGCCAAGGATTGGGTACAGTGGAATACCGTCGAAGGGAATTGTGTGTCAATAAGGAATCATTCGCTCTCGATACTTAGAAAGAGAATGCTCTAGGAAGGATGCGCGGAAGTCCCTGGCCAGGGCGGACGATAATATTGGGTAAGGAGTTTTCCGATATTCATCAGCGGCATCCAATCTAAGTGAGTCGACCGGTTAGGGTTTGACAGCACGCCATACCCTGAGTTGACTCGAGAGCATTGTATGAATGAAAGATTATATCCACGCAGTAACTTTCGGCGGAAAGGTTCCAACAGTGGGTTACTTAACCCCGATACCTTCCGGGTTCATGCGGTGTTGCTTGGCACCCAATGTGATCGGAGGCCTGATCGAATTCGATGTGTGACATCAATTTGATTTAGTAAATAATTAATAAAGGGTTATTAACTGATTAATAAAGCCAGTGAGGAGTCACTGGGCTTATTGGGCTATTAACCGGACTGGTAATTGGGCCTAGATGGTCACACGCAAATAATTCTCAAGGCGATGGATAAATAAGTGGGTTTTATACAAACCGGGGGTTTTTACGAAAAACTGCGCGGTTAGTATAAAATATAGCGAACGGGCTGAGCAGGCCAAGCTGCTGCTAACCCTAGCCGCCTCTCCTCTATTTCTCTCTCTCTCTCTGGCGTCCCAGACAGATCCATATCTGCTCCGCTGCTTCTCCGACTCCTTTTTGACGGGAAATCGTCCGCGCGTTGGGTCGATCGTTGTGGCAACCGATGAAGGTTTCGTGGGCTGCGAAGAACGGGGAACGTGAGGATATCCGTCACGAGGAGGATCCCGTGGACTTCGCTAGAGGCCGGGCGCTTGCGCGGCTTGCGGTGTCGCACCGACGGAACCGAACGGTTGCGGATTCGAATCCGCACACGGTAAGATTCGAGAATCCGATTGTCGGGTTTTTAGCTTTTTCGAAGCGGGAATGGATCTCCGTTTTTATTTTTATTTCTGCTGCGCGGGAGATCTGGAGAAACCCAAGAAACCCAACAGTGGTATCAGAGCCAGGTTCCACTGTTTCTCGTCCTGTTTCGGTCTCCGATTTATTAATTCCATGAATTTATTCCATGCACGAATGCGATTATATTGTCAGAAATGTGTTCATATGATGAATACAAAATTAATTGGATTAATGTTCTGCAATTTTCGAATATTATTTTGGGGTTTTTTCGCGTTCTTCGTAGGACAAAGAACAGAGAATTCCCGGCCACTCGGCAGCTTTGTACGGACTTCCCAATTGTTGAGGAAGAGAACCAGACCCCTGCTATGCGTGTGCTCACCACCGGGACTGGTGGCCGGCGGCGGAGAGCTGCTGTTGATGGCTGGAGAACCCCCCATCTTATTCTTGTTCTTGGGTTTTATGAAAAACCAGGAAACAGAATTTTGGGGCTCGGCCTTGGTGCTTTTGGCCCCTTTCCGGTGAGCTCACCAGCCAGGTTGGGACCGGACGGCGCCGTGAGACCGGCCGTTGGCCGCCAGCTGCTGGAGGGGCGCCGTCGTCGGGCCCCTACCTCCCCTTCCCACGGCCGTCGGACACCTGCAGATTAGGGTTCCTGTTTTTGGGGAAGGAGGCGTCGGGCTGGGGGGCTGAACCGGGCGAGCCGATCTGGGTGTGAACCGGGCCAGTCTAGGCCTTTTTCAGATGGCCTCAGCCATAAGCTAGGGCCCGAACCAGGATGTGCCTGGTTCGAATCATAGCCTGAGCCATGGCTCAGCAAATGGCTGAGTTGTTTAACTCATTGAACCCCTATTTCCCTTTATTTGAATAATATTAAAATATGATTTTTAATTTAAAATTCAAAATTGTTTTGATATTTAAATTTATTCGTCAATTTTAATTAAGTGGGCCTTAATGATTTTGAATCATTTTATTATTAACAATTGGTTGTTTAATTATTAGAGTTAATTATTGGCTTAAATGTTAAACTGATAATTAACATTAATTAAACTAATTTAAGGGTTAAGTTAGTGGTAAATAATTATTAGTCTAACTGTTAGATTATTAATTATTATATCAACTAATTGTTAATTTATTTGTAAGTTAGTTATTAATTTAATTGTTAAATTAATAATTAACTTAGATGACTAATTTAAATGTTAAATTAGTAGTCCTTTATTAATTATTGTTAATCATTATTTTAATAGTTAAATTAATGATAACTTTACCTAATTAATCTAAGAGTTAGATTAATTAGTTATTAATCAATTAATGTTAATTATTGGTTTAAGAGTTAAATTAATAATTAACATTAATTGACTAATCTAAGTGTTAGGTTAGTAGTTAATAATTAATTATGGTTGATTATTAATTTAAGTGTTAAATTGATAATTAATTTTAATGGACTAGTCTAAGAGTTAGATTAATTATTAATAGTCTAATTGTTATATTATTAATGGGGTTTAATCTAAATGTTAGATTATAAGAATTGTTCTAATTTGCATGGAATAATCTGGAATTATTAATTTGGAGTGTGTGCACATGTGATATGTGTTTTGATGCTTTTAAATAGGATTTAATTGCATGATAAGTTAATTATAAGTGTTTTTGAAATTCAAATAACAATTTTGATTGGATCCCAGCTTTTCGAAAGTCAAAGTTATCTATTTTTGAAAACTCTTTTATTTTAGCCACGTGATGTGCTGAATCATGTGTGGGATGTTTAAAAACACACCGTGGTCATGGATATGCAATTATTTAATTATTTATGTGATGAATGATGTGTTTGTGTGGATCGTGAATGAATGATGGATATTTATTAAATTGTTAATAAATAGAGATTTGCGTATCTCTCCCTCTCTCATTCTCCGATATATTTCTACCTCCCTCTCTCTTGTACTCGCCATAAGGCTTTCTTCTAATTACATGTAATTCTAGAATTATTGTAATCTGATCGAGGCAACTGACGAAGGAGCGAGGACGATTCACAGTTACAACCAGGAAGGCGATATGATGGAGATCTTTTACCTATGTGTTTGCAGGTTTATCTAATGTAAATGTTATGTTAGATTGTGTGTGCATTTGACTGTTGGCTCCAGTCAAAACCACTTGTTATCCATGACCACACTAGACATATATGTGATGCATTGTTTTTCTTTTGATTATGAATCAAAGCAGGTATAGTATTTAGTAAATATATAGGATACATTTCTTGGGTTTTCTCGGTTTCTCCGGATCGCTCACGCAGCGGAAATCAAAAATATTTACAGCGATCCGTTCCCGTTTCGGAATCTAAAATACGATAATCTGATTATCGAAGTTCTCACCGTGTGCGGATTCGAATCCGCAACCGTTTGGTTCCGTCGGTGTGACACCGCAAGCCTCGCAAGCGCCCGACCTCTAGCGAAGTCCACGCGATCCTCCCCGCGACGGATATCCTCGAGTTCGTCGTTCTTCGCAGCCCACGAAGCCTCCGCCGGTCGCCGCAATGATCGCCGCAGCGCGCGGACGATTTCCCGTCGAACGGGATTCGGAGAAGTGGCGGAGCAGATCTGGATCTGCCTGGGCGTCAGAGAAGGACAGAAACTGAGGAGGGGCGGCTAGGGTTAGCAGCAGCTTGGCCTGCTCAGCCCGTTCGCTATATTTTATACTAACTGCGTGGTTTTTCATAAAAACCCCCGGTTTGTATAAAACCCACTTATTTATCCATCGCCTTGAGAATCATTTGCGTGTGACCCTCTAGGCCCAAGTACCAGTCCAGTTAATGGCCCAACAAGCCCAGTGACTCCTCACTGGCTTTATTAATTAATTAATAACCCTTTATTAATCAATTAATCAATCGAATTGATGTCGCACATCGAATTCGACCGGGCCTCCGATCACGTTGGGTGCCAAGCAACACCGCGTGAACTCGGAAGGTATTTGGGGTTAAGTAACCCACTCTTGGAACCTTTCCACCGACAGTTACCGCGTGGATATAATCCTTCATTCGTACAATGCTCTCGAGTCAACTCAGGGTATGGCGAGCTGTCAAACCCTAACCGGTCGACTCACTTGGATTGGATGCCGCTGATGAATATTGGAAAACTCATTTCCCGATATTATCGTCCGCCCTGGCCAGGGACTTCCGCGCATCCTTCCTAGAGCATTCTCTCTCTAAGTACCGAGAGCGAATGATTCCTTATTGACACACAATTCCCTTCGACGGTATTCCGCTGTACCCAATCCTTGGCGTATTAGAATCCCATGGCTAGAGATTCGTAGACCAAGGTCAAAGTACAGAAGTCCACCGCCAAGGTGTCCTTGGTGTCTCAGGTCCGAGGACCATCCACGCAACTGTGACAATAGAATCAAGCTGGTTGACAGTGAGGTACAATACCATCCAGCGATTCAGTCGGATCAGTTCAGTAAACTCATTCTCCAATGAGCACCTACAGATTCACCTTAGTGTCTCCACACAAGTGACTTATGAGACCAGTCACCCTCATCATATGAGCAGGAGTAATCTGTACTAGTCTAACCGGATATCCGATGTCCTTCTCGGATATCCTCCGACTAGGAACGATTAAGAATATGTGTGTTTAAGTGATCAGTCTCATTAGTATGATCTCATCATAATCTGATCACCATAGCACATATTCACGGACTTCATTATGAAACGATAATTAACGTGATTTACACATAATGAATATTATGCCATTTTATTAATAATGAACGAGATTTACATTGTTAGATTGGCTTGTAGGCCACCTAAACTAACAATCTCCCACTTGGACTAAAGCCAATCACCTTTATATAATAAGCCCATAGACTCTAGGTGACGCTCAAACACAATTTGAGCCAACGGCTTTTTCAGTGGATCTGCTACATGGTCGACGGGTGGAACTCTTTCCACTACTAAATCTCCTTTAGATAATATGAAAGCGCCTCAGAACATCTTTCGATTTCTGATGAGACCACGGCTCTTTCACTTGTGCAATAGTCCCATTGTTGTCGCACAACATCGGAACATGATCAAGGATACCGGGAACTATGTCAAGGTCGGTGATGAACATCTTCAACCACACTATTTCCTTGAAAGCTTCAGCTGCAGCGATGTACTCAGCTTCATTCGTCGAATCTGCAGTGGTTACTTGCTTGGAACTCTTCCAGCACACTGCCTCACCGTTCAAAGTAAACACGAATCCAGATGTTGACTTGGTATCATCTGGATCTGACTGGAAACTCGAGTCAGTAAAGCCTCGCAGTTTCAAGTCACCTCCTCCATAGACAAGAAATATATCCTTAGTTCTTCTCAAGTACTTAAGGATGCATTTCACTGCCTTCCAGTGCTCTTCGCCTGGATCAGCCTGAAATCTGCTCGTAACACTTAGAGCAAATGCAACATCAGGCCGTGTACATAGTATGGCATACATGATAGATCCTATGGCAGAGGCATACGGTATTCTATCCATGAATGCCCTTTCATTAGGAGTCTTAGAAGACTGCTCCTTTGAGATATTAATTCCATGTCTCATCGGTATGAGACCTCTCTTGGAATTTTCCATGCCAAACCTTTTGACTATAGTGTCTATGTACAAAGATTGGGTCATTCCAAGCATCCTCTTTGATCTATCTCTATAGATCCGTATTCCCAATACGTAGGATGCTTCTCCCAAATCCTTCATGGAGAAGTTTTTCGACAGCCAGATCTTTACTGATGACATCATAGCTACATCATTCCCAATGAGTAGTATGTCATCTACGTAAAGAACTAGAAAAGTGACTGCACTCCCACTGGTCTTCTTGTACACACAAGGCTCATCTTCATTCTTAATGAAGCTATAAGACTTGACAGCCTCGTCAAATCTTATGTTCCAGCTCCGGGAAGCCTGCTTCAGTCCATAAATGGACCTCTGAAGCGTGCACACTTTATCTGGAGATTATTTGGATGTGAAACCTTCTGGTTGTATCATATACACCTCCTCCTCAAGGTTACCATTGAGGAAGGCAGTCTTCACATCCATCTGCCAGATTTCATAATCAAAATGTGCAGCAATGGCGAGCAGAACTCTGATCGACTTTATCATGGCAACTGGTGAGAAAGTCTCGTCAAAGTCAATTCCTTGCCATTGACGATATCCCTTTACCACCAACCTTGCCTTATAAGTGTCGATCTGTCCATCAGCACCGATCTTTCTCTTAAAGATCCACTTGCAACCGATGGGTACAATACCCTCGGGCAAGTCCTCCAAGTTCCAAACTTGGTTGGTGTACATAGACTGGATTTCGGAGTTCATGGCTTCTCGCCATTTCCCGGCTTCTGGGCCTTCTATGGCCTCCTAGTAGGTTTTAGGATCATCATCCTCATTATATGCTACCTTAGACTCACCTTCAGCAATATGTCCCACATATCGTTCGGGTAGTCTAGGTACTCTACCAGATCTACGAGGCTCATTTGTGTGTACCTGAACAGATTCAGGAACTGATATCTCATCTGATGATAATGTAGCTGTTTGGGGATCTGGAACCGCTTCCAGTACTATTTTACGCCCATTGTCCTCCTGGAGAAGGTATTATTCTTCCAAGAAGACAACTTTCCTGGCGACAAACACCTTTTGTTCACCAGGATGGAAAAAATAGTATCCAAAAGTTTTCTTTGAATATCCCACAAACCTACATTTATCAGTTCGTGATTCCAGCTTGTCTGGATCATGCCTCTTAACATGAGCAGGACAACCCCAGACTTTGACATGTTTAAATTCTGATTTCCTGCCTTTCCATATCTCATATGAAGTAGAGGCCACAGACTTGCTGGGTACTCTGTTCAGTAGGTATGCTGCTGACTCTAGAGCATACCCCCAGAGGAACACTGGTAATCCCGAAAAGCTCATCATGGATCGCACCATGTCCAACAAGATGCGATTCCTCCTTTCTGATACACCATTCATCTGTGGTGTATATGGAGGGGTCAGCTGAGAAAGGATACCATTATCCTTTAAGAATTGTGTAAAATTAGTACTCATGTATTCTCCTCCTCGATCTGATCGAAGAGTTTTAATACTCTTTCCTAACTGCTTCTCTACCTCATTCTTGAACTCCTTGAACTTCTCAAATGCTTCTGACTTGTACTTCATTAAGTACACATAGCCGAATCTTGAGAAGTCATCGGTGAACGTGATGAAGTAAGAAAAGCCACCTTTGGCTTGGGTGGACATTGGACCACATACATCTGAATGTATTAGTTCTAAAATGTCCTTGGCACGTTCTCCATGTCCACTAAATGGAGATTTTGCCATCTTTCCCATAAGGCAGGATTCGCATGTTGCAAACGATTCATAATCGAATGCTGTTAAAAAACCATGCTTGTGCAACTTTTGCAACCTGCTTTCGCCAATGTGTCCAAGTCTACAATGCCACATGTAGGCCTGGTTCACACAATTCTTACTCTTCTTAAGACCATTGTCAATCTGAAGATTATAATAAGAAACATCTAATAGACATAGACCGTTGATTAAAGATGCTGAAGCTATTGATTTATTACCATAATAAATCGAACAACTTCTATTCTCAATAGTCAACCTATATCTTATCTTGTCCAAACAAGATATTGATATGATGTTCTTTATTATGTTAGGAACATAATAACAATCTTCCAATAGTAAGGTGTCTCCCGATGGAAGCCTGAGGTTTGTTGTCCCAACAGCAATCGCCGCAACTTTTGCGCCGTTTCCTAGCCCCAATTCCACCTCACCTTGTCTCAGCTTGCGCTTACTTGTCAGCATCTGCACATCATGGCAGATATGAGAAGCACATCCGGTATCTAATACCCACGATGTGGAATCTCTAACTAATAAGTTGATATCTATCATATAGATATCTGAAGCTTCAGACAGCTTCACTCTTCCATGAGCTTTATCATTAAGGAACTCCTTGCAGTTCCTCTTCCAGTGACCATACTGCTTATAGTAGAAGCAGTCACCCTTCACTACTATTTTGTCTTTGTCCTTCGATCCTTCATTGTTAGCTATCATCCCTGCTTCAAGGGCATCCAATGCCGGTTCAGCAAGAGGATCAGCTCAAAGGACAAAGTTATTGTGCTCAGATCTGAAGACATTCTTCAGGTTTCTGAACCAATCCGAGTAGATTAGGTAAGTCAAAAGGGCATCAAGTATGCCACGGAGTGGGTTATTCGACGACATAATTCCCTACAGGAGATAAGTAAAATTTATTTAGCAGATGTTCAATTATTAAAGTTTAAAACAAGACATGGTCTTTTGTTCAAGTTTAACTCCCACTAATTTTCGACGGACTGTATAACCCTCAGTTATACAGAACGGGAGACGTCGACAGTCTCCTAGTGGGGATCAGAGTCTCAATGACTTGCACTACAGCCTTGTGG
This sequence comes from Zantedeschia hybrid cultivar, assembly GCA_030544215.1. Classification (NCBI taxonomy): domain Eukaryota; kingdom Viridiplantae; phylum Streptophyta; class Magnoliopsida; order Alismatales; family Araceae; genus Zantedeschia; species Zantedeschia hybrid cultivar. The sequence goes on along the minus strand of JARZZO010000009.1, from coordinate 31,320,695 downwards.
ATAGCACAACAAACTGTAATACAATCAGAGAGTACCTAACTCATGGGACTTGCAACTCCTTGCAATATCTGATCATAGCTTCGGTCCCCAGAGATTTAATGGCCTTGTGGATAGCACAACAAACCACTAATTCTGGTCTAAGCTAACCATCATTACGCGACGAGCATAGATTTGCATGCAGCCCTTGTGGATAGCACAACAAAGCTACATGGTTCCTCTACCCCGATCTATAGGCATCTAATGCCATAGCCACAGTTTCTCCTCCCAATTAAGCAGGCCTTGTGGATAGCACAACAAACCTGCCTAAAGTGATTCGAATCCTATGACTATAATGATGGTGGACCACGCGGTAAGTTCTCAACTACTCGCGTTACAGCTTAGAGTTTATCTGAGGGTATTTAGATAACTTTTATCTTGGTCTCTCCTAGGTGATAGTATATAAATACATCGTATATATTTACTAAATACTATAACCTGCTTTGATTCATAATCAAAAGAACAACAATGCATCTCATACATGTCATTAGTGTGGTCATGGATAGCACAGTGGGTTTGACTGGAGCCAACAGTCAAACGCACACACAATCTAATCATAACATTTACATTAGATATCCTGCAATCACATAGGCAAGAGATCTCCATCTTTTCGCCTTCCTGGTTGCAGCTATGAATCGTCCTCGCTCCTTCCTCGGTTGCCTCGATTATATTACATTAATTCTAGAATTAACAAGTAAATTGAAGAAGGCCTTATGGCGAGTATAAGAGAGAGAGGGAGGTAGAAATACATCGGAGTATGAGAAAGAGAGGTGCGCAGACCTCTACTTATTAACAATTAATAAACATCATACATCCACGATCCACACAATCCATCATTCATCACATGAACAATTAAATAAGTGCATATCCATGACCACGGTGTGTTTTAAACATTCCACACATGATTCAGCGCAACACATGGCTAAAACAAATGAGTTTTCAAAAATAGATAAATTTTGGCTTTCAAAAAACTGGGATCCAATCAAAATTGGCATTTGAATTTTGAAAAACTCATTTATTATCTTAACATGCAATTAAATCAAATTTAAAAGCAATAAACACACATCACATGCGCACACACTCCGAATTAATAATTCCATATTATTCCATGCAAATTAGAACATTTCTAATAATCTAACACTTAGATTAAACCCCATTAATAATCTAACAATTAGACCATTAAATAACTAATCTAACTCTTAGACTAGTCCATCAAAGTTAATTAACAATTTAACACTTAAATTATTAATTAACTCTAATTATTAATTAACTACTAATCTAACACTTAGAATAGTTAATTAATTAATGTTAATCACTAATTTAACTCTTAAACCAATAATTAACAGAAATTAATAATTAACTATTAATCTAACATTTAGATCAGTTAATTAATGTCAATTATTAATTTAACTCTTAAACTAATAATCAACACTAATTAATTAATAACATTTAATTAAACCATTAGATTACTTAATCAAAATTAACTATCAATTTAACACTTAAATTGATAATTAATTTTAATTAACTAATAATAACTAATTTAACACTTAAATTAGTCCATTAGAGTTAATTATTATTTTAACATTTAAATTAATAATTAATTCAAAACAATAACAACAATTTGTTAATATTTATCTTAAAACCCATTAATAACCCAATTCAATAATATTAGAAAATTTTAATTTTTCAAAACAAATTTTTGAAAAATAAACTTAAAATTCTAATCTATTATAAATTGGGTCAAATGGGCTTAATATGGTTTAAATGGTGATTAAAAGGGGTTTTAATTGGGTTAATTGGAAAATAGGGGTGGAGTTGGCCTAGCCGGATGGGCTGAGCCCTGGGCTCGGGCCCTGGCCGAGCCAGGGCTCGGACCAGGGGTGCCAGGCCTAGGCCTGGCTCTTGGCCTGGCTCGGCCAGGCCCTAGACCCGGCCCGTCCGGTCCGACCGGCTCGGGACCAGGCCCAGGGGCGGTTCAGCGCCTGAACCAATCATCCCCCCCAACCCGACACTACCTGTCGTTGCCGAAACCCTAATGGGGTTTGTGCAGGGGCGGCCGGCGCCAGCACACCGCCGGTGGCCGACGGCCGGCGGCCGGCCCAAAGCGCCGTCCGGCCTTGCCGGCACCGGTGGGCTCGCCGGAGGAGCCCGCGGTGTTGAAGCCGAGCTCCATTATTCTCCTCTTTTCTGGTTTTAAAAGAGAAAGAGTACCCCTTTATACCGGACACCTCCAGTGGCTGTTCCGGTGCCGGCCAGGAACCAATGAAGACCAGTGACATCCCCGGGATCATCCGGGGTCCTAGTCTTGCCATCCCAACACTTGGGGGGCTCGAACAAAGCCGCAATTAATCCGGATCTTCATCACATGAAAAATCTGAAAACCCCAAAAAAAATTTCGAAAAATTGCAGAAAAATAATCTAATTAACTGTGCCCATCGTATGAACACAGATCCGACAATTAATCGAACATTGATGCATGGAATAACGCATGAAATATTAAGTTCGGAGACCGAAACGGGACGAGAAATAGTGGAACCTGGCTCTGATACCACTGTTGGGTTTTCTCGGTTTCTCCGGATCGCTCACGCAGCGGAAAACAAAAATATTTACAGCGATCCGTTCCCGTTTCGGAATCTAAAATACGATAATCTGATTATCGAAGTTCTCACCGTGTGCGGATTCGAATCCGCAACCATTTGGTTCCGTCGGTGTGACACCGCAAGCCGCGCAAGCGCCCGGCCTCTAGCGAAGTCCACGCGATCCTCCCCGCGACGGATATCCTCGAGTTCGTCGTTCTTCGCAGCCCATGAAGCCTCCGCCGATCGCCGCAATGATCGCCGCAGCGCGCGGATGATTTCCCGTCGAACGGGATTCGGAGAAGTGGCGGAGCAGATCTGGATCTGCCTGGGCGTCAGAGAAGGACAGAAACTGAGGAGGGGCGGCTAGGATTAGCAGCAGCTTGGCCTGCTCAGCCCGTTCGCTATGTTTTATACTAACCGCACGATTTTTCATAAAAACCGCCGGTTTGTATAAAATCCACTTATTTATCCATCGCCTTGAGAATCATTTGCGTGTGACCCTCTAGGCCCAAGTACCAGTCCAGTTAATGGCCCAACAAGCCCAGTGACTCCTCACTGGTTTTATTAATTAATTAATAACCCTTTATTAATCAATTAATCAATCGAATTGATGTCGGACATCGAATTCGACCGGGCCTCCGATCACGTTGGGTGCCAAGCAACACCGCGTGAACCCGGAAGGTATTTGGGGTTAAGTAACCCACTCTTGGAACCTTTCCGCCGACAGTTACCGCGTGGATATAATCCTTCATTCGTACAATGCTCTCGAGTCAACTCAGGGTATGGCGAGCTGTCAAACCCTAACCGGTCGACTCACTTGGATTGGATGCCGCTGATGAATATCGGAAAACTCCTTTCCCGATATTATCGTCCGCCCTGGCCAGGGACTTCCGCGCATCCTTCCTAGAGCATTCTCTCTCTAAGTACCGAGAGCGAATGATTCCTTATTGACACACAATTCCCTTCGACGGTATTCCGCTGTACCCAATCCTTGGCGTATTAGAATCCCATGGCTAGAGATTCGTAGACCAAGGTCAAAGTACATAAGTCCACCGCCAAGGTGTCCTTGGTGTCTCAGGTCCGAGGACCATCCACGCAACTGCGACAATAGAATCAAGCTAGTTGACAGTGAGGTAAGATACCATCCAGCGATTCAGTCGGATCAGTTCAGTAAACTCATTCTCCAATGAGCACCTATAGATTCACCTTAGTGTCTCCACACAAGTGACTTATGAGACCAGTCACCCTCATCATATGAGCAGGAGTAATCTGTACTAGTCTAACCGGATATCCGATGTCCTTCTCGGATATCCTCCGACTAGGAACGATTAAGAATATGTGTGTTTAAGTGATCAGTCTCATTAGTATGATCTCATCATAATCTGATCACCATAGCACATATTCACGGACTTCATTATGAAACGATAATTAACGTGATTTACACATAATGAAGTACTTAATGAAGTACTTCATCACGTTCACCGACGACTTCTCAAGATTCGGCTATGTGTACTTAATGAAGTACAAGTCGGAAACATTTGAGAAGTTCAAGAATGAGGTAGAGAAGTAGTTAGGAAAGAGTATTAAAGTTCTTCGATCAGATCGATGAGGAGAATACTTGAGTACTAATTTCACACAATTCTTAAAGGATAATTGTATCCTTTCTCAGCTAATGCCTCCATATACACCACAAATGAATGGTGTATCAGAAAGGAGGAATCACACCTTGTTGGACATTGTGCGATCCATGATGAGCTTTTCAGGATTACCAGTGTCCCTCTGGGGGTATGCTCTAGAGTTAGCAGCATACCTACTGAACAGAGTACCCAGCAAGTATATGGCCTCTGTTAGTATTAGATGGTCTCAAAGCCAATCCGATACTGGGTACATATTCAGATTATTAATAAATGGCAATAATTCATTGTGTGTAATTAATTCGATCTGTGTTTATCGTATCACGATGAAGTCCAAGAACATGAGCAATAGTGTTCGGATTATGATGAGATCATAATTACGGGACTGAAGACTTATAAACACATGTTCTTAATTGTTCCTAGTCATAGGATGTTTGAGATAGGACATCGAACATCCGGATAGACTAGTATAGGTTACTTCAGCTCATATGATGAGGGTGACTGATCCCATAAGTCACTTGTGTGGAGACACTATGCTGAACCTATAGGTGCTCATTGGTGAATGAGTTCACTGAACTGATCCGACTATGAATCGCTGGATGGTAATCACCTCACTGTTAACCAGCTCGATTCAATTGTCACGGTTGCGTGGATGATCCTTGGACCTGAGACTCCAAGGATACCTTGTTGGTAGGTTTCTGAGCTTTGACCTTGACGAACGAATCCCTAACCATGGGATATCAATAAGTCAAGCGATCGGGTTCAGGGAAATGCCCTGGAAGGTAATTGTGTGTTCAATACGGGATCATCCGCTCTCGGTTGTTTGAGAGAGAATGTTCCGAGAATGATGCGCTTAAAGTCCCTGGCCAGGGCGGACTCTGTAATCGATAAGGAGTTATCGGATTCAGATTAGCGACATCTGATTCAAGTGAATCGACCAAATAGGGTTTAACAGTAAACCATGCCCTAGGTCGATTCGGGAACATTGTACGGATGAAGGATTATATCCGCGCGCTAACCGATGACAGAAAGGTTCCAATAGAGGGTTGCGATAACCCCAGTGCCATCCAGGATCACGCGATGTTGCTTGGCATCCAACGTGATCGGCAGTCCGTCCGAATTTATTGTGGGACATTAAATTCGACTGATTAATTGAATATAAAGATATTAATTAATTCAGTGGGTCAGTAAAGGGTTACTGGACTTAATGGGCTATTAACTGGACTAGTATTTGGGCCTAGAGGGTCACACGCAAATGGTTTTCAAGTCGATGGATAATCCGACAGGATTTCGGATAAGTCTGGGTTTTTGTGAAAAACCGCAAACTGACTTCTTATAAAAGAACGGATTCTACGTCCGGGGCCAGCAACCCTGACCTAGCCGTCATTCGTTCTTCCCCACTTTCTCTCTCCTCTGGGCGTGCCGTTCCCAACTGCTCCACTTCCCGTTCGACGGGGATTCTGGATCCGCATGTCGCGGCGGATCACGCGCAGTCAGACGGGATCTTCGAGCGCCGCAGCGAGCGAGGAAGCGAGGACGATCCATCGCGAGGAGAACCGCGTGGATACCGCTAGAGGTCGGGCATCTGCGCGACTTGCGGCATCGCTCCGACGGAACCGAAAAACGGACGCGGATTCGAATCCGCGCAAGGTAAATTCGATTTACACCGGTTTAATTTTAACGACCGAAACGGGACAGATCCGATCCCGAACTCCTTTATTCCGCTGCGTTTTAAGATCGGATCCCGACACAGCGATCCCAACAGCCTCTACTCCATATGAGATATGGAAAGGCAGGAAACCAGAATTTAAACATGTTAAAGTCTGGGGTTGTCCGGCTCATATAAAGAGGCATGATCCAAACAAGCTGGAATCACGAACTGATAAATGCAGGTTTGTGGGATATCCAAAGGAAACCTTTGGATACTATTTTTTCCATCCTGGCGAACAAAAGGTGTTTGTCGCCAGAAAAACTGTATTCCTGGAAGAGGAAAACCTTCTCCAGGAGGACAGTGGGAGTAAAATAGTACTGGAAGAGGTTCTAGATCTCCAAACAGCTGCATTATTATCAAATGAGATATCGGTTCCTGAATCTATTCAGATATACACACATGAGCCTCGTAGATCTGGTAGATTACTTAGACTACCCGAACGATATGTGGGACATATCGCTGAATGTGAGTCTAAGGTAGAATATAGTGAGGATGATGATCCTAAAACCTACCAGGAGGCCTTAGAAGGCCTAGAAGCCGAGAAATGGCGAGAAGCCATAAACTCAGAAATCCAGTCCATGTACACCAACCAAGTTTGGAACTTGGAGGACTTGCCCGAGGGTATTGTACCTATCGGTTGCAAGTGGATCTTTAAGAGAAAGATCGGTGCTGAATGACGGATCGACATTTATAAGGCAAGGAATTGACTATGACGAGACATTCTCACCAGTTGCCATGATAAAGTCGATCAGAGTTCTACTCGCCATTGCTACACACTTTGATTATGATATCTGGCAGATGGATGTGAAGACTGCCTTCCTCAACGGTAACCTTGAGGAAGAAATGTATATGATACAACCAGAAGGTTTCACATCCAAAGAATCTCCAGATAAAGTGTGCAAGCTTCAGAGGTCCATTTATGGACTGAAGCAAGCTTCTCGGAGCTGGAACATAAGATTTGACGAGGCTGTCAAGTCTTATAACTTCATTAAGAATGAAGATGAGCCTTGTGTGTACAAGAAGACGGGTGGGAGCGCAGTCACCTTCTTAGTTCTTTACGTAGATGACATACTACTTATTGGGAATGATGTAGCTATGATGTCATCAGTAAAGATCTGGCTATCAAGAAACTTCTCCATGAAAGATTTCGGAGAAGCATCCTACGTATTGGGAATACGGATCTATAGAGATAGATCAAAGAGGATGCTTGGAATGGCCCAATCCTTTTACATAGATACCATAGTCAAAAGATTTGGCATGGAAAATTCTAAGAGAGGTCTCATACCAATGAGACATGGAATTAATCTATCAAAGGAGCAGTCTCCTAAAACTCCTAATGAGAGGGCATTCATGGATAGAATACCCTATGCCTCTGCCATAGGATCTATCATGTATGCCATGCTATGTATACGGCCTGATGTTGCATTTGCTCTAAGTGTTACGAGCAGATTTCAGGCTGATCCAAGCGAAGAGCACTGGAAGGCAGTGAAATGTATCCTTAAGTACTTGAGAAGAACTAAAGATATGTTTCTTGTCTATGGAGGAGGTGACTTGAAACTGCGAGGCTTTACTGACTCAAGTTTCCAGTCATATCCAAATGATAGCAAGTCTATATCTGGATTCATATTTACGTTGAACGGAGGCGTAGTGTGCAGGAAGAGTTCCAAGAAAGTAACCACTGCAGATTCGATGATTGAAGCTGAGTACATCGCTGCAGCTGAAGCCGCCAAGAAAGCAGTGTGGTTGAAGAAATTCATCACCGACCTCGGTATAGTTCTCAGCATCTCTGAGCCTGTTCCACTGTTGTGTGATAACAATGGAGTGATTGCGCAATCGAAAGAGCCGCGGTCTCATCAGAAATCAAAGCATATTCTGAGGCGTTTTCATCTTATCAGAGAGATCATATCCAGAGGATATGTAGTAGTGGAAAGAGTTCCATCCGTCGACAATGTAGCAGATCCACTGACAAAGCCGTTGGGTCAAATTGTGTTTGAGCGTCACCTAGAGTCTATAAGCTTATTGTATAAAGGGGATTGGGTTTAGTCCAAGTGGGAGATTGTTAGTTTTAGGTGACCTACAAGCCAATCTGACTATGTAAATCTCCTTCATTTATTGATATAATGGCATAATATTCATTATGTGTAAATCGCATTAATTATCGTTTCATAATGAAGTCCGTGAATATGTGCTATAGTGATCATATTATGATGAGATCATACTAACGATACTGATCACTTAAACACACATATTCTTAATCGTTCCTAGTCGGGGATATCCGAGAAAGACATCGGATATCTGGTTAGACTAGTACAAATTACTCCTGCTCATATGATGAGGGTGACTGATCTCATAAGTCACTTGTGTGGAGACACTAAGGCGAATCTGTAAGTGCTCATTGGAGAATGAGTTCACTGAACTGATCCTACTGAATCGCTAGATGGTATTGTACCTCACTGTCAACCAGCTTGATTCTATTGTCGCAGTTGCGTGGATGGTCCTCGAACCTGAGACACCAAGGACACCTTATCGGTGGACTTCTGTGCTTTGACCTTGGTTTACGAATCTCTAGCCACGGGATTCTAAAACGCCAAGGATTGGGTACAGCGGAATACTGTCGAAGGGAATTGTGTGTCAATAAGGAATCATTCGCTCTTGGTACTTAGAGAGAGAATGCTCTAGGAAGGATGCACGGAAGTCCCTGGCTAGGGCGGACGATAATATCGGGAAAGGAGTTTTCCGATATTCATCAGCGGCATCCAATCCAAGTGAGTCGACCGGTTAGGGTGTGACAGCACGCCATACCCTGAGTTGACTCGAGAGCATTGTACGAATGAAGGATTATATCTACGCGGTAACTGTCGGTGGAAAGGTTGCAACAGTGGGTTACTTAACCCCGATACCTTCCGGGTTCACGCAGTGTTGCTTGGCACTCAACGTGATCGGAGGCCCGATCGAATTCGATGTGCGACATTAATTCGATTGATTAATTAATTAATAAAGGGTTATTAATTGATTAATAAAGCCAGTGAGGAGTCACTGGGGTTTTTGGGCTATTAACCGAACTGGTAATTGGGCCTAGAGGGTCATACGCAAATGAGTCTGAAGGCGATGGATAAATAAGTGGGTTTTATACAAACTGAGGGTTTTTACGAAAAATCGCACGGTTAGTATAAAATATAGCGAACGGGCTGAGTAGGCCAAGCTGCTGCTAACCCTAGCCACCCCTCCTCTATTTCTCTCTCTCTGGCGTCCCAGACAGATCCAGATCTGCCCCGCCGCTTCTCCGACTCTCGTTCGACGGGAAATCGTCCGCGCGTTGCGGTGATCGTTACGGCAACCGGCGGAGGTTTCGTGGGCTGCGAAGAACGAGGAATGTGAGGATATCCATCGTGAGGAGGATCGCGTGGACTTCACTAGAGGCCGGGCGCTTGCGCGGCTTGCGGTGTCGCACCGACAGAACCGAACGATTGCGGATTCGAATTTGCACACGGTAAGATTCGAGAATCCGATTGTCGGGTTTTTAGTTTTTTCGAAATGGGAACAGATCTCCGTTTTTATTTTTATTTCCACTGTGCGGGAGAGCCGGAGAAACCCGAGAAACCCAACAGATTGTGTGTTCAATAAAGGATCATTCGCCCTTAGGTAATTGGAGAGAGAATGCTCTAGAATAGATCCGCAGAAGTCTCTGGCCAGAGCAGAAACAATATCAGAAAAGATGTTTTTGGATATTGTACAGCGGAGTCTGATTCAAGTGAGTTGACCATCTAGGGTTTGACAGTTGACCATACCCTAGGTTAACAGGAGAGCATTGTGAGAACGAAGGATTATAGCCACACGGTAATTGTGGACGGACAGGTTCCATGAGTGGGTTGCTGAACCCCATTACCTTCCGGGATCATGCGGTGTTGCTTGGCACCCAACTTGATCGGAAGTCCGACCGAATTTACATGCGATGTCAATTCGGTTAAATAATTAGTTAATATCTAGATATTAATTAATTACAATAAGTCAATAACTAGTTATTGGACTTAACGGGCTGAAAACCGGACTGGTAAATGGGCCTAAATTTTCAGTCGGTGGTACATAAGTGGGATTTATATTAACTCGGGGACTTTTTTGAAAAATCATGCCGACTTAATATATATATATGCGCTGTTGAGAAACCCTGGGCCAAGCTCCAGGATTTCCCCTTGCTGACCGTCATCCCCCCTTTCTCTCTCCTCCTCTAGGCGCCCCGTTCGAGGCGCCGAGACTGTCTCCGTCTCCGCCGCGCATGATTCCTGAAAGTTGGGAAATCCCGTCGGCGGGTTTTCGGCAATCGTTTCGACGACGGATCTTCAGCGAGCGAGCTGATACGGATGAGGGATCGAGGACCAACCACCGCGGAGGATCGCGTGGATACCGCTGGAGGCCGGACGCTTGTGCGGCTCGCGGCATCGCCTCGATGGAATTGAGACGGAAGCGGATTCGAATCCATGCACGGTAATCGGATTACTTCCCGTTGTTTTCGGTTTTAGTTTTTCATTCCGAATTGGATTAGCAGGCATCGGGCGGTATAATTTTTGTTCCTCGTTTCCGCTGCGTTCTTAGCATCCCGCCCGGATCCCAACAAATCAAACCAACCAACCATTGGGTGTTGAACTCTCCTTTTGCTCCAAATATTTTTTGCACTGATTTTCCCATTGTCATACTGTCGTACAATCTTATCTGCCTTACCATAATGCTGGTGAATCTTGTCCCAAACTTCAAACGTTTGTGGAGATACTACTGCAAGTAAATTCTAGTTTTGTCTAGTAATAAAGGAACTCAGAAGACTATTATGATGCATACCCAGTACATACCTCATGTAATCCCCATAGCAAGAGAGTATAGATTTTTTCTCCAGCCAAGGGTCATGCCAGAGTTTGAATGACTGTCCATCTCCCACTTCAAAAGATATATTATCAATAAGCCATTCTCTCTGCTTCAGTATACCCTTCAAAACACATGAGTGATAGGGCCTACTATCTCCCAAATGGAGCCAATCTGGAGGTACTTTGCTTGAAACCACTTTGTCCATAAATTATCTTCCTGATTGATAATGTTCCAGAGCTACATTGTGATGCAGGCTTCATTCCAATCTTTTAGTCTTCTCAATCCAAGCCCTCCTTTTTTTGGTATGCAAATTAGATCCCATCTAACCAAATGAAATGGTTTATAGTCACCAGAGTAATGCCAGTAGAAATTTCTCAAAAGCTTCTCAACCTCGTCTATGAACCCCTTAGGTAATAAAAAAGCAACATCCCAATACAATGAATATGAGTTTAGGACTGATCTAATGAGCTAGAATCTACCAGCCTTAGATAGAAATCTGATTTTCCATGATGCAATTATCCTCTTAATTTGATCAAGAATGGGTAATGCATGGTGCTTTTCCATACCAGATTAAATGAGTGGCAGGCAGTATACGACTGGTAGAGATCCTTCCGAAATATCCAAAGCACTCACAAAAGATTGTTTATGCTTGACTTTAGCCCCAATATACACTTTGCTTTTTGTGTGATTGAGTTGCATCCCAGAATAGGAATGAAACTGGTCTAGTAGTTTTGCAATTTCATAGCTGATTTGAGATGAGGCTTGAGGAACAAAATCAGATCATCTGCAAAGAGTAAGTATGACATTTGAATATTCCCATGAGTTGGAACGTCAATCCCATCTGATTGTACCCCTACGTAAAGCATGCAGGAGAGACCTTCTGTAAGGATCGAGACTTTCGGATCCGGTTTTCGGGTCGGACCCTGTAGTCCTAGCCCTTGTGAGGGGCGGGGGTTCTGAGTAGAATCGCGTCAGGACCTCGAGACGCGTTTTGAACGGCGTCCACCGTGGCAGACGCGTTTCAGGTTCTGCCACGTGGGCTGGCCTTGGGCCGCGTGAGTACGACCCTGTCATGTCGTCTGAATGGCGTCCGCGTGGGACGACGCCTTTTAGACTGCGACTCTGGGTGTGTCAGAGTACGGCCCTGACAAGTTGTCTGAATGGCGTCTGTGTAGGACGACGCGTTTCAGAATCTTGTCAGAGCGGCCGTCACGTCACCTGATAGGCGTCCGTGCATGTCGACGCGTTTTAGCCAGTTTTTGGTTAACCCCGCGAGCCCTCCTTCTTTCCCTCATTTTCTCCTTCTCTCCTTCTCCTCCGGCGACCGGCGGCGACCCCTCCTCCTCCCTCTTTTCCTCCCACCATTTCGCCTCTCCCTCCACTCCATCCTCTACCTGGTTCCTACCACTACCACCTCCATTTCCACTGCGGCGTTCTACTCTCCGGACGGCGGCCGACGTCACGGTGGAGCAAGGACGACCACGGCGGTACCGGCGGCGGCGTGGGGTGAGACGGGTAGACGGCTTGAAGCTTGGAGGAGTTCGAGTGTCCGGTAGGGTGACGTTCCCCATAGCATCGTGCTTAAAATCATGTTTTTCCTCGTTTATGCATGTGGTAGATCTTTGGTTTGGGGGTTAGAATGAGCATGTTTAGGAGTTCATTTGATGACAAGGGGGATTTCCACGAATGTATTGCCTATGGATGGTATTGCTTCTCTTTTTCCCTCCGTTTTTGGGTTTGTTTGGGGTTGGAAAGGGAGCCCTCGGGCTTAGGGCGATTCTGGTTCCTGGGGTTGAAAGACGTCGTGCATGGACGACGCCTTTTTGAAGGGCGTCGTGTAAGGACTGAGGTTTCGGGTTCTGTATTCGGGTCGGGATCGGGTCGGATCCCCTGGTTTGGACCCTGTGGGATCTTGTGATTTCTGGCTGAATGGCGTCAGCGCTCGTCGACGCCTTTCAAAAGGCGTCAGGGTGTGTGGACGCCATTTAGGTTGCTGGTTGTTGTGCCACGTGTGCGCCACGTGGGCAGTTTTCGGGCCGCGAGAGTACGGCCCCTGTCAGATTTGTCTGAACGGCGTCCAGGTGGGTCGACGCGTTTCAGACTGCGACATCTGTAATGTCAGGGCATGGCGCCAGGGCATTGTCAGTACGGCCTGTCACATCGTCTGAACGGCGTCCACGGTGGGCGACGCGTTTTAGAGCGGTGTCTGTACGGCTGTCCTGTCAGACTGATAGGCGTCTTCCTCGATCGACGCATTTTAGCTTGTTTCGGATAGGCCCCGCGAGCCTCCCCTTCTTTCCCCTCATTCTCACCCTCACACTCTCCCTCTCCTCACCCCCTCCGCCTCTCCGGCGATCTTCCTCCCTTCCCTCCTCTTCTTCCTCTTCCATCACTCCATAGCCTCCCTACCTCTCACCTCTACCTCCACCACCTCCTTCGCGGCGTTCCCTTCTCCGGACGGCGGCCGACGTCCCGGCGGAGTGGCGGCGTCCTCGAGGGTACCGGCGGCAGTCTGCGGTGCGGCGGGTCGGCGGCGAGGAGCTTGGAGGAGTTCAAGAACCGGTAGGGGGACGAACCTTGCATGTGATGTTCGTGTGATTCTCGGCGTGACGTGATGTATTTGGGGCTAGATTGAGCATGTTTAGGGGGTTTCTTGTGGGAATGGTGGTGTTTGTGATCGTGTTTTCGTAAGCATGATTGTGTGGTTGAGCTTCTCTCCTTCCCCCTTTGATTTTGGGGTTTTCGGGGTGCTTGGGGTTCAAGGGAGAAACCCTCGGTTCGAACCAGGGAACCTGGTTTCTGGCGCTAAACGGCGTCGTCCCTGGTCGACGCTTTTCAAAGGGCGTCTGGGCAGCACGACGCCTTTTAGAGGCAGAAATCCCCCTGTTCGAGGCTTCTTTGAATTGAGTTCCTGGTGCTAAAAGACGTCATGGGTGGACGACGCCTTTTAGAAAGACGTCGGGCCACCATGACGCCATTTAGACAGGGAATCGCTCCGCTTGAGGGCCTAAAATTCTGGGTTTTTATTGTGAATGGCGTCGGTGTATGCGGACGCGTTTCAAATGGCGTCTTTCTCTAAAGACGCGTTTCAAGCAATATTCTGACGTTTAACTGAACCTGTCTGAGGGACTTGAATGGCGTCGACTTCGGTCGACGCGATTCAAGACAGAAGTGTTATATTGCTGGTTTTGGTATGTGTTTCACTGTGGAAGGTTCTGAGGCAGGTTTTATGTTGTACACTGGGACTGAGGACTTCTGTGTGAGTGGAATTTCAGCATGTTAGATGTGTATGTGTGTCTATACGATTGTGGATCGATGTGACTGTGGTTTACGTTGTCACCATGGACCGATGGGGACAGGGTCATGGTGTCTGTGAGGCTTTGTGCCGTACCGGTGGGAGAAGGGGTACATGTGTGTTTTGCCTTTGGCTGAGGGAAGCAGAACCACCTTGAGCCCGACGGGCCGGAGAAGCTGGTGCGCTATCCGAGGGGTTGCTGCTTGGTCTCAGCGGGTCGGGGTTTCTCTGTTTGTCGTGACAGCTTCCGGCGTGTTTCTTGCTGTGGAGCTGGTACTGGTGGGAGTTGGTTTACCCTTTAGCCACTGGGCCTGATGTGACCTTTGATCAAGGTTACGAGTGGTACCCTTAGCCCTTTGGCCTGACGCAGCCCGGGAGAGTTGGGTTTGTGGGTAGTTCCTGTAGCTTCGGCTTGACGGGGGTTCGCCGGTCCCCAGGGCCCTCCTGGAAGCGCTGAGGCCTAGCGTGGAGGCAATCCGGTGGTAGGACAGTAGTCTAGACTGCTTGTGTGCACATGTAGCTGGCAGTGGCGGTACACTGAGTCCAGCTAGTCCTAGTTTAGCTCACTGCCTCACCCTACAGTGCCCCGGAACACTGTAGGGGTGGACAGGCGTGAGCAGTGGTGGTAGTGTTGGGAGGCGACATTTGACTTCGGTCGACTGTGTGGTTTAGTCGCCTTGTGGACTTCGGTCGTGAGACGTGACTCTGTGTTGGGTTCTTCGGGTTACTCAGCGTTGTTCCTGCCACACTGTCTGTCGTACGTTTCGTACTGGGGTTGCCTGTTGTGTTTACTGCTTTACTTGACTGTTCTATATATTACTATTGCTTCACTTGTGGGTGTGTGACTGGGAGGCAGGGGATCGGATGATCCCTACTGAGCCCAGTTCTGGTGTGGCTCACTCCCTGCGGTTTCAGGTGTGGACTTCGAGGCGCAGCAGTAGCGTGGTGTCTTCTTGGTGTACGGACCAGCAGCTGTCTCAGTTCCGGGGTATGCCCCGATGTTGTTGTACTTTCCTTCTGCCTGTACTTATTTAATTATCGTTGGACATGTAATTATTGTTGGACTGTATACGGACATTGTTATTTTCTTCCCTGCGTACTTACTTACCTTTGTAGTCCGTGTGATTGTTATATTTAGCCTCGTTTAGCACTTACTCCTCCAGATGTGTTGTGTGAGATCCGGGTGTGAACCCGTAGTTAATGGGCCGACATCCATTTAGTGATCGGGTCCCCGGTCATAGGATGGCGGGTCGTTACACGTCGGGCCATCACGACGCCTTTTAGACAGGAATCGCCTGACAGTCAGTCTGCCAGGTCGGGGATTCCGAGCTTAAAAGACGTCATGGGTGAACGACGCATTTTTGAATGGCGTCAGGCACCCACGACGCCTTTTAAGGCAGAAAATCCCCTGAGTAAAGGCCTTGGAATTCCGGGTTTCTATGTTGAATGGCGTCTGAGGATGTCGACGCCTTTTAAAAGGCGACCACTGGTGTCGACGCCTTTTAAGGCCAGATTCTGAAAACTGATTTATATGAACCTGTACTTGGAGCTTGAATGGCGTCGACCTTGGTCGACGCGATTCAAGACAGAATCTCACTAACTCATGCCAGTAAAACGTGTTCATACTGCTAGATAGCTGGTTAGCACATGTTTTAGTGCACCCGATAGAGATGGATTCCTCATGATCGGATAGTTCTATGTGTGTTATGCGATCGCGGGCTTTTCACGTGATCGGATCGCACTGTGTTGGGTTTTCAGTTACTGTGGACCTGGAGTGACATTATAGCACTTTATCACCCTGTGCTGGTGGGGGCGTGAGCACAGCGCCGGTGGGGGCGTGGGCGGGGTGACGCCTAGTGAGAGAGGGTCACCTGGTGAACCCCGGGGTCAGCTAGTACCGGTGTCGGAGTGGTACATTCGGAGAGTCACTCATGTTGAGGGAAGGGGTAGTCACCTGAGCCAGTTGGGCCGGAGTAGCGAGCGTGCTATCCGAGGGGCTACTCCTTGGTCTCAGCGGGTCGAGGTTTTTCTCACCGTTGTTTGTACGGTCGGCGGGTTCTACCGAGACTACAGTTATGGATTTTCTAACGGCTGGTTTAGAATGTGCATGTTTATTATATTTCGACTGCATGCGTTCTCACGTAGAGAATTAGATATTGTACCTGCCACTACACTTGTTACTTTACTGTTAGCTGTACTTTACACTTGTGGGTGTGTGCGTGGGCAGTGGGGATCGAAGGATCCCTACTGAGTCTTGTCTTGAGACTCACCCCTGTGGTTTTCAGGTGAGGACTCCCAGCAGACTTAGAGCGGCGTGTGCGGCCGTGTGTTGTGCGTCTTCGGCAGTTGTTCCGGGGTATGCTCCTATGTAGTTGTTATTTATTTCTGGCCTGTATGTTTAATTATTTCTTTTCAGTTGGAATATGTAATTATTTGCTGTATCGAGTCGCATTGTAATAATTTTAATTTCTGCACTTTCAATTCAATGCGATGTGAATGTTTAGCTTAGTTTATTATTTATTTCCCAGACTTACTAGATCCTGGTTTAGTTCCAAATTAATGATTCGGTACCCATTTAGTAATCGGATCCCCGATTATAGGGTGGCGGGTCGTTACACCTTCCATTGCAATACATAAAAGATAAGAGGAAAGTGGATCCCCTTGTCTGATACCATTCTTGGATTTGAAGAACTCAACTGGAGAACCATTGAATAGAACAGAGAAAGTTGGTGACTCAATGCAAGTACTAATCTAAGAAATCCATTTAGGTGAGAAACCCATCATCTCCATCATATAAAGTATAAAAGGCCTAGAGACATAATCAAAAGCCTTTTCAAGGTCTACTTTCAGAGACACCAATGAGCACTCTATTTAGAATGAAGGTCTCTCATCAGATCATTTGCCAATAAGATGCTGTCTTGAATTCTTCTGCCCTTAATAAAAGCTGATTGATTTTGACTTATGAGCTTAGGCATAACCCTCTGCATCCTGTTAGCAAATATCTTTACCACAATCTTGTAGAAGAAATTTTATATAAAGAGATAGGCTTAAATTGATCAAATGAATCTGCACATTCATTTTGGGAGATCAAAGAAATAAATGTGCAACTCACTTGATTTAACCAGGGGCCTCCATTAAAGAAAAAGAGAATAGCTTGAATTACAGATTCACCAACTATACTCCAGCAAGATTGATAAAATTCAGCAAGAAAGCCATCGGGCCCAGGGCTCTTATTTTTAGGGGATGCCATAACCACCTTCGTAATCTCTTCAGAAAAAATTGGTGCATTAAGAAAAGTGCAATCTTATGAGTTCAAAGTATACCTTGGTTGAATAGTAGGCTCCAAACAGGTTCGGTCTTTGTTGAAAAGAATGTTGTAGTAATGAAGTGCATGCATTTTAACTGCATCAAGATCCTCGACAATGGTACCATCATCCAATTTGCATCTTCTAATTGTCTTCACCATATGCCTACCCTTGATAGATGAATGGAAAAATTTTGTGCAGTCATCTCCTTATGTAAGCCAGTGTTGTTTCGCTTTTTGCTGAAGGAAAGACTCCTCATCTCTTAGAGCCTAAAAATATAAGGATCTGGCTTCCTCCTCCAACAGAATTGTGTAAGCCAGTGCTGTTTACTATGATTAACAATTTAAAAGGAATTGTGATCGCCCGAAACTGAGGGCTTCAAAGGAAGAGTGATCGCTTACTAACCTTGCAAATCGGGAGAATGTGGGGTTCTTTTGTTCCTCTCTTTCGGCCGGCCGAAAGAAAAGAGCCTTCTCTTTCTTGTTCTTTGCAGGTGTTTCTTGTTCTGTCTAGACTCCAAACTTTCTTTTAAATCTCCTTCAAACCTTTCAAGAAAGATTGAAAACAAAAGAAAACAAATAAATTAGAACTAAAGAGAGGTAGTATCTATTCTATTCAACAAGATTATCACGCAACTAAACAAAAGAACTCACTTGTTTTGTGTTCTTTTAAACTCCTAAAGGATGCATAGGTATGGAAAATATGAAGTGAATGTGTGTAATGAAGTGATATAATGAAGAACCATGTAAAAAACAGAAATTTAAACTATATGAACATTCTCAAAATTTAATGAAAAGGATTAAGAAGAGAGGAAAAGGATGGCCCCTCTATAGCCTTGGTCTTCAATGGGCTTCAAAAGGTGAAGAGGATGAAGAAGATCAAGCTTCCCTTGTTGTCCACATTTTTCTTCTGGAGGGCCTTCAAAAACCTTGTAGGAAGTTCTAAATTCTCCAATAGCCAACCTTTTTTAAAGGTCAATGTCCATACGTATTTATAAGAAGTGATTTAAGAGTATTTTGGCCCCCAAAAGGAATCTCCCACAGCTCGGACTTGCCCTGGATGATTATGAAAGGAATTGGAAACCCTTCCAACCTCTGAAATCTCGGATTATCTTGGCTGAGGAAACACTTAAAACGCGTCGTTCAAAGGGATGCCTCTTAGTTGATTAATGCGGCCATAATAGAAATAAATATGGAAATGGAAACCGAAAATAATTAGGAAACCTAAATAGTGTCTTCCAAGTGCAACGTTCTTTAGATAATTTAGGAATTAACTAGAATTAGAAATCGTAAACCTAGGCAGAGAGTTAAATGGCGTCGCTATCAGGCGACGCTATTCAGTTAAATCCTCCTAAATGTACTAATTTTAATTCCGAGTTGATTTATGCTAAGAACCCAAATGGCGTCGTTAATGAGCGACTTGATTCAACTAATCTCAAGAGAAAATCAATAAAAATTAATTAATGATTAATCATCAAACCATTCTAGGGCATTATCATTGTGACATGAAATTTACTCAATATGATTTCAAAATTAGCATGTCTACAGCTGCCTCACCTTGGCATTGGCTTTGCAAGGGAGTGAAATGTACCGAAAACGTGATGCCAATGTGTGATGTGACACGCTCTCAATATCATATGATGGGAATCTTTCTCAAAATCAATCAGTGAAGATTAACTCAAAAATATCAATAGAATCAATCTTGTCTGGATGAAGAAAATAAAAGGTCGATCAACTTCCGTGATTGGGAGGTATCCTAGGTCACAAACCTTGCAGGTTTCGTCATGAAGAGTGGTTACCAACCAATGTGGAAGTGTTGCAACCATGACGGATCTTAAGAGGAAACAAGAAATGTTGGTGAGAAATCCAGGAAAAGTATCTTCAAGCGAACCTCAAAGATAACCGAGATACTTAATTCAGAATGGAATATTTCATATCACGTTGGGATTTATTGGATCAATGGTCTGAAATTTAATCAGGAATTAATTCTTATCACAATTATATCAAAGTCCTACATGATGCATGCCGGGCTAAAAGAAAAACAAAGCAAAATAAAATATAAATTAATCAAGGATAATATTATTAAATCATTATCAATGAGTCAAGATACAAATTCTTGCAATTCAGTGCTAAGTCGAAGCTCGTTTATCCACACACCATTTCGCAGAAGAGGAACCATCATCCTCATCGATCAACAATCCAACGGCCTATCCGTGCGATTAAGAATTCTCTGGAATTAACACTCTCTTTGTTGGAGGGGAACTCAAATTCCAGTTTCATCAAAACCACAAAGTCCTTGATATGGTCTAACAGATATTTATCATATAATAATAATAATGCCATTCAATTACATAAAAGAATACATGGTAGAGATAACCGTCTTTTTAGTCACGGCTGGGACTCAATGAAACTTCCTACAGTGGGACCTTAGTGAAATTCTCAGCTTCGTTTTCACTTTCTTGACATTTCCTGCACTCATAATTTCATCATTAACTTCAAGCAAATTAAATATCATGTAATTATGGATATTCGGAAAAATAGCAGCAATTCAGAAAACTCATCAAATAGCGTCGCTATTTACAGACGTTATTTAAAAGATGTTGTCCCGTCCAGACGCCATTTAAGTTACAGAAATTGTTCTATGTTCTGACTGTTGGGATCGCTGTGTCGGGATCTGATCCTAAAACGCAGCGGAATAAAATTTTCGAGACCAGATCTGTCCCGTTTCGGTCGTTAAAATAAAACCGGTGTAAATCGATTTACCTTGCGCGGATTCGAATCCGTGTCCGTTTTCCAGTTCTGTCGGAGCGATGCCGCAAGTCGCGCAGATGCCTGACCTCTAGTGGTATCCACGCGATTCTCCTCGCGATGGATCGTCCTCGCTTCCTTGCTCGCTGCGGCATTCGTAGATCCCGTTTGACTGCGCGTAATCCGCCGCGACATGCGGATTCGGAATCCCCGTCGAACGGAAGGTGGAGCAGTTGGGAACTGCATGCCCAGAAGAGAGAGAAAGTGGGGAAGAACGAATGACGGCTAGGTCAGGGTTGCTGGCCCCGAACATAGAATCTATTCTTTTATAAGAAGTCTGTTTGTGGTTTTTCATAAAAACCCAGACTTATCCGAAATCCTGTCGGATTATCCATCGACTTGAAAACCATTTGCGTGTGACCCTCTAGGCCCAAATACCAGTCCAGTTAATAGCCCATTAAGTCCAGTAACCCTTTACTGACCCACTGAATTAATTAATATCCTTATGTTCAATTAATCAGCCGAATTTAATGTCCCACAATAAATTCGGAGGGA
Organism: Zantedeschia hybrid cultivar; assembly: GCA_030544215.1. Classification (NCBI taxonomy): domain Eukaryota; kingdom Viridiplantae; phylum Streptophyta; class Magnoliopsida; order Alismatales; family Araceae; genus Zantedeschia; species Zantedeschia hybrid cultivar. Next base: position 31,299,979 of record JARZZO010000009.1, on the reverse strand, counting down.
CTGCCGATCACGTTGGATGCCAAGCAACATCGCGTGATCCTGGATGGCACTGGGGTTATCGCAACCCTCTATTGGAACCTTTCTCTCATCAGTTAGCGCGCGGATATAATCCTTCATCCGTACAATGTTATCGAATCGACCTAAGGCATGGTTTACTGTTAAACCCTATTTGGTCGATTCACTTGAATCAGATGCCGCTAATCTGAATCCGATAACTCCTTATCGATTATAGAGTCCGCCCTGGCCAGGGACTTAAAGCGCATCATTCCCAGAACATTCTCTCTCAAACTACCGAGAGCGGATGATCCCATATTGAACACACAATTACCTTCGAGGGCATTTCTCTGAACCCGATCGCTTGACTTATTGATAACCCATAGTTAGGGATTCGTTCATCAAGGTCAAAGCTCAGAAACCTACCAACAAGATATCTTTGGAGTCTCACGTCCAAGGATCATCTACGCAACCGTGACAAATGAATAGAGCTGGTTAACAGTGAGGTGATTACCATCCAGCGATTCATAGTCGGATCAGTTCAGTGAACTCATTCACCAATGAGCACCTATAGGTCCAGCATAGTGTCTCCACACAAGTGACTTATGGGATCAGTCACCCTCATCATATGAGCTGAAGTAACCTATACTAGTTTATCCGGATGTTCGATGTCCTATCTCAAACATCCTATGACTAGGAACAATTAAGAACATGTGTTTATAAGTCTTCGGTCCCGTAATTATGATCTCATCATAATCCGAAGACTGTTGCACATGTTCATGGACTTCATCGTGATACGATAAACACAGATCGAATTAATTACACACAATGAATTATTGCCATTTATTAATAATCTGAATAAGTACATAGTATCGGATTGGCTTTGAGACCATCTAATACTAACAATCTCCCACTTGGACTAAAGCCAATCACCTTTATACAGAATACCCATATTCTTTAAGTGACGCTCAAAAACATTTTGAGACAAAGGCTTTGTAAGTGGATCTACTATGTTATCGGCTGAGGGAACCCTTTCCACCACGACATCTCCTCGAGCTATAATTTCTCTGATCAGACGAAAGCGTCGCAGAATGTGCTTCGACTTCTGATGAGACCTCAGCTCTTTCGCTTGAGCAATCGCCCCATTGTTGTCACACAGCAGTGGGACGGGACCAGATATGCTTTCCACCACACCAAGATCGCCGATGAATTTCTTAATCTATACAGCTTCCTTGGCGACTTCAGCAGCAACAATATACTCGGCTTCCGTTGTCGAATCAGCAGTGGTTTCCTGCTTGGAACTTTTCCAGCTCACTGCTCCCCCGTTGAGTGTGAAAATAAAACCTGATGTTGACTTGTTGTCGTCAGGATCAGACTGAAAACTCGAGTCAGTATATCCTTGCAGCTTTAAGTCACCTCCTTCATAGACTAGAAATAGATCCTTAGTCCTTCTCAAGTACTTAAGGATGCATTTCATAGCCTTCCAGTGTTCATCACCTGGATCTGCCTGATGCCTGCTCGTAACACTTAGAGCATATGCTACATCAGGTATGGTACACAGCATGGCATACATGATGGACCCTATGGCAGAAGCATAGGGGATTTTATCCATCACTGCCCTCTCTTCAGGTGTCTTTGGAGACTGGCCTTTAGAAAGTGAAATTCCATGTCTCATCGGTATGAGACCTCTCTTGGAATTTTCCATGCCAAACCTTTTGACAATGGTTTCTATGTACATGGATTGGGTTAAAGCTAGCATCTTCTTTGATCTATCACTATAGATCTGTATTCCCAATACGTAAGATGCTTCTCCCAAATCCTTTATGGAGAAGTTCTTTGGCAGCCATATCTTTACTGATGACATCATTCCTACATCATTCCCAATGAGTAAGATGTCGTCAACGTAAAGAACCAGAAATGTGATTGCGCTCTCACTGATTTTTTTTTATACATATGGCTCATCTTCATTCTTAATGAAGCCATAAGATTTGATTGCCTCATCAAATCTTATGTTCCAGCTTCGGGAAGCTTGCTTCAGTCCATAAATGGACCTTTGCAACTTGCATACCATGTCTGGAGATTCTTTAGATATGAATCCTTCTGGTTGTATCATATACACTTCCTCCTCAAGGTTTCCATTGAGGAAGGCAGTCTTCACATCCATCTGCCAAATTTCATAATCATGGTAGGCTGCAATGGCAAGAAGAATTCTGATGGACTTAATCATAGCAACGGGTGAAAAGGTTTCGTCATAGTCAACACCTTGTCTTTGACGATAGCCTTTTGCCACTAATCTTGCTTTATAAGTCTCAATAAGTCCATCTGCAACGATCTTTCTTTTAAAGATCCATTTGCAGCCGATAGGTACTATACCATCGGTTAAATCCACCAAGTTCCAAACTTGGTTGATGTACATGGACTGTATTTCAGAATTCATGGCTTCCCGCCATTTCCCGGCCTTTGGACTTTCAATGGCCTCCTGGTAAGTCTTAGGATCATCATCCTCATTATAGAGTATCATTGAACCATCCAAATTAATATGTCCCACATATCTTTCTGGTCGTTTAGGTACTCTTTCAGACCTACGAGGTTCCTGTGTATCATTTTGAACAGGTTCAGAAACTGACAGTTCATCTGATGAACCATTACCAGTTTGTGGGTCTGGAATTTCTTCAAGAATTACTTTACTCCCACTGTCCTTCTGGAGAATATAATCTTCTTCCAGAAAGACAACTCTCCTGGCTACAAACACCTTTTGTTCGCCAGGATGATAAAAGTAATATCCATAAGTTTCCTTTGGATATCCCACAAATCTGCATTTGTCAGTTCTGGATTCTAGCTTATCTGCGTCATATCTTTTAACATGAGCAGGACATCCCCAGACTTTAACATGTTTAAGGTCTGGTTTTCTTCCATTCCATATCTCATATGGAGTGGTCTCAACAGATTTGCTGGATACCTTGTTTAGGATATACATAGCCGAGCTAAGTGCATATCCCCATAAGGACACTGGTAATTTGGACATGCTCATCATGGATCGCACTCTTTCCATTAATGTGCGATTTCTCCTTTCTGATATAAGGAGAAAGCTGAGAAAGGATACCATTATCCTTTAAGTATTTAATGAACTCAGTACTCAAGTATTCACCACCCCAATCAGATCGGATGGTTTTTATACTCTTTCCTGTTTGTTTTTCTACTTCATTCTTAAATTCTCTGAATTTCTCAAAGGCTTCAGATTTATACTTCAATAAGTATACATATCCAAACCTTGAGTAATTATCAATGAATGTAATGAAGTATGAGAAACCATCAATGGCTTGGGTTGACATAGGACCACATACATCTGAATGTATGAGTTCTAATATGTCTTTGGCTCGCTCTCCAATTCCACTAAATGGAGATTTAGCCATTTTACCAATTAAACATGACTCACAGGTTGCATATGATTCATAATCAAATGGATCCAAATATACATCTTTATGCAACCTTTGGAGTCTGTTTTCACCAATGTGTCCAAACCTACAATGCCACAAGTAGGCTTTGTTCATTTCATACATACTTCTTTTAATTGAAGAACTGATATGTAAATTATCATGAGATACATTCAATAGATACAATAGATACATTCAATAGATACATTCATGAGATACATTGAATAGATACAATCCATTGGACAAAATAGCAGAAGCTATTAATTTATTTCCAAAATAAATTGAACAACTATTGTTCCCAAAATTTAAATTGTATCCAATTCTATCTAAACATGAAATAGAAATGATGTTTGTAAGGACTGAGGTTTCGGGTTTTGTGTTCGGGTCGGGTTCGGGCCGGATCCCTTGGTTTTGACCCTGTGGGGTCTTGAGATTTCTGGCTGAATGGCGTCATCACTTGTCGACGCCTTTCAAAAGGCGTCAGGGTGTGTGGACGCCATTTAGGTCTGTTGGTTGTTATGCCACGGGTGCGCCACGTGGGCGGGTTTCGGGCAGCGAGAGTACGGCCCCTGTCATTTCGTCTGAACTGCATCCAGCTTGGTCGACGCGATTCAGACTGTGACATCTGCGATGTCAGGGTACGGCGTCAGAGCGTTGTCGAGCGTTTTCACCAATGTGTCCAAACCTACAATGCCACAAGTAGGCTTTGTTCATTTCATACATACTTCTTTTAATTGAAGAACTGATATGTAAATTATCATGAGATACATTCAATAGATACAATAGATACATTCAATAGATACATTCATGAGATACATTCAATAGATACAATCCATTGGACAAAATAGCAGAAGCTATTAATTTATTTCCGAAATAAATTGAACAACTATTGTTCCCAAAATTTAAATTGTATCCAATTTTATCTAAACATAAAATAGAAATGATGTTTGTAAGGACTGAGGTTTCGGGTTCTGTGTTCGGGTCGGGTTCGGGCCGGATCCCTTGGTTTTGACCCTGTGGGGTCTTGAGATTTCTGGCTGAATGGCGTCATCACTTGTCGACGCCTTTCAAAAGGCGTCAGGGTGTGTGGACGCCATTTAGGTCTGTTGGTTGTTATGCCACGGGTGCGCCACGTGGGCGGGTTTCGGTCAGCGAGAGTACGGCCCCTGTCATTTCGTCTGAACTGCATCCAACTTGGTCGACGCGATTCAGACTGTGACATCTGCGATGTCAGGGTACGGCGTCAGAGCGTTGTCAGTACGGCCGGTCACATCGTCTGAACGGCGTCCACGGTGAACGACGCGTTTCAGAGCGCTATCAGTACGGCTGTCCTGTCAGACTGAATGGCGTCTGCCTTGATCGACGCGTTTTACCTAGATTCTGATTGACCCCGCGAGCCTCCCCTTCTTTCCCTCATTCTCGCCTTCACTCTCTCTCTCCTCGCCCTCTCCGCCCTCTCCGACGCTCTTCTTCCCCTTCCCTTCCTCTTCTTCCTCTTCCAACCACTCCATAGCCTCCTTACCTCTCACCTCTACCTCCACCACCTCCTTCGCGGCGTTCCCTTCTCCGGACGGCGGCCGACGTCCCGGCGGAGTGGCGGCGTCCTCGAGGGTACCGGCGGTGGTGTGCGGTGCGGCGGGACGGTGGCACGGAGCTTGGCGGAGTTCAAGAACCGGTAGGGGGACGAAACCTTGCATGTGTGCTCGTTTGCTTCTTGGCGTGATGTGGCGTGTTTGGGGTTAGATTGAGCATGTTTAGGGGGATTCCTTGCGGGAATGGCGGTGTTAGTGGACGTGGTTTTATAGCATGATCGTGGTGCTTGACGTTTTCATCTTCCTCCTTTTGGTTTTGGGGCTTTTCGGGGTGCTTGGGGTTCAAGGGTGAGACCCTCGGGTCGAACCAGGAAACCTGGTTTCTGGCGCTAAATGGCGTCGTGCCTGGTCTACGCCTTTCCGAAAGACGTCGGGTCAGTACGACGTGTTTTAGGGCAGAAACCTCCCTGTTCGAGGTTTCCTGAGTTAGGGGTTCTGGCGCTAAATGACGTCATGGATGGACGACGCCTTTCAAAAGGACGTCGGGCCATCATGACGCCATTTAGGCAGGAAATGCCCCCGTTTGAGTATTCTGCAATCTGGATTTCTGGGTTGAATGGCGTCTGGCGACCCTGACGCGTTTTAAACGGCGGCTTCACTGGTGGACGCGTTTTAAGGGATAATCTGGCTTTTAACTGAACTCGTCTAAGGGACTTGAATGGCGTCGACCTCGGTCGACGCGATTCAAGACAAAACTGTCTTAACCCTGGTTTTTACACATATGTTTCACTGTTGGCGGTTCTAAGGCATGTTTTACATTGTACACTGAGACTGAGGACTTCTGTGTGTGTGGAATGGCATCATGTTATGTGTGTGTGTGCTTACACGACTGTGGATCGATATGACTGTGGTTTATGTTTGTCACCATGGACCGATGGGGACAGGGTCATGGTGCCTGTGAGGCATTGTGCCGTACCGGTGGTAGAAGGGGTACATGTTGTGGTTTACCTTTAGCTGAGGGAAGTAGAACCACCTTGAGCCCGTCGGGCCGGAGTAGCTGGTGCGCTATCCGAGGGGTTGCTGCTTGGCCTCAGCGGGTCGGGGTTTCCCTGTTTGTCGTTACAGCTTCCGGCGCGTTTCTTGCTGTGGAGCTGGTACTGGTGGGAGTTGGTTTACCCTTTAGCCACTGGGCCTGATGTGACCTTTGATCAAGGTTACGAGTGGTACCCTTAGCCCTTTGGCCTGACGCAGCCCGGGAGAGTTGGGTTTGTGGGTAGTTCCTGTAGCTTCGGCTTGACGGGGGTTCGCCGGCACCTAGGGCCCTCCTGAAGCGCTGAGGCCTAGCGTGGAGGCAATCCGGTGGTAGGACAGTAGTCTAGACTGCTTGTGTGCACACGTAGCTGGCAGTGGCGGTACACTGAGTCCAGCTAGTCCTAGTTTGGCTCACTGCCTCATCCTACAGTGCCCCGGAACACTGTAGGGGTGGACAGGCGTGAGCAGTGGTGGTAGTGTTGGGAGGCGACGTTTGACTTCGGTCGACAGTGTGGTTCAGTCGCTTCGTGGACTTTGACTGTGAGACGTGACTTTGTGTTGGGTTTTTCGGGTTACTTAGTACTGTTCTTGTTACACTGCTTATCGTACGGTTCCTATCAGGTTGAGTACTATGTTTACTGCTTTACTTAATTGCCATATATTCCTGTTGTTGCACTTGTGGGTGTGTGAGTGGGAGGCAGGGGATCGGATGATCCCTACTGAGCCCAATTCTGGTGTGGCTCACTCCCTGCGGTTTCAGGTGTGGACCTCGTGGCGAGCGGAAGCGTGGTGTCTTCTTGGTGTGCGGACCAGCAGCTGTCTCAGTTTCCGGGGTATGCCCCGATGTTGTTGTACTTTCCTTCTGCCTGTACTTATTTAACTTGTTGGACATGTAATTATTGTTGGACTGTATACGGACATTATTATTTTCCCTTCTGCGCACTCGTTTACCTTTGTAGTCCGTGCGATTGTTATATTTAGCCTTGTTTAGCACTTACTCCTCCAGATGTGTTGTGTGAGATCCGGGTGTGAACCCGCAGTTAATGGGCCGACATCCATTTAGTGACCGGGTCTCTGGTCATAGGATGGCAGGTCGTTACAGTTGGTATCAGAGCTCAGTCTGGTCGAGTATGTGATAAACTGGGTTAGATATTATAGTCCAACAATAAGTACGAGTCGGTACAGGCGATGGCTGCCGGTGTAGATTGATAGGTTTTGACGTGGTTTGGTTCGATTTGCGTGTTGTGGGGCAGCGATGGCGCCGAAGCGGAGAGTTCCGTTGGCTCGTGGTTCGAGAGCTGATGGTGGTGGTTCGGGGGCAGAAGGACATAATGTGGATCGTTTCATGGAAGCTATGATAGGGGCTATGTCTAAATATCAGCAGGGAGATGGAAGTGAGGGGTCCAGCTCCCGAGGTGGCCAATCCACGGTGGTGGAGCGGTTCTTGAAGTTGAAGCCCCCTTCTTTCACGGGTCAACCTGTTCCAGATGCGGCAGCTCAATGGATTAAGGAAGTGGAGAAGGTGTTTGATGTTCTAGAATGTGCTGAGAGTGACAAGACCTTGTTGGCAACCTACTTGTTGAAGGGCGATGCTTATGATTGGTGGGTTACCATCAAGGGGTTGATGTTTCCAGATAGGTCTTTGAGAGAGATTCCTTGGGAAGGCTTTGTGAGAGAGTTTAGTGGACAGTACCTTCCGAGGCATGTTCGTAGGGCCAAGGAAAGGGAGTTTATGGAATTGGTGCAGGGTGATATGTCAGTTCTAGAATATCAGATGAAATTTGTGGTTCTGGGTAGGTTTGCTCCACACATTTCTGAGCGTGAGGATCTGAGGACGGAGAAATTCGTGGATGGACTTCGGCATGATTTGAGGGAGTTTGTGGCAGCTCATTGTTGTGAGGATCTGGCATCAGCGGTTCGGTGCGCGGCAGCGGTGGAGATGCAGTTTCAACACACGGCTAAGGAATCGGAACATTCAGCACAAGGGAAGCAGCATAGCAGGGATAGATCAGCGGTCTTTTCGTCAGGCGGTTCGAGTTCTTTTGAGGTCGAGTTCCAGGAGGTTCCTTGTGACGAGGATGAGGATGGTTCGGTTCAGCAGATGCAGACAGAGGTCAGCTGGCAGCAGGAGGCGAGGCAGGACGCTGCAGATCGTTGTCCCCGTTGTGGCAGGTTTCATGGCAACCGGATATGTCCTTTGATCACTGGTAGCTGTTTTGGCTGTGGCAGGAAGGGACATCTCGCGAGGAACTGTCCCCAGAAGAATAGGACAGGTCAGAAGCCGAGCGGTTAGTAGGTGTTCGAGACGTGAATGGAGTTGCGTCTCTTCGTGGAGGTCCGAGAGGCTGTGCTAGAAGAGCACTTTTATCTTGTCTTGTTCAGAGGTGGTTGTGAACTCTAGTGGCACTTGTATGTATTTGGGTTTGGTGGAGAATCGGTTTTGTAATATGTGCCTTGCTAGTGTGTAGCTATTGTTGATCTTTTAGCTTTCGTCAGAATTGAGAATCTTGGTTAGCTTGGCGTGAGTTTGTTTGGCTTTTTCTGTGGAGCCCTGTGTGTGTGATTGGTGAGGATGATTGTTGTGATCAGTGTGCCGGCATGTGTTGGTTAGCCGAGTTGAGCGTCGAGCGGTTGCTAATTTCGAGGACGAAATTCTTTAAAGGGGGGGAGATTGTAAGGACTGAGGTTTCGGGTTCTGTGTTCGGGTTGGGTTCGGGCCGGATCCCTTGGTTTTGACCCTGTGGGGTCTTGAGATTTCTGGCTGAATGGCGTCATCACTTGTCGACGCCTTTCAAAAGGCGTCAGGGTGTGTGGACGCCATTTAGGTCTGTTGGTTGTTATGCCACGGGTGCGCCACGTGGGCGGGTTTCGGGCAGCGAGAGTACGGCCCCTGTCATTTCGTCTGAACGGCGTCCAGCTTGGTCGACGCGATTCAGACTGCGACATCTGCGATGTCAGGGTACGGCGCCAGAGCGTTGTCAGTACGGCCGGTCACATCGTCTGAACGGCGTCCACGGTGAGCGACGCGTTTCAGAGCGCTGTCAGTACGGCTGTCCTGTCAGACTGAATGGCGTCTGCCTCGATCGACGCGTTTTACCTAGATTCTGATTGACCCCGCGAGCCTCCCCTTCTTTCCCTCATTCTCGCCTTCACTCTCTCTCTCCTCGCCCTCTCCGACGCACTTCTTCCCCTTCCCTTCCTCTTCTTCCTCTTCCAACCACTCCATAGCCTCCTTACCTCTCACCTCTACCTCCACCACCTCCTTCGCGGCGTTCCCTTCTCCGGACGGCGGCCGACGTCCCGGCAGAGTGGCGGCGTCCTCGAGGGTACCGGCGGCGGTGTGCGGTGCGGCGGGACGGTGGCACGGAGCTTGGCGGAGTTCAAGAACCGGTAGGGGGACGAAACCTTGCATGTGTGCTCGTTTGCTTCTTGGCGTGATGTGGCGTGTTTGGGGTTAGATTGAGCATGTTTAGGGGGATTCCTTGCGGGAATGGCGGTGTTAGTGGACGTGGTTTTATAGCATGATCATGGTGCTTGACGTTCTCATCTTCCTCCTTTTGGTTTTGGGGCTTTTCGGGGTGCTTGGGGTTCAAGGGTGAGACCCTCGGGTCGAACTAGGAAACCTGGTTTCTTGCGCTAAATGGCGTCGTGCCTGGTCGACGCCTTTCCGAAAGACGTCGGGTCAGTACGACGCGTTTTAGGGCAGAAACCTCCTTGTTCGAGGTTTCTTGAGTTAGGGGTTCTAGCGCTAAATGACGTCATGGATGGACGACACCTTTCAGAAGGACGTCGGGCCATCATGACGCCATTTAGGCAGGAAATGCCCCCGTTTGAGTATTCTGCAATCTGGATTTCTGGGTTGAATGGCGTCTGGCGACCCTGACGCGTTTTAAACGGCGGCTTCACTGGTGGACGCGTTTTAAGGGATAATCTGGCTTTTAACTGAACTCGTCTAAGGGACTTGAATGGCGTCGACCTCGGTCGACGCGATTCAAGACAGAACTGTCTTAACCCTGGGTTTTAAACATATGTTTCACTGTTGGCGGTTCTAAGGCATGTTTTACATTGTACACTGAGACTGAGGACTTCTGTGTGTGTGGAATGGCATCATGTTATGTGTGTGTGTGCTTACACGACTGTGGATCGATATGACTGTGGTTTATGTTTGTCACCATGGACCGATGGGGACAGGGTCATGGTGCCTGTGAGGCATTGTGCCGTACCGGTGGTAGAAGGGGTACATGTTGTGGTTTACCTTTAGCTGAGGGAAGTAGAACCACCTTGAGCCCGTCGGGCCGGAGTAGCTGGTGCGCTATCCGAGGGGTTGCTGCTTGGCCTCAGCGGGTCGGGGTTCCCCTGTTTGTCGTGACAGCTTCCGGCGCGTTTCTTGCTGTGGAGCTGGTACTGGTGGGAGTTGGTTTACCCTTTAGCCACTGGGCCTGATGTGACCTTTGATCAAGGTTACGAGTGGTACCCTTAGCCCTTTGGCCTGACGCAGCCCGGGAGAGTTGGGTTTGTGGGTAGTTCCTGTAGCTTCGGCTTGACGGGGGTTCGCCGGTCCCCAGGGCCCTCCTGAAGCGCTGAGGCCTAGCGTGGAGGCAATCCGGTGGTAGGACAGTAGTCTAGACTGCTTGTGTGCACACGTAGCTGGCAGTGGCGGTACACTGAGTCCAACTAGTCCTAGTTTGGCTCACTGCCTCATCCTACAGTGCCCCGGAACACTGTAGGGGTGGACAGGCGTGAGCAGTGGTGGTAGTGTTGGGAGGCGACGTTTGACTTCGGTCGACAGTGTGGTTCAGTCGCTTCGTGGACTTTGGCTGTGAGACGTGACTTTGTGTTGGGTTTTTCGGGTTACTTAGTACTGTTCTTGTTACACTGCTTATCGTACGGTTCCTATCAGGTTGAGTACTATGTTTACTGCTTTACTTAATTGCCATATATTCCTGTTGTTGCACTTGTGGGTGTGTGAGTGGGAGGCAGGGGATCGGATGATCCCTACTGAGCCCAATTCTGGTGTGGCTCACTCCCTGCGGTTTCAGGTGTGGACCTCGTGGCGAGCGGAAGCGTGGTGTCTTCTTGGTGTGCGGACCAGCAGCTGTCTCAGTTTCCGGGGTATGCCCCGATGTTGTTGTACTTTCCTTCTGCCTGTACTTATTTAACTTGTTGGACATGTAATTATTGTTGGACTGTATACGGACATTATTATTTTCCCTTCTGCGCACTCGTTTACCTTTGTAGTCCGTGCGATTGTTATATTTAGCCTTGTTTAGCACTTACTCCTCCAGATGTGTTGTGTGAGATCCGGGTGTGACCCCGCCGTTAATGGGCCGACATCCATTTAGTGACCGGGTCTCTGGTCATAGGATGGCGGGTCGTTACAATGTTCCTTATTATGCTAGGTACATAATAACATTCATCTAATAAAAATGTGTCTCCGGATGGTAGCTTGAGCTTCACTGTCCCCACAGCGATCGCTGCAACTCTTGCGCCGTTACCTAGTCTCAGCTCCACCTCGCCGGTCCTCAGCTTACGCCTTCTTGTCAGTGCCTGCACAGAATTGCAGATATGAGATATATATCCAGTATCTAATACCTATGATGTACAATCTCTTATTGACAAGTTTACATCTATCATATAGATACTTGAAGCATCCTGCTGCTTCACAGTTCCTTGAGCCTTGTCCTTGAGGTATTCTTTGCAATTCCTCTTCCAATGCCCTTTCTGGTGACAGTAGAAGCAATCACCTTTCTCAGCACTTTTACCTTTGTCTTTCTTGGTGACCTTTGCCTTTCTCTAAACCTTGTTCTTATTCTTTCGAAAAGTTTGGACTGCAAGTCTTTTTTTGTTGGTCTTACCAACCATTAGGACTTGGGGTTTATCCTTCACAAGGTTCCCCTCAGCAGTTTTCAACATGTTCAGCAGTTCAGTTAAGGTGGCCTGGATCTTGTTCATGTTAAAATTAACGATGAACTGAGCATATGATAGTGGAAGTGAAGAAAACATGAGGTATGTGTGCATCTCCTTGGGAAGTGTAATCCCAAGAGCATCCAGCCTTTCTACCCACTCAATCATCTTCAGCACATGATTCTGTACTAAAGTTCCCTCTGCCATCTGAGCCTTGAACAGATTCTTCGATATCTCATATCGTTCGATTCTGCTCTGCTCACCAAATAGCTCCTTCAAATGGAGCATGATAGATCTAGCATCCATCTCTTCATGTTGCCTCTGCAACTCATTGCTCATAGAGGCTAACATGTAGCATTGGGCCATGGTGGAATCTTCCTTCCATTTTTCATACGCTATCATTTCCTCCTCTGGAGCATCTAATGCTGGTTCAGTAGGAGGTTCAGATCCAAGACGTAGGCAATCTGCTCAGACCTAAGGACTATCTTCAGGTTTCTGAGCCAGTCTGAGTAATTGGTGCCTGTCAAACGGTTGGCATCAAGTATGCCTCACAACGGGTTATGGTGCGACATTATTGCCTACAGGAGATGATCAATTGATAATTAGCAGATATTCAGATTAACTAAAATAAGATATGGTCTTTTATTATCTAGTTTTACTCCCACTAATTTTCAACGGACTGTATAACCTTCAGATATACAGAACGGGAGACACCGACTGTCTCCTAGTGGGGATCAGAATCTCCAAGCATCACAGTATGACCTCGGGTAAACACATAGTATCATACCGCTATCTCAGAGCAATCATCTCATGATAATTGCAACTCCTTGCAATATCCGATCATACTTTGGCTCCCAAGTTTAATGGTCCCGGGTAAACACAGTAGACCATTATCCCCGGTCTAAGCTTTACCATCAATACGTGACAGAGTAAAGTAGAAATATAGTTCCCGGGTAAACACGTGGATAACTATATCGTTACTCTACTCTTATCCAAAGGCATCTAATGCCATGATCAACAGTCCTCTCAACAGACAATGGCAGACCTCGGGTAAACACATAGTATCTGCCATGACTGAATTAAGTTCCATTGATCATATTGATGGAGAGCCACGCGGTACATTCTCAATGACTCGCGCTACGGCTTAGAATTTGTAACGAAGGTTTTACTTATTTAGTTTGATCTCATCCTAGGTGATAGTATTAAATATATTGAATATATTATAAATACTAATAACCTAGCAAATATTAAGCACACGCATCACATACATGTCATTAGTGTGGTCATGGACGGCACTGCGGTTTGACTTGAGCCAGACAGTCAAACGCACACACATACACAATATAACAACTTATATCATGAGTCTGCAAACCCATGGATTCAATGAACTCCTTCATTTTCATCTGGTCAGTAGTTGTGGATCATCCTCGCTCCGCGCACACCCGCCTCGATCAAATTACATCATAATTCTCAATTACACGATAATTTAAATGAGGAAGCCTTATGGCGATTACATCAAGGAGGAAGGTAGAACTACAATGGAATATGAGAGGGAGAGGTTCTCAGACCTTTATTTATTAATAAACAATAAACCACACAATCACATTCCACATCCACAATTATTGCTCGTCCATGACCACCATGTGTTTTAGTTAAACAAACCACACATGAATTGCGCATCAAATGGCTATATAAAATTTTCGAAAATAACTTATAATTTCAGGTTTCATAAAACCAGGGACCAAACAAAATTTTGGACAATTTGGAATTTTCGAAAGATTTTACAGTTTAAACATGCTAATTTAAATCAAATTCCAATAAGCAGTTAATAACACATCAAATATGCACAAGATCTAAAATTAATGGCTTCAAAAATATTCCATGCTCAATTTGAACAATTCAAATATTTATGGGCATATTTAACAATTAAATATAATAATTAATCTAACAACTTAGATTAATAATTTGAATTAACAACATTTGTTAATTCTTTGCGAAAATTCATAATCCAACCATTATGGCCCAAAAATTAATAATTTAAAATTTATTATTAAAATCACATTTTAATAATAAAACGAAATTAAATTAATTTTAACAGGCCCCCAAATAATTTAAAATAATTAAATGGGGAAAGGGGTCTAAAGGGCTCAGCCCTGCTGAGCCCCTGGCTCGGGCTAGGGCCGAGCCAAGGCGCAGCAGGGCTCGGACCCAAGTCCGAGCCCTGCTGCGCCCTGGCTCGAGCCGCCTGGCACGAGCCAAGGCCCAGCCGGGCCAGGTCCAGTTTCCCTAGCCGCCCGGCCGAACCGCCTAAGGGTTCCCTACACAACAGGGAACCCGACGACGCCGCCCCCCCCTTTGGGGTCTTCTCCGGCGCCGATCCCGGCGCCGGCCGGGCACCGCGCCTTGCCGCCGGCGAAGCCCTTTGCTCCAGCGAGGTCCGGCGACCGGCGGTGGCCCTGGAGCTGCTCCGGAAAGGGGTTTATTCGCCTTCCCTTTTCCTCCAAAAAACAGTGTTTTGCAGGTTTCTCAAACCCGTGGGGAGGAAGAAGAAGGTCCATGGCCGTTCTTCCACGGCATCCCATGCCACCAACAACTCGACCAGGGTCAGTGGGCATGATTTACAGTTATTAGAACCCCTTAAAATCCATCTTTATGGATCCGACCATATCAAAAATACCCCGTTCTTCGTCCAACGAAGAACACGACGAAAAACCCCCAAAAATAAAATTTTCTTCAGATTTAAATCGCGATCTCATCGCAGTAATCATCTAATGATTATAAATCTTTCAAGAACATAAATTTAAGCATGGAACAAATTCAAAAACCATAAATTTTAGAGACTGAAACGGCGAAAACACAGTCGAACCTGGCTCTGATACCACTGTTGGGATCGCTGTGTTGGGATCCGATCCTAAAATGCAGCGGAATAAAATTTTCGGGACCGGATCTATCAAAACCGGTGTAAATCGATTTACCTTGCGCGGATTCGAATCCGCGTCTGTTTTCCGGTTCCGTCGGAGCGATGCCCGACCTCTAGCAGTATCCACGCGGTTCTCCTCGCGATGGATCGTCCTCGCTTCCTCGCTCGCTGCGGCGTTCATAGATCCCGTCTGACTGCACGTAATCCGCCGCGACATGCGGATTCGGAATCCCCGTCGGACGGAAGGTGGAGCAGTTGGGAACCGCACGCCCAGAAGAGAGAAAAAGTGGGGAAGAACGAATGACGGCTAGGTCAGGGTTGCTGGCCCCGGACGTAGAATCCGTTCTTTTATAAAAAGTCTGTTTGCGGTTTTTCATAAAAACCTAGACTTATCCGAAATCGTGTTGGATTATCCATCGACTTGAAAACCATTTGCGTGTGACCCTCTAGGCCCAAATACCAATCCAGTTAATAGCCCATTAAGTCCAGTAACCCTTTACTGACCCACTGAATTAATTAATATCCTTATATTCAATTAATCAGCCGAATTTAATGTCCCACAATAAATTCGGACGGACTGTCGATTACGTTGGATGTCAAGCAATATCGCGTGATCCTGGATGTCACTGGGGTTATCGCAACCCTCTATTGGAACCTTTCTGTCATCGGTTAGCGCACAGATATAATCCTTCATCCGTACAATGTTCCCGAATTGACCTAGGGCATGGTTTACTGTTAAACCCTATTTGGTCGATTCACTTGAATCAGATGCCACTAATCTGAATTCGATAACTCCTTATCGATTACAGAGTCCGCCCTGGCCAGGGACTTTAAGCGCATCATTCTCGGAACATTCTCTCTCAAACTATCGAGAGCGGATGATCCCATATTGAACACACAATTACCTTCGAGGGCATTTCTCTGAACCCGATCGCTTGACTTATTGATAACCCATGGTTAGGGATTCGTTCGTCAAGGTCAAAGCTCAGAAACCTACCAACAAGATATCTTTGGAGTCTCACGTCCAAGGATCATCTACGCAACCGTGACAAATGAATCGAGCTGGTTAACAGTGAGGTGATTACCATCCAGCGATTCATAGTCGGATCAGTTCAGTGAACTCATTCACCAATGAGCACCTATAGGTCCAGCATAGTGTCTCCACACAAGTGACTTATGGGATCAGTCACCCTCATCATATGAGCTGAAGTAACCTATACTAGTCTATCCGGATGTTCGATGTCCTATCTCAAACATCCTATGACTAGGAACAATTAAGAACATGTGTTTATAAGTCTTCGGTCCCGTAATTATGATCTCATCATAATCCGAAGACTGTTGCACATGTTCATGGACTTCATCGTGATACGATAAACACGGATCGAATTAATTACACACAATGAATTATTGTCATTTATTAATAATCTAAATAAGTACATAGTATCGGATTGGCTTTGAGACCATCTAATACTAACACTGACTTCGATCTGAACTCTGCTTGCCTTAATGCACAACCTTCTTCCAATTCGGAAAGGGTTTCCTCAATCTCGCAAATCACTCTATAAAATCTCCCTCACTTGATATCAAAGCATTATAATAAGCAATCAAGAGGTAAAGGTAAAGGATTTTCTCTAAAGCTCAAGAAGAAGAGGTGAAGAACAAGAAGAAGTCAAGGAAATCAAATCAAGGAGGATGGATTCTACTTCAAACAAGAGGATGAGAAAGGCGATTGAAAAGCTTTCCGATGTAAAAGACCATCTAAGTGAGCGAGATCCTAACTTACAAGCAAGCTAATCTCTCCTCTAATCAAAGCTTCTTTCCATGTTCTCCATATTTTTCAACTTCTCAATTCTTCAATAAGCAAGATGTAACTATTCCAATTTCTTTTCTTTATCTAGGGATATCCTTTCTTCCCTGGTCCTAGAAGATTTTCTTCACTTTCATGGGTCCAAAAGCTAGTTAACAAGATCAATCTCTCCATGCAATCTTATATATCCAAGTGGCATATCCAAAGATTGGTCGTCCATGCCAAACATTACAAGAGTATAAGCATGGATTGGGCTGCAATGGGCGCTTTGATTGAACTATGACATCCACAAACTCATACTTTTCTCTTTTGCCACGTTCGAAGCCATCATCCTTTTAGAAGAAGCCGAACTCTTATTAGGTCTTCCTAAACTTAAAGTCAACAATGATGAACCTGATTTGAGTGAGATGATGTTCATGAGGGAAAGAATAACTGGTCAACAATTATTGAAAAAGATTATGAACAATCCAAAGGAAATTCAAGGCTGTCTTACAAAGAAGGGAATCAATCTTACTAAGTTAGCTAAGTGGACTCTGAAGAAGATAGAAGATCTCAAGGATGAAAACACAGAGAACATGGCGAAGGCGTTCACCATGTGCTTAGCTGGAGCAGTACTATTCCCTGCTCAAGATAATACTATAGAAGATGATCAAATCAGCACAGTCAATGGGATTTTGGAAGGGAAGCAGATTAGCACAACGGTTCTAGACTACCTCTACAGTGGACTTTCTGCGGCTTCTACAGGTCAACCTTCTAACGGTAGTATGCTCCTCTTAGCTTTATGGGTGGAATTCCACTTCAAATTCAACCATAATGAGGAGAAAGTTTCTAGGATATCTCAGATGTGTCAGTGCAGTCCTAACGGTAGTATGCTCTGACAAGATTCTGAAACGCGTCGTCCTACACAGACGCCATTTAGACAACTTGTCAGGGCCGTACTCTGACACACCCAGAGTCGCAGTCTGAAAGACGTCGACCCACACGGACGCCGTTCAGACGACCTGACAGGGCCGTACTCTGACACACCCAGAGTCGCAGTCTGAAAGGCGTCGACCCACACGGACGCCGTTCAGACGACCTGACAGGGCCGTACTCTCGCGGCCCAAGGTCAGTCCACATGGCACCCACGTGGCAGAACCTGAAACGCGTCTGCCACGGTGGACGCCGTTTAAAACGCGTCTCGGGGTCCTGACGCGATTCGACTCAGAACTCCCGCCCCTCACCAGGGCCAGAACAACAGGGCCCGACCTGAAAACCGGATCCGAAAGTCTCGGTCCTTACATTCTCCCCCCCTTAAAAGAAATTTCGCCCTCGAAATTGATTGCTAGAAATAACAAGGTCACAACGGGGATACAAGTTCACCAGAATACTTACGAGAAGAGGTAAGGAAATTGCTCCCGCATCTCATCCTCTCGCTCCCAGGTTGCCTTACCTCCGGAGCGGTACTGCCAAATCACCTTGACCAACGGTACGACCTTGTTCCGCAAGACCTGATCTCTGCGATCTTCAATACGAACAGGATACTCTGGAAATGACAAATCCTCAGCGACCTCCAACTCTGAAAAATCCAACACATGGGACGGATCCTGAACGTACTTCCTCAGCAAGGACACATGGAACACATCGTGCACTCCTGCAAGACTGGGCGGCAAGGCCAGCTGATACGCGGTTTCCCCAATTCGAGCAAGAATGGGAAAAGGTCCAATATATCGCGGACTCAGCTTGCCTCGCTTCCCGAATCTCATCACACCCTTGGAGGGTGAGACTCGGAGAAACACGTGGTCCCCAACCTCAAATTCAAGTGGTCTCCGTCGGATGTCAGCATAACTCTTCTGTCTGTTCTGCGCTGCGGTCAACCTCTGCCGAACCGTCCTGGCAATCTCAGCACATTGCTGCACTAACTCAGGTCCTGCTATCTGCCTCTCACCGATCTCGAACCAACACACCGGAGATCGACACGGCCGCCCATACAAAGCCTCATAAGGCGCCATGCCGATGCTAGAATGATAGCTGTTGTTGTAGGCAAACTCCACGGTGGACAAGTGTTGTTCCCACGAACCTCCCCAGTCTAGGCAACATGCCTTGAGCATATCCTCCAAGGTCTGAATAGTCCTCTCCGACTGCCCGTCAGTCTCTGGATGGTAGGCCGAGCTGAAAGCCAACTGAGTGCCCAGCGCCTGCTGAAAGCTCTTCCAGAATCTGGAAGTAAACCTCGGATCTCGATCCGATACAATGGACAAGGGTACCCCGTGCAGAGAGATAATCCGGTCCACAAACAACTTAGCCAGCTTGCCGACCGACCAGTCCTTCCTAATGGCTAGGAAGTGTGCCGACTTGGTCAGCCGATCAACGATAACCCAGATAGCGTCTCTCCTGCTAGGGGATGCAGGCAATCCCATCACAAAGTCCATCGTCACATGCTCCCATTTCCACTCAGAAATCGGTAAGGGCTGCAGCAACCCTCCTGGTCTCTGATGCTCGGCCTTAACCTGCTGGCATGTCATGCATCTAGCCACATACTCAGCCACATCTCTTTTCATACCGGGCCACCAGAAGTGCCTCCTCAAACAGTGATACATCTTTGTTGTCCCGGGATGCACAGCATACCTCGAACGGTGCGCTTCATCAAGAACGCATCTCCGCACGTCTTCCTCAGTCGGGACATAGAGTCTGCCTCTGAATCTGACAGTACCATCATCCCACAACTCAACCTCAGGCCTCTGGAGAATCTGCGGTAACTCAGCATCTGCCCTCTGAGCCTCAATCACAGCATGGTACACAGCCGGTCTCACACTCAGGCTGACAAGCACTGCCCTATCCTCTTCACATGGAACCCTAAAGGAGGATTCCACCACCTGCTCGAACAATTTCCACTCTCGAATCATGAGGTATGACATGACCGTCTTCCGACTCAAAGCGTCTGCCACTACATTCGCCTTGCCCGGATGATAAGAAAGGTCAAAGTCATAATCCTTAATAAACTCCATCCACCTGCGCTGCCTCAGATTCAGGTCTCTTTGAGTGAACACATATTTCAAGCTCTTGTGATCTGTAAAAACCTGAAATTTTTCTCCGTATAAGTAATGCCTCCAGATCTTCAGTGCAAACACCACAGCTGCAAGCTCCAAATCATGAGTAGGATAGTTCTCTTCATGCCTCTTCAGCTGCCGAGAAGCATAAGCAACTACCCTGCCATGCTGCATAAGGACTGCTCCCAAACCTCGGCGGGATGCATCTGAGTAAACCACAAATCCACCTGACCCAGATGGAAGCACCAACACTGGGGCTGACGTGAGACGAGTTTTTTAGCTCAATAAAACTCTGCTCACAATCCTCAGTCTATACGAAACGAACTCCCTTTCGAGTCAACCTCGACAAGGGGGCCGCTATCGAAGAGAATCCCTGAACAAACCGCCTGTAATAACCGGCAAGCCCCAGAAAACTCCTGATCTCAGTCACTGAAGTCGGCCTGCTCCAGTCCATCACTGCCTCTATCTTGGCTGGATCCACTGCGATGCCTTCACCAGAAATAACGTGCCCAAGGAAGTGCACCTCGTTTAGCCAAAATTCACATTTGCTGAACTTGGCGTAAAGTTGGTGTTCTCTCAGAACCTGCAACACTGCCCGAAGATGAGCAGCGTGCTCTTCCTCAGAAGAAGAATAGATCAGAATGTCATCAACAAACACAACCACAAACTGGTCCAGGTAGGTCCTGAAGACTCGGTTCATCAGATCCATAAAGGCCGCCGGAGCATTGGTTAAGCCGAAGGGCATAACCAAAAACTCATAATGCCCATACCGAGTCCTGAAAGCCGTCTTACTAACATCCACATCCCTGATTCTCATCTGATAATACCCAGATCTCAGATCGATCTTGGAAAACACCCTCGCTGTCTGCAACTGATCCATCAAATCGTCGATCCTAGGAAGCGGGTACTTATTCTTTATTGTTACTTGGTTCAGCTGCCTATAATCGATGCACAATCTCAAGGAACCATCTTTCTTCCTAACAAACAGAACTGGAGCACCCCAAGGAGACGTACTGGGACGAATGAAACCCTTATCCAACAACTCCTGCAATTGCGCCTTCAACTCAGCGAGTTCGGCTGGCGCCATCCGATACGGGGCCTTAGACAAGGGCGTCGTACCTGGTGCAAGCTCGATGGTAAACTCGACCTCTCGCTGAGGAGGAAGGCCAGGCAGCTCCTCAGGAAAAACATCTACGAACTCACAAACAACCGGCACCTCCCAAGGACTGGGACTAGCACGAACATCAGAACCAACAACAGAGGCTAAGAAAGCCTCGCAGCCACTAGCAAGCAACCTTCGTGCCTTAAAGGCAGAAATGAGAATACCTCGAGAAGAAAGCCTAATACCTTGGAAGAAGAAGGTCGGGATGTCCGGAATAGAGAAGCGCACCCTCTTCCTGTGGCAGTCCACCTCCGCATAAAAGGCTTCCAACCAATCCATACCCAGGATGATATCGAAATCACGAATAGCAAGTACGACCAACTGGGCAGGTAGTGCATGACCCTCAATAGTCAAGGGAACATTCCTCAAACAATTATAAGATATCATGAAGTCTCCAGAAGGAACCTCAACCATCAGACCATCAGACAACTCATCAACGGGTGCAGAAAGAATATCTAGGAACTGCTCGGAAATAAAAGAATGCGAAGCACCCGAATCGATCAACACATGCGTAGAGTTCCCAAGGACAGAGAGTGTACCTTCCACCAAGTTGGACGCGCGAGCCTCCCTCCTGGTGATAGCCAGCACTCTCCCCTGAGTCCTCGGCTTCTTCTGATCGCCATGACCCTGCCCCTGACTATGCCCCTGCGGGCACTGCCTCGCCAGATGGCCCTGTTGGCCGCAAGTAAAACACCGCCTAGGAAGAGTGGGACACTGAGTCCCGCCATGAGCACCACCACATTGCTGACAAACAGCCGGAAGCCTCTGAGCTGGCTCCTGCTGTGCACTGGACACAGTCTGACTCTGCTGACCCTGCTTGGGCCTGCTGTTGCCGCTGCTGCCACTACTGCTGCCACCACCCCTGAAGAATCTCCTGAATCGGGAGCCGAGAGAAGACGATCCCGATCCGACAGAAGGAGCCGGTGCCGCTGCCTTACTCCTGCCTCGCGCTGGCCCCTGAACAGTCTGCCCTCTCTCTCGGGCCGACTGGATCTGCTGAGCCTCTACAGCTGCTGCACGCCTAACAGCTGACGCCAAATCTGTACAACAATGGGACGCCACGAAGTTCCTCAAACTGAGCCTAAGCCCATCCACAAACCTCTCCGTGCGACGCACCTCGTCCCCAGATATGAAAGGCACGAACCGTCCCAGCGAAACAAACTTCGCCTCGTACTCAAGTACCGTTATACTCCCCTGCGTCAGATCCATAAACTCCCTCTCCTTAGCTCGCTGGACATGTCTAGGGAAATATTGTGCATTGAACTCCTTGACAAAGGTCTCCCAAGAAATTTCCCTAAGACTCCAGTCCCCATAAGACAAACTCTTCAGTGTGGTCCACCAGTCATAGGCGCTATCCTTCAGCATGAAAGTAGCCAGTGGGGTCCTCTCTACCGCTGCACAGTCCATAGTATCAAAAGTCTTCTCAATCTCTCTAAGCCAATGAATGGCCTCATCAGGGTCGGGACGACCGGTGAAGTGAGGTGGCCTCAGCTTCAAGAACCTCTCAAGTGTAGCTGTGGTCCCTCCCCGAGTACTAGAACCCTCGCTAGGATCTCGAGTCTGATATCGAGCCATAGTATCGAACATGGCCTCCATAAACTGCTCAACACTCGGCCTCCCTGCCTCAGACTCACTAGGGGCATCTCCCCGCTCTCGAATAACTGGCATCCTCTTCCTGGGAGCCATCTACTCGCCTATAATTACAAAATCAAAAGTTCTAATTAGAGTCCTAAAACCTATGTTATCGCCGTGCTTGTACGGGATAATGTATTTATTTGCCGAATTACAACATTTAACCTAGTTATTTATTTATT
The DNA here is from genome assembly GCA_030544215.1 of Zantedeschia hybrid cultivar. NCBI lineage: Eukaryota > Viridiplantae > Streptophyta > Magnoliopsida > Alismatales > Araceae > Zantedeschia > Zantedeschia hybrid cultivar. Next base: position 31,277,351 of record JARZZO010000009.1, on the reverse strand, counting down.
TGCCAGACCGTATGCTCTGATACCAACTGTAACGACCCGCCACCCTATAATCGGGGATCCGATTACTAAATGGGTACCGAATCATTAATTTGGGACCAAACCAGGATCTAGTAAGTCTGGGAAATAAATAATAAACTAAGCTAAACATTCACATCGCATTGACTTAAAATAAAAGTGCAGGAATTAAAATTATTACAATGCGACTTGATACAGCAAATAATTACATTCTCCAACAGAAGGAAAATAATTAAACATACAGGCCAAAGATAAATAACAACTACATCGGGGCATACCCCAGAACAACCGCTGAAGGCACACCACCCGGCCGCACACGCTGCTCTAAGTCTGCTGGGAGTCCTCACCTGAAAACCACAGGGGTGAGTCTCAAGACAAGACTCAGTAGGGATCTTTCGATCCCCACTGCCCACGCACACACCCACAAGTGTAAAGTACAGCTAACAGTGGAGTAACAGGTGTAGTGGCAGGTATGACATCTAATTCTCTACGTGAGAACACATGCAGTCGAAATATAATAATCATGCACATTCTAAATCAACCGTTAGAAAACCTACAACTGCCGTCTCGATAGAACTCACCGACTGTACAAACAACGGTGGGAAAAACCTCGACCCGCTGAGACCAAGGAGTAGCCCCTCGGATAGCACGCTCGCTACTCCGACCCAACCGGCTCAGGTGACTACCCCTTCCCTCAGCATGAGTGACTCTCCGAATGTACCACTCCGACACCGGTACTAGCTGACCCCGGGGTTCACCAGGTGACCCTCTCTCACTAGGCGTCACCCCGCCCACGCCCCCACCGGCGCTGTGCTCACGCCCCCACCAGCACAGGGTGATAAAGTGCTACAATGTCACTCCAGGTCCACAGTAACTGAAAACCCAACACAGTGCGATCCGGTCACGTGAAAAGCCCGCGATCGCATAACACACATAGAACCATCCGATCATGAGGAATCCATCTCTATCGGGTGCATTAAAACATGTGCTAATCAACTATCTAGCAGTATGAACACGTTTTACTGGCATGAATTAGTGGGATTCTATCTTGAATCGCGTCGACCGAGGTCGACGCCATTCAAGCTCCATGTATAGGTTCATATAAATCAGTCTTCAGAATCTGGCCTTAAAAGGCGTCGACACTAGAGGACGTCGTTTAAAAGGCGTCGACATCCCCAGACGCCATTCAGCACAGAAAACCAGGATTTTCCGAAATCTTTAAACAGGGGATTTCTGCCTTAAAAAGGCGTCATGGCTACCCGACGCTATTCAAAACGCGTCGACCACCCATGACGTCTTTTAGTCCCAGAATCCCAAACTGGCAGACTCTCAGTCAGGCGATTCCTGTCTAAAAAGGCGTCGTGATGGCCCGACGCCCTTTGAAAAGGCGTCGTCCATGCACGACGTCTTTCAACCCCAGGAACCAGAGTTGCCATGAGCCCGAGGGCTCCCCTTTTCAACCCAAACAGCCCCAAAATACCCAAAAACGGAGGAGAAAGAGGGGCACACAATCCATAGGAAATCTCGATCATAGCAAATCCCCCATATCATCAAAAGAACTCCTAAACATGCTCATTCTACCCCCCAAAACCAAGGATCCACAACATGCATAAACGGGGGAAAACATGGTTTAAACACAAAGCCATGGGAACCGTCACCCTACCGGACACTCGAACGCCTCCGAGCTTCAAGCCGTCCGCCTGTCTCGCCCCACGCCGCCGCCGATACCGCCGAGGTCGTCCTAGCCCCACCGTGACGTCGGCCGCCGTCCGGAGAGTAGAACGCCGCAGTGGAAGTGGAGGTGGTAGGGGTAGGAGCCAGGTAGAGGATGGAGTGGAGGGAGAGGCGAAATGGTGTGAGGAAAAGAGGGAGGAGGAGGGGGGTCGCCGCCGTCGCCGGAGGAGAAGGAGAGAAGGTGAGTAGGAGAAAATGAGGGAAAGAAGGAGGGCTCGCGGGGTTAACCAGAAACTGGCTAAAACGCGTCGACATGCACGGACGCCTATCAGGTGACATGACGGCCGCTCTGACAAGATTCTGAAACGCGTCGTCCTACACAGACGCCATTTAGACAACTTGTCAGGGCCGTACTCTGACACACCCAGAGTCGCAGTCTGAAAGGCGTCGACCCACACGGACGCCGTTCAGACGACCTGACCGGGCCGTACTCTGACACACCCAGAGTCGCAGTCTGAAAGGCGTCGACCCACACGGACGCCGTTCAGACGACTTGACAGGGCCGTACTCTCGCGGCCCAAGGTCAGTCCACGTGGCACCCACGTGGCAGAACCTGAAACGCGTCTGCCACGGTGGACGCCGTTTAAAACGCGTCTCGGGGTCCTGACGCGATTCGACTCAGAACTCCCGCCCCTCACCAGGGCTAGAACAACAGGGCCCGACCTGAAAACCGGATCCGAAAGTCTCGGTCCTTACAATTACTTTGTTTGCTTGCTTGATTAGTTGACTGACAATGTCTTCTGTTGCAGGCCCAAGAGTTTTGCGTGGCTCTTGGAGAGAGAGATGCTGAGCTGGCGCAGGCCTGTAGTTCAGCAACCTGGGTTGCTAAGCTGGAGGAGCAGCTGTCGAGACTCTCTACCAGTGATCTCCCTCGCGAGCTCGCACGTCTCTAGGTTCGACTGGAGATCTTGACTGAGGAGAGGGATTGCGACCGGTCCCGATTGGAGAGTCTCCAGGGCTGGCTGTCAGTGGCGGAGCACGAGCGCTAGAGCATAGAGGCTCGTTACTAGCGGGCGCGGCAGCGAGCGTTAGAGCAAGGACAGGCGAGTGCTTTTACCACCAACATAGTAGTATCCTCCGGCTAGGCAGGGCCGAGCATTATGGGACCACCACCGCCGCCAGCACGAGGACCGAACGTCCAGGACGAGGCGTAGAGCCAACTGGATGAGGGTGCGGGAGAGTGTCAACCATGAGGGCTGTCATGATGTATCTTCTTTTATTTTGAAGTCCTTTCACTTGTATATGAACTCTTTTGATATATGAAAGGACTTTCTTCATACTTGAGCCGTCTTAGTACTATTTTCTACTGTCTCTCCTTTTCATCCATGCACATGGCTTGAACAACCAAACAAATTAAATATATATTCGGGCTTAGCCCCTTGCCCAGTTAAGGAACCGGCTACTTGATTCCATTCATGATAGAAGGGTCAAGGAGCGAAGCCTCTGTTTAATGAAGGCAAATAAACATAATTAAAGGGAAATAAATGGTAAAAATGCAACATACAAGTATACAAATGCTCACTAAAAATTAAAAGGATGCAACACTCATAGCTTAATTAGACGAATGCTAATCGAAATATTCTTGTTTTGCAATTCCAATTTTTAGAAAATCCAAAATTTGTGGTTTTAAAATAAGATAATTTTTTTGGTTTTAAAATATTCACTTTTTTTGTGATTTTTGAATTATTCAAGTTTTTTGTGATTTTGCAATATGCATTTTTTTTTATTTTGAAATATGCAATTTTTTATTATTATTTTGAAATATTCAATTTTTTATAAAATATTCAACTTTTTTGTGATTTCTAAATAAGATAATTTTTTTTTTGAAATATTCATTTTTTTTTTGTGATTTTGCAATAAGATATCAACTGAATACACTAAGGACCAGCATAGAACTTGGATTAAAAGAGTATATTCATTTGTCAACTTAATTACCGCATCATTCTTTAATGACCTAATCCAGACTTATTGTACTGGAATTATGTTTGTAATTGTGATCCCATTCGATGGTCCGACCCTTAGTCAACCTTGGCCACTCCTCAACCTTGGAACACGCCTCTTTAGAAAGAGGGAAAGAATTTGTCTAGAAGGCCTGCGAGTGGGTTCCGGAGACTCAGAAAGACGTCCTTCCTTTACCCTATTATCCGTTGAGGTTCGGTCATTTTCTTTACGGGGTATTTAACGACCTTGCGCTCCCTTTTCATTTGATTTTGTAGCCTTTTGTGGTGACATTTGTTTGAGCGGCCTTTTGATTTGGTTGGCTTTTGCCCTTTTGCTTTTCTTTTGCTTTTGTGGAGCGGATCTCCCCCTTTTTTCTTATGACGGCCTCCTATTAAGATAGCGGGTATTTTTAGTAGTCTATTTTAAGCCTCGTTCTGACATCGTGGGCCGAGAGTAAAAACAAAAGTTTTGTTTTGAAAAGAATGAGTTGTACTTTTCCGCTATTAGTCAAGCTTTCGGTATTCTCAGGCTTCACATCTCTTGTTACTCACGAACCAAACGTGTTTATGTGTAATAACGCATATGAATTAGATTACCAAAGATTAATAAGGGAATTTGAGTTTTCAAATGTAATGACCCGCCACCCTATAATCGGGGATCCGATTACTAAATGGGTACCGAATCATTAATTTGGAGCCAAACCAGGATCGAGATAAGTCTAAAAAATAAATAATAAACTAAGCTAAACATTCACATCGCATTGAATTAAAAAGGAAGTGCAATAATTAAAATTATTACAATGCGACTCGACTCAGCAAATAATTACATATTCCAACTGAAAAGAAATAATTAAGCATACAGACCAGAAAATAAAGTAACAACTACATTGGGGCATACCCCGAAACAGCGACTGCTGGCGCACAACCCAAGACAACACTCTTCTCACTACGCCTGCTTGGAACCCTCACCTGAAAACCGCAGGGGTGAATCTCATCGAAAAGACTCAGTAGGGATCCTTTGATCCCCACCGCCCACTCACGCACCCACAAGTGCAGATAATTGATACAAGTAAAGTAGTAAACACAATTCTTAAATTTCGATATAAAACATGCACAATTCTAAAACCATTTCACCACGGAACCCACAATCAGCGTCTCAGCAAAACACGCCAACCACAAGGCCGAACGCGGGAAACACTAACCAGTTGAGACCAAACACTAACCCCTCAGATAGTACGCTAGCTACTCCGGCCCAATTGGCTCTAGGTGGTTTCTGCTTCCCCTAGCACGAGTGACACTCCAAAGGTACCACTCCCACACCGGTACTAGCTAACCCCGGGGTACACCAGGTGACCCTCTCTCTACGCGTCACCCCACCACTCCCACACTGGCGCTGTGTCCCTCCCACACCGACACAGGGTGCCTAAGTGCTACAACTGTCACTCTAGGTCCACGGTCGCACGAAACACAACATAGTGCGATCCGATTACGTAAAAATCTTAGTCCTCGAGTACGGTTTCAAGCATGTATTTAACTAAACTATCTAACCATGTAAACATGTGTTAATAGCATGAATTAATGTGATTCTGTCTTGAATCGCGTCGCCCATGGCCGACGTCATTCAATCCTCCTAAACTGGTTCATATAAAATGGGCCTCGGAAATGGCATTTAAAACGCGTCGCCATATGTAGCCGCCTTTTGAAAGGCGTCGCTGTCCCTAGTTGCCTGATAACGACATAAATATAGACTACCTTCGGGGTGATTTCACTTAAAACGCATCGTGTATGGAAGTCGCCTTTTGAAAACGCATCGCTGTCCCTGGAAGCTCATCAGTCCAGAGACAAAATATGTTATTTGGGATAAATCGCGTCGCGGGTGAAAGTCGCCTTTCTAAAAGGAGTCGCTGTCCCCCGACGCCATTTAACCCTCACAGACAGGTTCTTCCTCTGCCATCTCTCAATCCACGAGGTGGGATTTCCTCCCCCAAATCGAGTAAAAACACCATAAAAATGGAAAAGGAGGAGAAGAACCTAAATACCCCTTAAAACAACCAATTTCTCATTACATGCAATTAGTGTTTTCACCCCAAAAGAACCCCTAAACATGCTCCAAAACGCAAAAAACATGGTTTTTAAACGAAATACAACGGGGATCGTCACCCTACCGGTTACTCGAACTCGTCCTAGCTCCAAGCCGCCAACCCGCCTCGTCACACGCCGCCGCCGGTACTGCCGTAGACGCCGTTACTCCACCGGGACGTCGGCTGCCGTCTGGAGAGAAATGCGCCACGGAGGAAGTGGTGGTAGTAGTGGAGGAAGTTGGGAGGTTAATGGAGTGGAGGGAGAGGAGGAAAAAGGAGAGGAAAGCAAGGAGAGGGGGAAAGGGTTCGCCGGAGAGTCGGAGAGAAGAGAGGAGAGAGAAGAGAAAGGAGAGAATGAGTAAAAGGAGGGAGGGTTTGCGAGGTCAAACAGAAGCTGGGAAAAACACGTCGTGCAAGTCCAACGTCATTTAGCTGACAAGACCGAGCCGTACATTGACAAACCAGGGTCGTACTTTAAATGGCGTCGTTCATATAAGACGCCATTCAAACAATAAGACCGGGGCCTTACACTCGCGCCCCAAGGCTAGCCCACGTGGCGCTCACATGGCACAGCCTAAAACACATCCATACTGTTGGACGCCGTTTACCCCGGCCCCACCAGGGCCCAACTAAAGGATCCGACCCCAAAACTGACCCGATAACCGGATCCGAAACCTCAATCCTTACATCAAATCTTCCGTCTCTACTGATCCTTGCACCACGCTGATCGTTTACACTAAGGCTAGTACTTCTTAAGATACAGACCATTCTAGGGGTGAGTTAACTCTTGCTCTTCTGCATGAACTAAACGATAGACGTTACCAGGGAAAGCATGCGATATGACGTATGGTCCTTCCTAGTTGGGTTGGAGTTTAGAACGCGGGCCACCAGGTTTCACAAAGATTCTTTTCACAACCATTTCACCAACTTTAAACTTTCGTTCAATGACTTTATTTTAGTAAAAACGTGCTAATCTGTTCTGATATACTCTTGCATGATTAGCGGCTGACTATCTTTTCTCGTCTAAAAGTTCCAATTGAGCTAAGAGTGCTGAGCGATGCTCATCAATAGAAAATTCCTTACTCAATTGTACTCTAAATGATGGGATGAGGACTTCGTATGGAACTATCGCCTCCATTCCAAATGTTAAGGAATAAGGAGTTTGTCCAATGGGAGTGCGGATTGAAGTTTGGTATGCCCATAGAGCCTCAATTAATTTTTCTGGCCAGTCCGAGAATTTATTAGACTTACACGTTTTCTTGATAATTTTTATCAGAGTCGTATTAGTTGCTTCTGCTTGGCCATTGCCTTGCGGATAATAAGGATATGAATGGTGCAATGCAATTTTATACCTGTTGCAGAGGTCCTTCAGCTTTTGTGATATGAATTGTTGTCCGTTGTCAGTGACGATGGTGCTTGGAATTTTGAATCTGGTGATGATGTTGCTCATGATGAACTTGCAGACCGTTGATGCTTTGATCTCCGTGTATGCTTCGACTTCCGCCCACTTGGTTAAATATTCTGTTGCTGTAAGAATGAAAGATTTTTGCTTGGAGGTGGAATCAAGATTACCAAGGGGTCCAATGATGTCGAAAGCCCACATAACGAAAAGCCATGGGGAAGAAACAGGATGGAGTGAAGATGCGGGGTAATAGATCTTGTCGGCGTAAAGTTGACACTTAGCACACCTATGGACATATCCTACACAATCTTCTTCCATAGTTGGCCAATAATATCCTTGTCTAAGGATTTTCTTTGATAGCATTTGTCCGTTAACATGGCCACCACAAAGTCCGGCATGAGCTCCTTCCATGATCTTCCTAAACTCATTTTCATCTAGACATCTCAAGAGGACACCATCAAATCCACGTTTATATAGAGTTTCTCCAACTAAGGTGTATCTCTGAGCAACTCTCCTGATAGCCCTTTTCTCCTCAGTAGTGGCTTCTTCGGGGTATAACTGATCTTCACAGTATTTAGCAATATCATAATACCATGGTTTATCCTCGTCTTCCATTTCTTGTTGCCAATCTTGTAGCATAATTTCTCTATTTTCTATAATATCCCCATCTCTAACCTTCTTTAGCAGTTTCTCTTTAACCTTAAGGAAGGAAGGGTCTTTCATGGCAGGAGAAAGACGCCTATGAACAATGATCGACTCAGATTGCCTGCTGATCGGAAAATTTAGAGAAGATGTGAGAGAAGCTAAAGCATCAGCTATAATGTTTTTATTCCAAGGAACATGGACAAAGATCAGTTTAGGGAAAAGTTTGGCAGAAGCCGAAGTGAGTAGATAGGGCTTAACCTTAGGGTCAAGGGTGAGATACTTAGTAAGAACTTGGCGAAGAATTAGCTGACTATCACCCACAATTCTCAGCTTGGTGGCACCATGGAGATGAGCGGCCTCGAGGCCAACAAGGAGAGCCTCATATTCAGCTATGTTGTTGGTGACATAAAAATCAAGCTGAAAGGCTTGTGGAATGGTGACACCTTCAGGCGATAGGAGAACAATGCCAATGCCCTTACCATGAGAGTTCAGAGCTTCCTCAAAATGCAGAGTCCACATATCATCATTGATGTTGTCCATGGACATCAGTTCTTCATCCAAAAACTCTGATCGGATTGGATCAAATCGAGGAAGAGGGTGATGAGCAAGATGTTCTGCTATGGCATAGCCTTTGATTGCTTTCTGCTAAATGTAGGTGATATCAAATTGGGATAGAAAGCTTTGCCAACGTGCGAACCTATCAGTGAGGACGGATCTCTAAAGAAGAAACTTAATGGGGTTCATCCTAGTGATGAGATGAACTTCATGAGCCATAAAATAATGCTTCAGTTTCTGAACTACCCATACAAGTGCTACACAATTTTTCTCCATCGCCGTGTATCTTTGTTTCGCGGGATTGAAAAGTTTGGAGAGATAACAGGCTGCCCTCTCCTTTCCTTCTTCATCTTCTTGCGCTAAGACAGCTCCCACCGCATCATCAAGAATAGAAATATATAGAATCAAAGCTTTGTCTGGAGATGGTGGTCTCAAGACAAGAGGACTTGCCAAATAATTCTTCAATCTATCAAATGCCTCCTGGCACTTATCGTCCCAATCAAACTCGACTCCCGGCTTAGTAAGCTTGTAGAACAGCTTACACCTTTGTGAATGCTGGGAGACAAAGCGGCAAATAAACTACAACCTCCTGATCAATCCTTTTAATTCTTTCAAGTTCTTGGGAGGTGGCATTTCTCTGATAGCCCTTGCCTTGTTGGGATCGATCTCAATCCCCCGTTTACTTACAATAAACCCTAATAATTTTCCTGATGAAACTCCGAATATACACTTCTTGGGATTCATCTTCAACTGGTATTCTCTCGATCTCTCCAAAACCTTTGCCAAAACTTCAACATGCTCAGCTTTCGTCTTAGACTTAACCAGAAGATCGTCCACATACACTTCTAAGTTAATGTGCATCTTGTCATGAAATGTCGCCATCATGGCTCTCTGATAAGTGGTTCCAGCATTTTTCAATCCAAATGAGATAACGACATAGCAATAAGTTCCCCAAGGTGTGGTGAACGATGTTTTCTATTGATCCTCTTCTGCCAACTTAATCTAATTATACCTTGAGAACCCAGCCATAAATGATAATGTTTCATAGCCAGCCGTGTTGTCAATGAGTACATCTATGTGAGGCAGTGGAAAATCGTGTTTAGGACATGCCCAGTTCAAATCTCGGATGTCAATACAAATTCTGACCTTCCCATCCTTTTTCATAACCGAGACTATATTAGCCACCCACTGCGGATAGAGGACAACTCTAATGAACTTAGCTTTATGCAACTTATCAACTTCTTCTTTCATTTTCAAAGTCATTTGAGGGTGGAATCGCCTCAACTTTTGTTTAACTGGGCTAACTCCATCTTTCAATGTCAATATGTGTTCCACCAAGGAGGAATCTAGTCCCGGCATATCTTCATAACTCCAGGCGAAAGTGTCCTTATAATATTTAAGAACTTGGACCACTGCCTCAATGTGTACTTCAGATAGATTTTTACTGACGAGGATAACCTTAGGTTCATCTTTAGTTCCTAGATTGATCTCTTTGGTAGGCTCTTCTACGGCAACTGAGAGTTTATCAAATCTCTTCACTCCACTGGCATTCGCCTCGGCCGCGTCCTCGTCGTTTTCTCCTTCTTCATTAATAGGGTCTTTCTCGTGTATCAATTCATACACCCCATATTCATCATTGACCGACTAATCAACTTCACAATCTTCTGGCATCTGAATTAGATTTTCTAATAGCCGAGGGATCTGAGAACAAGAAAGGCATCTTAAAGCTAAATCCTTGAGGTATCCATTTAGAACTCGTCTATCCTTAGATTTCTTAGATTTCCTAACCTGATTGACCTGCCTAGCACTAGACTCCCTAACTTCACTAGACTCCCTATCCTGACCTAATGAGGATGAAGAAGGATAAAAATTAAGGGGTATAGGAGAGGATACAGGTGAATCCTCCCGAAAGGAGGGACAGAGCAGATCTATGAGAGAATCTTGCCCGAATGACCTGCGCAATAGGGTACGACCGGACAAGTATGAGGTTTCCTCAACTAGGATTTGGGAGGAAGAAATTGCTGAATTTGTATTTTTTGGGGGGAATTATTTGTATTTATCATGAAGCAAGAATGGATGTGTAGGGGCATAATAAAATGATAGAGGTAACGGCACTAGTGTCCAAGGATTGGGGGGATCATACAACTGTATGTCCCAGATCAAATCATAGATCCTCTCAAGATCGAGAGGAATATGAGGAATAAGATCTTGAGGGGATATAGTAATAGTAATGGGCGGAGCCCGTGGAATGTCTTCAGTAATGACCCATGACCAGGTTCCGGAGTCAGGAGTAAAGTGCATAACAGAATGTGGAGGGTGAGAACACGAGAGGGATAGGTTCCTCTCCATAGAAGATCAGTGGTGAATCCGGTTTCATAAAGGTCATCCGGCTCCCCTTCATCAGTTTCTTCAGTCAGCAAAATCCTTTTATCAAAGATGGCCCTGGGCCTTTCAATTAATTCATCTATCAGTGGCGGCAATTTTGGCTCTGACGGATTTAAGAATAGTCTATTCAGTGCAATATACAAGTCCCATGTGTCAAACCAGCAGTACCATTCACATTCTGGATCTTGAGTCTTCCTCCTTTTCACGGGCTGTAGAGCCTCTAAAGACTGGTATGTCAGTAGTTGTGAACAATGTCTAGCCAAATCCTTCCCATATACATCATGGAGGTCAAGTTGGGAGGTAATCACTATTGTATTATTGTGGTCATGTTGAATCACGGGCAAAGGTGGAGTCTTTGAACGCATTCTAAGTATAACGTGCTCTTTCATACATATTTGCCACAGTAGTCAGGTTATTCAGTGTCAGCACTAGCTTGTACTGTGGGGTGGCATTGGCAACCATTATCTTTACCAATTCTTGTTCGAACAAATGATCTCTTATCTTTTCAGCCATCCCTCGCCACCTATTAGCGAACACTATGAAGTCTTCATCTGGCTTCATCTTCTCATTGAACAAGTCAATAATGGACAAGGTAGGTGCCACCTTGTCTTTGTATCTTTACAGGAACCTCTTTGACACCATGTCGAAGTTCTCTACTTCACTTGGTTCTAGAGAGAAGAACCGTTCCAAAGCTGATCCCTCTAGTGATCTTCTGAAGAGGAAAGCCAGCACTTTTTTATCATGTTGCCAAAATGATGATTCATACAGGAATTCTTTGATGTGAAGGAAAGGATTGCCTGTGCCATTGTACTTTCTGTAGATTGGCATTTCAGAGGGCAAAAGATGGAATACTGGCAAATCAGGGACAGAGAATTCGGGAGCGGCCTTGTTGTCCATATTCTTTTCAAGATTCTTGAACCGCTCATCCATCTGGACAAATTTGTTAAGTAGGTGTTGGGTGGTAGAATTTGCTGGTGGAGGTGGTGGGTGTTGAAAAGACTGCCTCCGCGAATAAGCAGGGATGCGAGGACAGTGAGGTTGTGAACTGGCAGCATTCCCACTATGCTGGAAAGCATTCTGATAAATTGGGGTTTGCGGCCTGATAGGATTCCGTGAACCAGATTGTTCAGGGCCTGTGTGCCGAGGAGTAGAAATATGAAGACCTTCCATGGCCTGAGTAGGAGCTTGATGAGCAGAAGGGTGAACTAAGGGACTTGGTTCGGAAGGATGCAGAGGAGTTTTCCCTTTTAGAATGGATTGGATGGCGTCAAATTGATGAGGATCCACGTGATTAGACAGAGCTCCCATGAGGGTAGCGAGGTCAGAAGGATGATGGGTAGAGGGTCCAACTTGGTCTTGGGCTCTTTCAAAGGTAGGATTGGAGATAACGTAGACTCGCGATTAATTGCCCAAATCTGGGTGGTATTGATCATAGATTGAATTATCCGAAAACTAAGGGGCATGAGCATCTCCCTCGTGAACAGTTTAGAATTGGTCAGGATAATCAGAGATATAGGCGTCCCTTTCATCTTCAGAATAAGATGCACTATGAACTTGAGGGGCATAAGCATCTCCCTTGTACTCTACCATATCTTCTTGTTCAAAGGCAACCATGACAATTATTTCAATCAAGTTGGCACAGATTAACAATCAAGTAGATGCTTACGCTGTTTTGAGAGTTACTTGTTGGGTTAATTGCATTTTTAAACTCAAGTTCTCTCAATGGGTAGGATCCTAATTCCAATTCAATTTCCACTGTGATGCTCTACGGCTTTACTCACAACATTATGAACAACTACCCGGGACTTCAAAAGGTACAACCAGCCCGATGAACAAAGAGGAATTCCTTGATTTTGGGGACTTATGGAGGTCTTAACACCAACCACTCTAGTCTGACTGAGGGACCAACCCAGTCAGAGAGAGGTGAAGATGCTAAGAGAGATGTTCCTATAGGAGGGGGGTGAGCCCTGATGCAAATATCCCGTGGCCTGGATGGCCTCTAATGTAGAATAAATAAGTATAGGTAACAATGAAATTAATGATCCGAGTGTTATTGACCAATAGGGAATAAAGCTTGAATCGCGTTGCTGTTCACAGATGCTATTCAAGACAGTAATCCCTCCTGTTCACAGTGGCTCGGGCAGCAAGAGAAATAAAAGGGGTACTAAATAGCGTCTTTGAGGGGCGACGCGCTTAATAAAATGCGACGCTCCGTTCAGACGCGTTTTAAGTCCTAAAAACAACAAACAGACAGCAACACCAGGGGCAATCCCCTCTCCAAATAATAGGATGAATAATAGATCAACTTCTCATGCGACAATAGCTAAGTATATAGGCTAATCATGCAACATCATGGATACTAATTTGAACAAAACACACTTTTCAATACCACTTCTCAAGGCAATCAAGGGAGGGCAAAATTTTCCCACAAGGGGGTGTGCACGAGGTGCACGTGGGGATAAAAATCAAATAATCAACCAACAAACCATCAAACGTGCCGAATGGACACAAGTGGTGCACCGAGGGTGCCCAATAGGAATAACAAAAGTAAAGGAAAAGGAAACAGCAAGACAAGTCCCACCGTAATCACCAAAAAGTTGTAGTGCTCAAAAAGGGTGTGTTTTCATCATACTATCATGTGTTTACTATGATTAACAATTTAAAAGGAATTGTGATCACCAGAAACCGAGGGCTTCAAAGGAAGAGTGATCGCTTACTAACCTTGCAAATCGAGAGAATGTGGGGTTCTTTTGTTCCTATCTTTTAGCCTGCCAAAAGAAAAGAACATTTTCTTTCTTTACTCTTGTTCTTTGCAAGTGTTTCTTCTTCTGTCTAGACTCCAAACTTTCTTCTAAATCTCCTTCAAACCTTGTAAGAAAGATTGAAAACAAAAGAAAACAAATAAATTAGAACTCAAGAGAGGTAGTATCTATTCTATTCAACAAGATTATCACGCAACTAAACAAAAGAACTTACTTGTTTTGTGTTCTTTTAAACCCCTAAAGGATGCATAGATATGGAAAATATGAAGTGAATGTGCGTGATGAAGTGATGTAATGAAGAACCATGTGAAAAATAGAAATTTAAACTATATGAACTTTCTCAAAATTCAATGAAAAGGAATAAGAAGAGAGGAAAAGGATGGCCCCTCCATAGCCCTGGTCTTCAATGGGCTTCAAAAGGTAAAGAGGATGAAGAAGATCAAGTTTCTCTTGTTGTCCACGTTTTTCTTCTTGAGGGCCTTCAAAAACCTTGTAGGAAGTTCCAAATTCTCTAATAGCCAACTTTTTTCAAAGGTCAATGTCCATACGTATTTATAAGAAGTGATTTAAGAGTATTTTGGCCCCCAAAAGGAATCTCCCGCAGCTCGGACTTGCCCTGGATGATCATGAAAGGAATTGGAAACCCTTCTAACCTTTGAAATCGGATTATCTCGGCTCAGGAAATACTTAAAACGCGTCGTTCAAAGGGGACGCCTTTTAGTTGATTAATGCGTCCAGAATAGAAATAAATCTGGAAAAGGAAACTGAAAACAATTAGGAAACCTAAATAGCGTCTCTCAAGCGCGACGTTCTTTAGATAATTTAGGAAATTAACTAGAATTAGAATTTGTAAACCTAGGCGGAGAGTTAAATGGCGTCGCTATTAGGCGACGTTATTCAGTAAGATCCTCCTAAACTTACTAATTTTAATTTCGAATTGATTTCTGCTAACAACCCAAATGGCATCGTTAATGAGCGACGTGATTCAACTGATCTCAAGAGAAAATCAATAAAAATTAATTAATGATTAATCATCAAACTATTCTAGGGCATTATTATTGTGACATGAAATTTACTCAATATGATATCAAAATTAACGTGTCTACACCCTAGGGTTAAGGTTAGAGTTAAGGAAGTCCATCAATTCAGCTCCAACCGGATTGGAAATAGTAGGTAACTTAGTCAGAGTAACTAAGATAGAAACTACTGGGTTAACCGGTTACTCAAGTCCAACCGGATCTACGTGCACCTCCTCCTCTGGGTTTTGAACGTTCTCATCAAGATCATGAAGAATATCAAAAGTATTACTCATTTATATAGAGGATTTGGGAACACAAACTTGTTTAATTTTCTTCCTTGTAATTGGGGCAGATTCCTTCTTGACACACTCTTTGTCACCATTACCAAAGTTCTTACATGCAGTGCACGGCTTAGGAATCCAATCATTGGATACATAAATGGAACCAATCGTATCATTGTCATTTAGAACTTGGATAATGCTAGGGAGTTTAGCAGTAGTATCAACAAGAATACATACCCTCACATATTGAACTCTCTGCTGGAGAGAAGTTAGTCGATCTATATGCAACGGCTTTACAATTAAACTACTCAACTTGCTGAGTCCTCTCTGTGTCCACTAGTGAAGAGGGAGATCAGGAAAAGTAACCCATATTGGTACAGACGTAAGGCTTTCCTTCTCCATTCTCAAACTACTATTCCAACGTTGAAGGATGAATGGGTGACCTCGAACATACCAGAAACCATCAAGAGCATGGTTTAGATCTTCTTCTAAGTCAAATATGTACATAAAAAATCCTTCAGTACGCATGAGTAATTTCATCTCTCCTTTTAAAGACCACCAACTTTTGATAAAAGATAGAAGAGGCATGTAAGAAGCCTTCATGCCCACAAAGTATTCCATAGCAGCATACCTCCATGCGTTTTCCAGATCATGAGCATTCTCCTCCTCGAAAACAGCAACCTTTTTGTCACCACGCACCTCAGGCTCGATGAAATCTAGCTTGTTGCTTAGTTGCGCATGAGGGTTGGAAAAAAGGGACATCTATGTCTAGGGGCTGCTGAAACTCTTGAAGAAGATCTAGATTGGCGGTCTAAAGACCTACCTCAAGATGGTTGGTTGGGGGGAATACCTTGTGAAGATCTATTCCCACGGTTGGGCAGATCATTCACGGTATTCACATGGCCATCAAGAGCAGCTGGAGGAGGAAAAACTCTCCTCTACCGCCCAGAGCCTCCACCCACGCCCAGAGCCATCCCCGAAGAGTCCAATTAGGCTCACATGGTTCTTTCTTCATGGTTATTTTCCTATCGCAATGACCTATTTTCAAACATGCATTTTCTTATAAATTTAAGTAGATGTTACGAAGTCGTTATGCTGCTGAAATGACGAAATGAAAAATTAAGCTCTTATGTCATTTCGGCAGCATAACGACTTAGTAACATCTACTTAAATTTGTAGGAAAATACATATTTGAAAATAGGTCATTGCGATAGGAAAATAACTATGAAGAAAGAACCATGTACTTGCCTTTAAACCAGAAGCTCACTTTGGACACAACAGAACTTCCGCCTCCTACATGTGCGAAGAACCCCAAATAGCTCCCATTCCCGCTCTAAATCTTTCTCTCTTCCTTTTTTCCTCTCTCCCCCCTATTTATTGAAGGAGAAGGGAGGTTTAAAGGGGGGTTACTTGAGGGTTAGATTAACTAGGGTTGGTTTACTTAAAGGTTAGGTTACTTAATGGCTAACAAACCTTACCAATATCGTTTATCCTTTAGTAATATCCTTTAGTACTTTTACACTTTAGTTCCTATATTTTCTATAATTACATTTATACCCTCATTCAGTAGTTCGTCACTGAATTTAACTTCTTTTTGGTGATTTGAGGATACTTCTAGTGTAATGACCGAGATTTCGGGTTCTGTGTTCGGGTCGGGATCGGGCCGGATCCCCTGGTTTGGACCCTGTGGGGTCTTGTGATTTCTGGCTGAATGGCGTCAGCTCTCGTCGACGCCTTTCAAAAGGCGTCAGGGTGCGTGGACGCCATTTAGGTTCCTGGTTGTTGTGCCACGTGTGCGCCACGTGGGCGGGTTTTCGGGCCGCGAGAGTACGGCCCTGTCAGATTTGTCTGAACGGCGTCCAGGTGGGTCGACGCGTTTCAGACTGCGACATCTGCGATGTCAGGGCATGGCGCCAGAACGTTGTCAGTACGGCCTGTCACATCGTCTGAACGGCGTCCACGGTGGTCAACGCGTTTCAGAGCGGTGTCAGTACGGCTGTCCTGTCAGACTGATAGGCGTCTGCCTCGATCGACGCGTTTTAGCTGGTTTCTGAATGACCCCGCGAGCCCTCCCTTCTTTCCCTCATTTCTCACCTCCCTCTCTCTCTCCTCACCCCCTCCGCCGTCTCCGGCGATCTTCCTCCCCTCCCTTCCTCTTCTTCCTCTTCCAACCACTCCATAGCTTCCCTACCTCTCACCTCTACCTCCACCACTTCCTTCGCGGCGTTGCCTTCTCCGGACGGCGGCCGACGTCCCGGCGGAGTGGCGGCGTCCTCGAGGGTACCGGCGGCGGTGTGCGGTGCGGCGGGACGGCGGCACGGAGCTTGGCGGAGTTCAAGAACCGGTAGGGGGACGAACCTTGCTTGTGACGTTCGTGTGATTCTCGGCGTGACGTGATGTATTTGGGGCTAGAATGAGCATGTTTAGGGGGTTTTCTTGTGGGAATTGGCGTGCTTGTGATCGTAGGATTCGGCGTATGCATGTGGTAGTTGAGTTCTCCTTCCTCTCCCTCTTGTTTTGGGGTTTTCAGGGTGCTTGGGGTTCAAGGGAGGAACCCTCGGTTCGAACCAGGGAACCTGGTTCCTGGCGCTGAAAGGCGTCGTCCCTAGTCGACGTCTTTTAGAAGGACGTCGGTTAAGTACGGCGCGTTTCAGGGCAGAAATCCCCCTGTTCGAGTTTCAGAGGTTAAGGGTGCTGGGCTAAATGACGTCATGGGTGATCGACGCCTTTCTGAAGGACGTCGAGTCACCATGACGCCATTTAGGCAGGATTTGCCCCCGCTTAATGGTTCTGTATTCTGGATTTCGGGGTTGAATGGCGTCGGGCCATCCAGACGCGTTTTAATAGGCGACTTCATCGGTGGACGCGTTTTAAGCGTTATTCTGGTCTTTTAATAAACCCGTCTGTGGGGCTTGAATGGCGTCGACCTCGGTCGACGCGATTCAAGCCAGGAATGGTTTACTTGGGGTATTTGATGTATGTTTCACGGTGGGATGGTTCTAATGCATGCTTTGAGTTATATACTGAGACTGAGAACTTCTGCATGACTGGGATTTCATCATCTGTGGGTGTGTATGTGCTTTAACTGTACGTTGAGACTGGGGTTTACTGTGCGAATGGATTGACAGCATGTTATATGTGTGTGTGTGATCATACGACTGTGGATCGATGTGACAATGGTTTCCGATGTCACCATGGACCGGTGGGGACAGGGTCATGGTGTCTGTGAGGAGGGGTGCTCGTGGTGTTTTACCTTTAGCTGAGGGAAGCAGAACCACCTTGAGCCGGCGGGCCGGAGTAGCTAGTGTGCTATCCGAGGGGTTGCTGTTTGGTCTCAGCGGGTCGGGGTTTCCCTTGCTTGTTGTGACGGCTTCCGGCGTGTCTCTTGCTGTGGAGCTGGTGGTTTTACTGGTGGGAGTTGGTTTACCCTTTAGCCAATGGGCCTGATGTGACCTTTGATCAGGGTTACGAGTGGTACCTTTAGCCCTTGGCCTGATACAGCCCGGGAGAGTTGGGTCTGCGGGTAGTTCCTATAGCTGCGGCTTGACGGGGGTTCCCGGTCCCCAGGACCCTCCAGGAAAGCGCTGAGGCCTAGCGTGGAGGCAATCCGGTGGTAGGACAGTAGTCTAGACTGCTTGTGTGCACACGTAGCTGGCAGTGGCTGTACACTGAGTCCAGCTAGTCCTAGTTTAGCTCACTGCCTCACCCTACAGTGCCCCGGAACGCTGTAGGGGTGGACAGGCGTGAGCAGTGGTGGTAGTGTTGGGAGGTGACGTTTGACTTCGGTCGACTGTGTGGTCTAGTCGCCTTGTGGACTTCGGTCGTGAGACGTGGCTCTGTGTTGGGTTCTTCGGATTACTCAGAGTTGTTCCTGCTACACTGTCTGTCGTACGTTTCGTACCGGGGTTGCCTGTTGTGCTTACTGCTTTACTTGACTGTTCTATATATTCTGTTGCTTCACTTGTGGGTGTGTGAGTGGGAGGCGGGGGATCGGATGATCCCTACTGAGCCCAGTTCTGGTGTGGCTCACTCCCTACGGTTTCAGGTGTGGACTTCGAGGCGCATCGGTAGCGTGGTGTCTTCTTGGTGTGCGGACCAGCAGCTGTCTTAGTTCCGGGGTATGCCCCGATGTTGTTGTACTTTCTTTCTGCCTGTACTTATTTAATTGTTGGACATGTAATTATTGTTGGACTGTATACGGACATTGTTACTTTCCCTGCGCACTTGTTTACCTTTGTAGTCCGTGAGATTGTTATATTTAGCACTGTTTAGCACTTACTCCTCCAGATGTGTTGTGTGAGATCCGGGTGTGAGCCCGTAGTTAATGGGCCGACATCCATTTAGTGACCGGGTCCCCGGTCATAGGATGGCGGGTCGTTACAGATGGTATCAGAGCTCAGTCTGGTCGAGTATGTGATAAACTAGGTTAGATATTATAGTCCAACAATAAGTACGAGTCTGTACAGGCGATGGCTGCTGGTGTAGATTGATAGGTTTTGACGTGTTTTTGGTTCGATTTGCGTGTTGTGGGTAGCGATGGCGCCGAAGAGGAGAGCTCCGTTGGCTCGTGGTTCGAGAACAGGTGGTGGTGACCCGAGGACAGAAGGACATCATATGGATCGTTTTATGGAAGTTATGATTGGGGCTATGTCTAGATACCAGCAGGGAAATGGAGCTGAGGGGTCCAGTTCCCGAGGTGGCCAATCCACGGTGGTGGAGCGGTTCTTGAAGCTGAAGCCTCCTTCTTTCACGGGTCAACCTGTTCCAGATGCGGCAGCGCAGTGGATTAAGGAAATGGAGAAGGCATTTGATGTTCTAGAATGTGCTGAGAATGATAAGACCTTGTTGGCAACCTACTTGCTGAAGGGCGATGCTTATGATTGGTGGGTTACCACCAAGGGGTTGATGTTCCCAGATAGGTCGTTGAGAGAGATTCCTTGGGAAGGCTTTGTGAGAGAGTTTAGTGGACAGTACCTTCCGAGGCATGTTCGTAGGGCCAAGGAAAGGGAGTTCATGGAATTGGTGCAGGGTGATACGTCGGTGTTAGAGTATCAGATGAGATTTGTGGCCCTGGGAAGGTTTGCTCCTCACATTTCTGGGCGTGAGGATCTGAGGACGGAGAAATTCGTGGATGGACTTCGGCATGATTTGAGGGAGTTTGTGGCAGCTCACTGTTGTAAGGATCTAGCATCAGCGGTTCGGTGCGCGGCAGCGGTGGAGATGCAGTTTCAACACTCGGCAGAGGAATCGGAGCATTCAGCACAGGAGAAGCAGCATAGCAGAGATCGATCAGCGGCTTTTTCGGCAGGTGGTTCGAGTTCGTTCGAGGTCGAGTTCCAGGAGGTTCCTTGTGACGAGGATGAAGATGGTTCGGCTCAGCAGATGCAGTCAGAGGTCGGCTGGCAGCAGGAGGCGAGGCGGGACGCTGCAGGTCGTTGTCCCCGTTGTAGCAGGTTTCATGGCGACAAGATATGTCCCATGATCACTGGTAGCTGTTTTGACTGTGGCAGGAAGGGACATTTCGCGAGGAACTGTCCCCGGAAGAAGAAGGCAGGTCAGGGGCCGAGTGGTCAGTAGGTGGTTGAGGCGTGATTGGAGTCGCGTCTCTTTGTGGAGGTTCGAGAGGCTGTGCTAAATGGGCACTTTTATCTTGTCTTGTTCAGAGGTGGTTGTGGACTTTAGTGGCACTTGTATGTATTTGGGTTTGGTGGAGAATCGATTTTATAATATGTGCCTTGCTAGTGTTTGGTTATTGATGATCTTTCAACCTTTGTTGGAATTGGGGATCTTGGTTAGCTTGTTGAGATTATGTTTGGCTATTATGTGGTGTCTTGTGTGAGCGATTGGTGAGGATGTTTGCCGAGATCGGTGTGTCGGCTTGTGGTGGTTAGCCGAGTTGAGCGTTGAGCGGTTACTAATTTCGAGGACGAAATTCTTTTAAGGGGGGGAGAATGTAATGACCGAGATTTCGGGTTCTGTGTTCGGGTCGGGATCGGGCCGGATCCCCTGGTTTGGACCCTGTGGGGTCTTGTGATTTCTGGCTGAATGGCGTCAGCTCTCGTCGACGCCTTTCAAAAGGCGTCAGGGTGCGTGGACGCCATTTAGGTTCCTGGTTGTTGTGCCACGTGTGCGCCACGTGGGCGGGTTTTCGGGCCGCGAGAGTACGGCCCTGTCAGATTTGTCTGAACGGCGTCCAGGTGGGTCGACGCGTTTCAGACTGCGACATCTGCGATGTCAGGGCATGGCGCCAGAACGTTGTCAGTACGGCCTGTCACATCGTCTGAACGGCGTCCACGGTGGTCGACGCATTTCAGAGCGGTGTCAGTACGGCTGTCCTGTCAGACTGATAGGCGTCTGCCTCGATCGACGCGTTTTAGCTGGTTTCTGAATGACCCCGCGAGCCCTCCCTTCTTTCCCTCATTTCTCACCTCCCTCTCTCTCTCCTAACCCCCTCTGCCGTCTCCGGCGATCTTCCTCCCCTCCCTTCCTCTTCTTCCTCTTCCAACCACTCCATAGCTTCCCTACCTCTCACCTCTACCTCCACCACTTCCTTCGCGGCGTTCCCTTCTCCGGACGGCGGCCGACGTCCCGGCGGAGTGGCGGCGTCCTCGAGGGTACCGGCGGCGGTGTGCGGTGCGGTGGGACGGCGGCACGGAGCTTGGCGGAGTTCAAGAACCGGTAGGGGGACGAACCTTGCTTGTGACGTTCGTGTGATTCTCGGCGTGACGTGATGTATTTGGGGCTAGAATGAGCATGTTTAGGGGGTTTTCTTGTGGGAATTGGCGTGCTTGTGATCGTAGGATTCGGCGTATGCATGTGGTAGTTGAGTTCTCCTTCCTCTCCCTCTTGTTTTGGGGTTTTCAGGGTGCTTGGGGTTCAAGGGAGGAACCCTCGGTTCGAACCAGGGAACCTGGTTCCTGGCGCTGAAAGGCGTCGTCCCTAGTCGACGTCTTTTAGAAGGACGTCGGTTAAGTACGGCGCGTTTCAGGGCAGAAATCCCCCTGTTCGAGTTTCAGAGGTTAGGGGTGCTGGGCTAAATGACGTCATGGGTGATCGACGCCTTTCTGAAGGACGTCGAGTCACCATGACGCCATTTAGGCAGGATTTGCCCCCGCTTAATGGTTCTGTATTCTGGATTTCGGGGTTGAATGGCGTCGGGCCATCCAGACGTGTTTTAATAGGCGACTTCATCGGTGGACGCGTTTTAAGCGTTATTCTGGTCTTTTAATAAACCCGTCTGTGGGGCTTGAATGGCGTCGACCTCGGTCGACGCGATTCAAGCCAGGAATGGTTTACTTGGGGTATTTGATGTATGTTTCACGGTGGGATGGTTCTAATGCATGCTTTGAGTTATATACTGAGACTGAGAACTTCTGCATGACTGGGATTTCATCATCTGTGGGTGTGTATGTGCTTTAACTGTACGTTGAGACTGGGGTTTACTGTGCGAATGGATTGACAGCATGTTATATGTGTGTGTGTGATCATACGACTGTGGATCGATGTGACAATGGTTTCCGATGTCACCATGGACCGGTGGGGACAGGGTCATGGTGTCTGTGAGGAGGGGTGCTCGTGGTGTTTTACCTTTAGCTGAGGGAAGCAGAACCACCTTGAGCCGGCGGGCCGGAGTAGCTAGTGTGCTATCCGAGGGGTTGCTGTTTGGTCTCAGCGGGTCGGGGTTTCCCTTGCTTGTTGTGACGGCTTCCGGTGTGTCTCTTGCTGTGGAGCTGGTGGTTTTACTGGTGGGAGTTGGTTTACCCTTTAGCCAATGGGCCTGATGTGACCTTTGATCAGGGTTACGAGTGGTACCTTTAGCCCTTGGCCTGATGCAGCCCGGGAGAGTTGGGTCTGCGGGTAGTTCCTATAGCTGCGGCTTGACGGGGGTTCCCGGTCCCCAGGACCCTCCAGGAAAGCGCTGAGGCCTAGCGTGGAGGCAATCCGGTGGTAGGACAGTAGTCTAGACTGCTTGTGTGCACACGTAGCTGGCAGTGGCTGTACACTGAGTCCAGCTAGTCCTAGTTTAGCTCACTGCCTCACCCTACAGTGCCCCGGAACGCTGTAGGGGTGGACAGGCGTGAGCAGTGGTGGTAGTGTTGGGAGGCGACGTTTGACTTCGGTCGACTGTGTGGTCTAGTCGCCTTGTGGACTTCGGTCGTGAGACGTGGCTCTGTGTTGGGTTCTTCGGATTACTCAGACTTGTTCCTGCTACACTGTCTGTCGTACGTTTCGTACCGGGGTTGCCTGTTGTGCTTACTGCTTTACTTGACTGTTCTATATATTCTGTTGCTTCACTTGTGGGTGTGTGAGTGGGAGGCGGGGGATCGGATGATCCCTACTGAGCCCAGTTCTGGTGTGGCTCACTCCCTGCGGTTTCAGGTGTGGACTTCGAGGCGCAGCGGTAGCGTGGTGTCTTCTTGGTGTGCGGACCAGCAGCTGTCTTAGTTCCGGGGTATGCCCCGATGTTGTTGTACTTTCTTTCTGCCTGTACTTATTTAATTGTTGGACATGTAATTATTGTTGGACTGTATACGGACATTGTTACTTTCCCTGCGCACTTGTTTACCTTTGTAGTCCGTGAGATTGTTATATTTAGCACTGTTTAGCACTTACTCCTCCAGATGTGTTGTGTGAGATCCGGGTGTGAGCCCGTAGTTAATAGGCCGACATCCATTTAGTGACCGGGTCCCCGGTCATAGGATGGCGGGTCGTTACATCTAGAGACATTAAAATTATACTTAGGACCTTCCAAAAATCATCAATCACATTATTAACCTCAAACTTTTCATAGTTGTGTTTATACTTTCTGAAAATTTACAAATACGTCCTTTTTATAATTGTGCGCATATGGACCAAACTTGTTACCGTCTAATTGTACTATAAATTTTCTAAAATTATGATTAAACTTTTCATGTAATAATTTTGTGGGTCCTTACAAATACTGGTATGGAAGCTATTGTTAATAGGCAAACTCGACCAACGACCAGTTTTTATCCTAATCTCCTTTCCAATCTTGACTGCATGCTCTAAGCATACCTTCTAGTATCTGGATGGTTCTTTCTGACTGACCGTCAGTCCGAGGATGAAAGGCAGTACTAAATTTTAATTGAGTGCTTAAAGCTTCCTGGAGACTCTTCCATATTCTAGAGGTAAATCTAGAGTCTCTATCAAAGATAATTGACTTGGGAACCCCGTAGCTTAATGATATTGTCTATGTATAACTTGATCAAACTTTCGACTGATTGTGAAATTTTAATCGGCAAGAAATGGGCAAATTTTGTAAATCTATCTATGATTACTCAGATAGCATCATGTCCACGTGCTGATCGAGGAAGACCTACAATAAAGTCCATAGTGATATGTTCCCATTTCCATTCTGGAATTTCTATCTTTTGTAAAAGTCCAGAGGGTCTCTGATGTTCGACTTTAACCTATTGACAGACAAGGCATTTGGAAACAAAATTTGTAATATCTTTCTTCATACCTGACCACCAGAAGGTACGTTTCATGTCTTGGAACATCTTGGTACTTCCAGGATGAATAGTGGACTTTGACCTATGAGCTTCGGTCAAAAGTTCCTTTCTTAATTCTTGGTCCTCGGGAACACATAATATGCCTTGAAAATATATCACCCCACGATCATTTGTTTTAAAGCCAGGCTTACTAGTCAGTTCTTGCAACTTAGGGTCATTTTGTTGAGATTCAGAAATCTTTTCCACAATGGATATTGGATGGATAACTGAGATAGGGAGGCAATAACTTCCTCAATCATCTTCCAATCTCTAATCATCATCAGCCTCTTCCTGCTGAGAGCATCGGCTACAATATTTGCCTTGCCTGGGTGATAATTCAAATCAAAATCATAGTCTTTTAAAAATTCGATCCAATGCCTTTGTCTAAGATTGAACTCCTTCTGAGAGAAAATATATTTAAGGCTCTGATGGTCTGTGAAGACTTGAAATTGCACACCGTATAAATAATGCCTAGATATTTTGAGTGTATGAACTACTGCTGCTAATTCAAGATCATGGGTGGGATAATTTAGCTCATGATCCTTTAGTTGACGGGATGCATAAACAATTACCTTACCATGTTGCATAAGCACACAACCGATACCTTGTCTTGAGGCATCAATATAGATGACCAAATCTTCAGTTCCACTAGGCAGGGCAAGGACTTGAGCTGTAGTTAATCTTTTCTTTAGCTCCTAGAAACTCCTTTCACATTCTTTTGTCCACAAAATTTTTTCCCCTTTCCGGGTTAGCTGAGTAGGGGGGCTGCTAGAGTAGCATACCCTTCTATAAAGCGTCAATAGTATCCAGCTAGGCCTAGAAAACTCCGAACTTCAGTTGGAGTCTTGGGTGCTTCCTAATTAAGTATAGCTTGAATCTTTGCCGGATCAACAGCTACACCTTCTTTTGAAATAATATCGCCAAGGAATTGAATTTGTTGTAATCAGAACTCACACTTGTTGAATTTGGCATATAGTTTATGAGTTATGAGAGTTTCTATAATAATCTTCAGGTATTCCTTATGTGGTTCCTTAGTAGGAGAATAGATCAGGACATCATCAAGCACATGATGCCACTACATGGCTCATCATATATGTAAATGTGGAAGGACAACATGATAATATCATATACTCCTGTTATGATAGAATATAACATAACAAGCTTCAGCTAACATAGGGATCATGGCGAATCATGGCATGGTCACAAAATCATGGTATATAGCATGCCATTGTGTGAGTATAAAAATAAAGTTCATGACATAGCATGACTTGATCATAACATAGCAGCATGTCATAGCATAAATACAATCATAATATGAGTATGGCATAATATAAAGGGCATGGTTAAAAGATCATGATATAGCATGAAGTCATAAACATATATGTATGAATCTTTTCACTTATTTAACGGACATGCATCCAAACCACAACATGAGAAGGTTGGCATGACGTGCAGTCAGTGGTAAGGCAAATGCCCACTGGCGATTCCACCGCGTAGCAGGGGGACCTATCCATCTCACCTGGACCGGAACAACTGTACCCAGGATTTACCCGTTTGCCTCGGGTTGCATCTTTTAATTATGTCTGTCTCACATAGATGCTTACATGATTCGAACGTATGGACTCCTAAGGCATTAGTTGGGGGTTCATTTAGGCTCTTATATCATTTTGGTAGCATAACAGCTTAATAGCATCTTCTTAAATTTGTAGGAAAACATATGCTTGAAAACAGGCCATTCGCAATACGAAAATAACCATACAGAAAGAACCATGTACTTGCCTTTAAACTAGAAGCTCTCTTGGACACAGTAAGAACCTCCTCCTCCTACACGTGCGAAGAATCCAAAATCGCTTCCGTTCCCACTCTAAACCTTTCTCTCTTCCTTTCTCCCTCTCTTTCTTCCTTCCTCTCTTCCCTTCTACCTCTCTCTCTCTCTCTTTCTCTCCACTCTCTCTCTCTCTAAAACGTGGGCAAGGAGGGAGGAGAAGAGATGGGGAGATGGAAGGGGATACTCCCCTATTTATTGGGTTGGTCATGGCTTTGGATGGGGACAAGTGTCCCTTTTAAGATCTTTTAAATGTGGGACATACGTCCCTTTAGGATAGGGATTAACAAGGTTGCGACAAGTGTCAGGGTGAGGTGGCATGGGTTTCTTGGGGGCCAAGCTACCTTACCAATATCCTTTACCAGTATCCTTAACCTTTAGCAGTATCCTTTAGTACTTTTACATTTAAGTTCCTATATCTTTCGTAATTGGCTTCATATCCTCATTCAATACTTTCTTCACTGAATTTAACTTCTTTTTGGTGATTTACACTTAAGACCTTACGAAAATTATCGATTGCATTACAGGACATAACCTTTTCAAAATTGCGTTTGTAGTTTTTTCGTATTTACGTATATACTCTTTTTTATAATTGATTATCGGTTGGTAAAACTTATTATCATTCAATTGTCCCATAAATTTCCTAAAATTGTAAGTAAACTTTTCATGTAGGTATAATTTTGTAGGTCCTTGCACGATCTCCCGTATCCAACTTTTGGCAATCAGGAGGTCGCTCTCCCCCTTAAAAATAGGAGGCCCCATCTTCTTAAATCGCTCCATAGCGATGGCTCCTGCTTGGCCTCCTTGATCTACAGAGTTTTGCTGTTGTTGGGTAGCATGGAGAAATCTTTGGAAAATCTGCACAATGGGTCCCTTATCTAGGGATGATGGTGAAGGAACAGGTGCAATATTCTGGGGCTCTGGACTGACCCTTCTAGCCCTAGGTATCCTCCCTCGTCCGTTAGTCGCCATAACCTATAGAACAAGTCATAGGTTAGTCTACCACTCCTAGTTCTACCACTCCTGGACTTGTTGTACATGCTTTTAGTGTTCATCCAAAACCTTGCTCTGATACCATAAACTGTAACGACCCCCTGTCGGCCAGTTCAGTCATACTGGCTTACTAACACCGGGAACAACCCGAACATGTCTTGTAATTAGGGTTGAGCACTTTTTTTTTTTTTGGTAAGTAATACCAAGAGTATATTCATAAATAATAAATTTACAAGTTGGAATTCATGTTAGCATAAAATGATAGCTATGAACCCGATAGATGATAATATAGATAACATGCTACTTTCCTATTTGGGGACATGCTATCACAATCTGACAGCTCTATCTTAGGCTATGAAACAAAGATGTTGAAATTCCTAAAGACAAATTTATCTCTTCTACTAAGTTTTCCTTCCCAATTGTAGCTTTCCGAAATGGATCTGATATCAGCAGGAACTGCAAGCAGCAGGTGCATTCTTGAATGTTTCACTCCTTAAAAAGTCCTGTTGCATCTCACCTTCAAAATCCCCCATGTTGAGCACCTAATGGTGTTAAAGGTAAGGATAGTGGCTGGTCCTTTTTGACTGAAGCTATGTAAAAGGTCATTCATCCCCAATGAGAATGAGGGTCTTGGACTCTTTTGAATTCCAAACCTATGAAGAATTTACTTCCAAATCCAACCAGAGTATGAACAATTAAAGAAATGATTATCTAAATTTTCTTCATTTGCAAAGCAACGCATGTACACATTTGGGCCATGAATTCCTCTCTTCATTAAATTATCCATTGTGGCAATATTCCCCACATTGAGCTGCCATAGCAACAATGAATATTTTTGGCAAGTGGGCCTTTTCCAGACACAATCAAACCAACCAACCATTAGGTGTTGAACTCTCATTTTGTTCCAAATATTTTTTGCACTAATTTTCCTATTGTCATATTGCCATAAAATCTTATTTGCCTTACCATGATGGATTATAACCTAGTGAATCTTATCCTAAACTTCAAACATTTGTAGAGATACTACTGCAGGTAAATTCCAATTTTGTCTAGTAATAAAGGAACTCAGAAGACTATTATGATGCATACCCAGTATATACCTCATGTGATCCCCATAGCATGAGAGTATAGATTTTTTTCTCCAAGGGTCATGCCAAAGTCTGAATGATTGTCCATCTCCCACTTCAAAAGATATATTATCAATAAGCCATTCTCTCTGCTTCAGTATACCCTTCAAAGCACATGAGTGATAGGGCCTGGGTGCTATCTCCCATATGGAGCCAGTCTGGAAGTACTTTGCTTGAAACCACTTTGTCCATAAATTATCTTCCTGATTGATAATGCTCCAGAGCTGCATTGTGATGTAGGCTTCATTCCAGTTTTTAGTCTTCTCAATCCAAGCCCTCCTTCTTTTTTTGATGCAAATTAGATCCCATCTAACCAAGTGGTTATTGATCGTGAGCATTTTCCATGTAAATAAACAGGCAATTGATCGTGAGTCACAAAATTTCCTTATATTGATGTCATATATAGTACAACGCAATACATCAAGTCCAGGGGTACAACTTGTAAACATAGGGACTGAACTTACAAAAACAAGCTCTGCTTAACTAAACTAAGATCCTAGAGATTCCTCGGCTGTCCCAAGAAAGTCCCCTCTTGAAAGGGAGTAAAATAATGTGGGTGAGTTTACCAACTCAACAAACACATGATACCACTACATGGCTTATCATATATATAAACCTAAAAAGACAACATGATATTACCACATAATCATGTCATGATAGAACATAACATAACAAATCATGGCAAATCATGGCATGGTCAAAAGATCATGGTATAGCATGGCATGGCATCATGGCGTGACTTGACTTGATCATGGCACAACATCATGGCATAGTATGAATATAAGCATAATAGGGGCATAGCATAGAATCATGGCATGGTTAAAAGATCATGGAACAACATGAAGTCGTAAATAAATATAGCATACGAATAGCATGAATATTTCC
Source organism: Zantedeschia hybrid cultivar (assembly GCA_030544215.1). NCBI lineage: Eukaryota > Viridiplantae > Streptophyta > Magnoliopsida > Alismatales > Araceae > Zantedeschia > Zantedeschia hybrid cultivar. The sequence goes on along the minus strand of JARZZO010000009.1, from coordinate 31,248,190 downwards.
ACTTATTTAACGGACACGCATCCAAACCACAACATGAGGAGGTTGGCATGACATGCAACCAGCGGTAAGGAAAATGCCTACTGGCGCTCCCACTGCGCAGTAGGGAGACCCACCCGTCCCACCTAGACCGGGAGAACCGTACCCAAGATGTACCCATTTGCCTCGGGTTGTGTCTTTTAATTAATGTCCGCCTCACGAGGATGCTTATATGATTCGGACGCATGGACTCCTAAGGTGGCACTGTCCGTAAGCATGTTCAATTTTAACATGGGAGACTTATAGCATGGTATTTAGGCATGGATTTAGGCATGGGTTGGGAGTCCATTTAGGCTCTTATGTCATTTTGGCAGCATAACAACTTAGTAACATTTACTTAAATTTGTAGGAAAATACATGTTTGAAAACAGGCCATTTGCGATAGGAAGATAACCATGGGGACGGAACCACATACTTGCCTTTAAACCAGAAGCTCTCTTGGACACAGCAGGAACCTCCTCCTCCTACACGTGTGAGGAACCCCGAACAACTCCTATTCCCGCTCTAAATCTTTCTCTCTTCCTTTCTTCCTCTCTTTCTTCCTTCCTCTCTTCCTTTCTGCCTCTCTTTCTCTCTTTCTTTATCAGTTTCTTTCTCTAAACATGGGCAAGGAGGAAGGAGAGGAATGGGGAGAATGAATGGGGTTACCCCTTATTTATAGGAGTGGTCATGGCCTAGGATGGGGACAAGTGTCCCTTAAAGCCTCTCTTGGATTTGGGACGTGTCCTAAAGGGATAAGGATTGCTTGGATGGAGACAAGTGGCATGGTGAGTTGGCATGGTTTCTTGGGGCCCAAGAAATCTTACCATTATCCTTTACCAGTATCCTTATCCTTTAGCAGTATCCTTTAGTAATTTTACATTTAAGTCCCTATATCTTTTATAATTGGCTTTATACCCTTATTCAACACTTCTTCACCGAATTTAACTTTTTTTCAGCGATTTGAAGACGCTACTAGAAGCCTTACAAATCACCCTTAAGACCTTATGAAAATCATTTATTGCATCATAGGACATGAACTTTTGAAATTGCGTTTATACTTTTTCAGTATTTGTAAATATACCCTTTTTATAATTATGTATATGTTGGCATATAACTGTAATCTTGTAGGTCCTTACACTTACATCTATTCCAATATGGGTCACATTTCCTGACCTTCCACCACACTGTTGGATGCAGAGAGGCCTCAGTAAGCTGAGTAGTTTGATTGGGAAACCGCTGCATATGGATCGTCTGACTACGCTTCGGCAACGGCTCCAGTATGTCTCGTTGATGTTTCTACTGAGCTTCTTGATATTTTACAAGTTCTTGATGACACTGGCTCACCCAAATCCATTAAAGTATTGGATACTAAAACCGTGTAATGCATGCAAGCATTTTGGTCATGGTGATAAGAAATGTATTCCTAAGGAAGGAATCTGCTCACGTAGCTAGGAAAAAAAAATTAAAAAAGTTTTTTTTCCTAAGTCTATGATCAAAATGAGCAATAGTTTTGATGTTCTTCAGAATCTTGAGCAGAACGTACATGGTTTAGATGAAGAGGTGCACGTAGATCTGGTTACCATTGAGGATCCAGTTAACCCAGTTGTTGTCAACTCAGCCAAATGGAATGAGTTAGCCTTTATTAGTATCCCAGTTCACATTGAGTTTCGACACTCAATGGCTTCTAACCCTAACCCTAGGGCTTACAGCAGCATGAGGCAGGGGAGGCTGAAACGCTAGTCCCAAAGGAGGCTCCAAGAGATCCGAAACTTTCGGTGCCTATAAATTAGCTTGTTTTGCTGAAAAAAAGTCAATCAATTAATTATGGTGACCTTCCTCCTATCGATGGTGGGCTTCTAAATCCTTGGCTGCTTCCAAATCTCAACAATGGAAAAGCTCTAGGCACCACACGCACCTGCCAACTTTGAATGCTGTTTTGAAGCCTATGCGCCTGGGGGAAACACAGTAGAGGCTGAAACACATGCACCAAGGGAGCCTCCTAGGGATCTGAAATTTTCGGTCCCTATAAATCAGCAAGATTTTCTGCACAAATTTGAAACAAATCAGGCCACTAATTATGGAGACCTTCCCACTATCAAAGGTGGTATTTCCAACTCCTTGGTTGCTTATAAATCTCAACAAAGGAAAGGTTCAACTTTTCCAAGGGACCACACACACCTGCTGCATTTGAAGCAATCAACTCAAGCTAGCAGAATTGAGGAAGGTGCGTCTGGGGAAGGGACAGTCGGCCATGCTACACCAAATTTGAATTTTCAAATTCAAATGCAACGCAAAGAACCAGGTAACCCTTATGATAAGGATAATGATATTTTAAATGATAAAGAAGATATGCAGGATAAATTGGAGATGATACAATCCCGGGTCTCTTCTTTATCCAAGCGTTTAAAATGAAAATTATATCTTGGAATGTTAGAGGCTTAAATAAGTGAAGTAAAAGGATGGATATCCGTCACTCTATTTCTAAGTCAAATGCAGATATAGTTATTCTTTTGGAAATTAAAATTAAAGAATGTCACAAGGATAAATGAAGACTTTCCATTTCACCTTCCATAGAATTTTCTCATAATTATGCATCCCACAATGGAGGAAGAATATGGATTTTATGGAATTCTGCTTATGTGGCTATTTCTATGATTGAGGAAAATGCATAGTTTATCCATTTGTCATATAAAGATTTTAAAACTCAAGAATCGTTTTTACTAACAGATGTTTATGCCTCAAATTTGTCTTTGGAAAGGAAGGACATGTGGAATAATATTATGAGGATCTCCCAAAATGCAAAGGTGCCATGGCTGCTAATGTGCGACTTCAATTGTGTTAGATCACCAAACGAGAAAATTGGAGGCCAGAAACTTATTGAGGCAATGTTAACTGATTTTAATTATTGCCTTGAAACTAGCTTTCTCCATGATTTAAAGAGTGTAGGCAATGTACTTTCTTGGTGCAACAAGTCCTCCGGTAGCCGAAGAATTGTTGCTAGATTGGATAGAGCCTTGGTAAATGATTTATGGCTTAATTCATTCATGAGTAGCTGGGTGCACTATGGAAACCTAGGAATATCGGATCATGCTCAGTTATGTACTCATACAGAAGAAGCAGAGAATTCAGGGCCAAAACCCTTCATATTCTATAATATGTGGATTTCTCATCCTCAATTTATGGAATTAGTTAAGGAGGTTTGGAGGAAGGATATCAAAGGGACACCAATTTTTTCCCTTTACCAAAAATTGAAGTCCCTAAAGCAGGTTCTGAAGACATGGAATCAAGTTTAATTTGGGAATATTTTTCATAATGTCAATTGTGCAAGGGATACTCTAAATAAAGTGCAAACTATACTGCAAAAACATCCACTTGATGAGGAAGTTATTTCTGTTGAAAAGGAAGCTAGATCCTTATAGTTTCAAGCCCTAAGAGATGAGGAATCTTTGCTCCAGCAAAAAGCGAAACAACACTGGCTTACACAAGGAGATGACTGCACAAAATTTTTTCATTCATCTATCAAGGGCAGGCGTATGGTGAACACAATTAGAAGATGCAAATTGGATGATGGTAGCATTGTCGAAGATCTTGATGCAGTTAAAATGCATGCACTTCATTACTACAACATTCTTCTCAACAAAGACATAACCTGTTTGGAGCGTACTATTCAGCCAAGGTATACTCTGAACTAAGAAGATTACACTTTGTTGGGTTTCTCGGGTTTCTCCGGATCGCTCACGCAGTGGAAAATAAAATAAAACAGCGATCCGTTTTCCCGTTTCGAAAAACTAAAAACTACGATTATCGGAAAATCGATTCTCACCGTGTGCGGATTCGAATCCGCAACCGCTCGGTTCCGTCGGTGCGACACCGCAAGCCGCGCAAGTGCCCGGCCTCTAGCGAAGTCCACGCGATCCTCCTCGTGACGGATATCCTCACGTTGCTCGTTCTTCGCAGCCCACGAAACCTCCGCCGGTCGCCGCAACGATCGCCGCAACGCGCAAACGATTTCCCGTCGAACGGGATTCGGAGAAGCGGCGGAGCAGATCTAGATCTGTCTGGACGCCAGAGGGAGAGAGAAACAGAGGAGAGGCGGCTAGGGTTAGCAGTAGCTTGGCCTGCTCAGCCCATTCGCTATGTTTTATACTAACCGCGCGATTTTTCATAAAACCTTCGGTTTGTATAAAACCCACTTATTTATCCATCGCCTTGAGAATCATTTGCGTGTGACCCTCTAGGCCCAAGTACCAGTCCAGATAATGGCCCAACAAGGCCAGTGACTCCTCACTGACTTTATTAATCAATTAATAACCCTTTATTAATTAATTAATCAATCAAATTGATGTCGCACATCGAATTCGACCGGGCCTCCGATCACGTTGGGTGTCAAGCAACACCGCGTGAATCCGGAAGGTATTGGGGTTAAGTAACCCACTCTTGAAACCTTTCCACCGACAGTTACCGCGTGGATATAATCCTTCATTTGTACAATGCTCTCAAGTCAACTCAGGGTATAGCGAGCTGTCAAACCCTAACCGGTCGATTCACTTGGATTGGATGCTGCTGATGAATATCGGAAAACTCCTTTCCCGATATTATCGTCCGCCCTGGCCAGGGACTTCCGCGCATCCTTCCTAGAACATTCTCTCTCTAAGTACCGAGAGCGAATGATTCCTTATTGACACACAATTCCCTTCGACGGTATTCCGCTATACCCAATCCTTGGCGTATTAGAATCCCGTGGCTAGAGATTCGTAAACCAAGGTCAAAGTACAGAAGTCCACCGACAAGGTGTCCTTGGTGTCTCAAGACCGAGGACCATCCACGCAACTGCGACAATAGAATCAAGCTGGTTGACAGTGAGGTACAATACCATCCAGCGATTCAGTCGGATCAGTTCAGTGAACTCATTCTCCAATGAGCACCTATAGATTCTCCTTAGTGTCTCCACACAAGTGACTTATGAGATCAGTCACCCTCATCATATGAGCAAGAGTAATCTGTACTAGTCTAACCGGATATCTGATGTCCTTCTCGGATATCCTCCAACTAGGAACAATTAAGAATATGTGTGTTTAAGTGATCAGTCTCATTAGTATGATCTCATCATAATCTGATTACTATAGCACATATTCACGGACTTCATTATGAAACAAGAATTAATGCGATTTACACACAATGAATATTATGCCATTCTATTAATAAATGAACGAGATTTACATAGTCAGATTGGCTTGTAGGCCACCTAAAACTAACACACTTTTCTTAATGCACCATTTTCTAGCTGAAGAGATTACTAAGGTGGTTATGGCATCCCCTAAAAACAAGAGCCCTGGGCCCGATGGCTTCCTTGCTGACTTTTATCAATCTTGCTGGAGTATAGTTGGTGAATCTGTAATTCAAGCTATTCTATTTTTCCTTAATGGTGGCCCATGGTTAAAGTAAGTGAGTTGCACATTTATTTCTTTGATCCCCAAAAATGAATGTGCAGATTCATTTGATCAGTTTAGGCCAATCTCTTTATGTAATTTCTTCTACAAGATTGTGCCAAAGCTCATAAGTCAAAACCAATCAGCTTTTATTAAGGGCAAAAGAATTCAAGACAACATCTTATTGGCAAATGATCTAATGAGAGACCTTCATTCAAAATAGAGGGGTTCATTGGTGTCTCTTAAAGTAGACCTTAATTCAAGTATCAACTCATGAGAATATTCAAATGTCACACTTAATTTTTGCAGATGATCTAATTTTGTTCCTCAAGCCTAATCTCAAATTAGCCGTGTAAATTGCAAAGCTGCTAGACTAGTTTCATTCCTATTCTGGGATGCAACTCAATCACACAAAAAGCAAAGTGTATATTGGGGCTAAAGTCAAGCATAAATAATCTTTTGTGAATGCTTTGGGTATTTCGGAAGGAACTCTACCAGCTGTATACTTGGGCTTGCCGCTCACTTCATCTAGTATGAAAAAGCACCATGTATTACCCATCCTTGACAAGATTAAGAGGAGAATTGCGTCATGGAAAACTAGGTTTCTATTCAAGGTTGGTAGATTGGGACTCATTAGATCAGTCTTAAACTCATATTCACTATATTGGGTTGTTGCTTTTTTATTACCGAAGGAGTTCATAGAAAAGGTGGAGAAGCTTTTGATAAATTTCTTCTAGCATTACTCTGGTGACTATAAACCCTTTCACTTGGTTAGATGGGATCTAATTTGCAGACCAAAATAAGAAGGAGGACTTGGACTTAGAAGACTAACAGATTGGAATGAAGCCTTTTTAAGGTACCTCCAGACTGGTTCCATCTGGAAGATACATTATGGACAAAGTGGTTTCAAGCAAAGTACCTCCAGACTGGCTCCATCTGGGAGATAGCACTCAGACCCTATCACTCATGTGCTTTGAAGGGTATACTGAAGAAGAGAGAATGGCTCATTAATAATATATCCTTTGAAGTGGGAGATGGACAGACATTCAAACTCTGGCATGACCCTTGGCTGGAGAAAAAACCTATACACTCTCCTTCTATGGAGATCACATGAGGTATGTACAGGGTATGCATCATAATAGTCTTATGAGTTCCTTCATCACTAGTCAAACTTGGAATTTACCTGCAGTAGTATCTCCACAAATGTTTCAAGTTTGGGAGAAGATACACCAGGTTATAATACATCATGGTAAAACAGATAAGATTGTATGGCAGCATGACATTGGGAAAATCAGTGGAAAGCACATTTGGAACAAAAGGAGAGTTCAACACCCAATGGTTGGTTGGTTAGATTGTGTCGGGAAAAGGCCAACTTGCCAAAAATACTCATTGTTTCTATGGCAGCTCAATATGGGAAATATTGACACTATGGATAATTTAATGAAGAAGGGAATATGACCAAATGTGTGCATGCTATGTTTTTACAAATGAAGAAAATTTAGATCATCTTTTCTTTAATTGTTCATATACTGCTTGGATGGGGAAGCAAATTCTTCATAGGCTTGGAATTAAAAGGAGTCCACGACCTTCATTCTGACTGGAGATGAAAGACCTTTTACGAAGCTTCAGTCATAAAGGACCAGCCACTATTCTTGCCTTTAATGCCATCAAGTGCTCAACATGGTGGATTTGGAAGGAGATATGCAAAAGGACTTTCCAAGGAGTGAAACAATTACGAATGCACTTGCTGATTGTAATTCTTGCTGATATCAGAACCATTTCGGAAAGGTGCAATTGGGAAGGAAAATTGAGTAGAAGAGCTAAATTTGTCCTTAACAATTGCAACATCTCTGTTTCATAGTCTAAGACATAGCATCTCCACAAATAGGAAAGTAGCATGTTCTCTATATTATCATCTATCGGGTTCATAGCTATCATCTTGTGCTAACAAGAGTTCCAACTTGTAAATTTATTCTTTGTGAATATACTCTTGGTACTACTTACCAAAAAAAAAAAAAAACTCTTGTTGGATACGGAAACAAATTCTTGATAGGCTTGGAATTCAAAAAAGTCCAAGATCTTCTTTCTTACTGGAGATGGGTGATGTCTTACAAAGTTTTAGTCCAAGATCTTCTTTCTCACTAGAGATGGGTGATGTCTTACAAAGTTTTAGTCGTAAAGGACTGGCTACAGTCCTTGCATCTAATGCTATCAGGTGCTCAGTGTGGTGGATTTGGAAGAAAAGATGCAATAGGACTTTTCAAGGAATCAAACAATCAAAAGTGCACTTACTAATAGAAATCCCTGATGATATCAGATCCATAGTGGAGAGTTGCAATTGGGAAGGAAAAATGAGTAGAAGAGCTAAATTTTTATTTAAAAAATTCAACATTTTTGTTGCATAGTTCTGGGACTTAACTATCAGTTTGTGGTAGCATGTTCCTAATTAGGAGTCAATAAGATCAATAGTTGTCAACTTGTGATAATATGAATTCCAAGTTATAAATTTATTTCTCTGTGAATATATTCTTAGTATTACTTACCAAAAAATACATGGGATGCACTAATTGGAAAAATCCCAAGATAAAAGGCTAATTGATGGGGTAAAGCCGGATAGGCCCATCTAAGTGGCGGCCCATCTTTAATTGGGCCGAGAGGCATCCGGTCAGTACTCGGCCCAACATCCTAATGAGCCGACGACAGTAGGAGCCCAATCTTCCCCAAACTAATTAAGCCCCTGCCGAGATTGGGCCGAGACATGGGCTTTCAGCCCATCAAGTATGGAGGGAGCCCAACTTATCACTCTCATAAATTTTATTTCTTGTTATGAATAGTCCCACATCGCCTGCTACAAGAAAGGTACTCTCATCCACTTACTATAAGAGGAGAACTGCTGGCATCAAGAAAGGTACGCAATTAAGCATTCATCCCTCTGTTTACTCATTATTATCTATCCGAGACTGACTTGACCATCAGAGGGGGTTCCCTTGGGCCGAGACCCAGGACCCTTGCTAATAGTTCTTGCTCCCCACAGGTAGCCACGTCTTCTCTCCCCCAGAGCTTTCTCGGTCTCAGACCCTCCTCTCTGTTCTGGACTCTTTGTGGATTTCCAGATGTCTCATCTCAGCAACACTCATGTGATCCTCGGCTACATCACTTGGCGCCGTCTGTGGGAAACTTATATAGCCATGGCTCACCGACTGCAGATGAAAGGACAGTCCGGGTAGGAGGAACCGGAGATAAGGGTGGCTCTCACTCAGTCGCTCAGACACGCTGAAGGAGTGTACGTTCAGCCACAAGGATCAACAATCTTGACAGTCCCAGATCCTGCCCCTCGCCAAGAGAACAGGATAGACTAGCTCTCCCAATAGGTAGCAACCCTGATCGCTACCGTTACTGCTTTTGCCCCCCTGCGTGATATGGTCTCGGCCATTGCTTAACACAAGGGTTTGCTCAACCCACCGGCTCGGCCAATACCCCCACAACCTCAATTTTGCCTGTCGGGTCCATTCTTGGCTTGCCAGCAAGGGAATACACGGGGTTATCCTCTCGAGGGTCCCTCAGCCCACAACGACCCCTATGAATTCCAGGGGCAGTATCTGTGCACCAGTCACCTGCCGACTGAACCGGACATCGCTTCATCCGGGACCCATCCCACAACGGCCGAGGGGCGCTCGGCAGCGACTACTACCAATACTCCGGAGCTTGACCGTAAGCTATCGGATATTAGAAAGGAGATGCAGCAGATGGTGTCTTGGCTGTACGGGGCTTCTTTGGCCAGCACCATCATCGAATAGTCCCCCTTCTCCCTTGAGATCCTTGCAATGGATGTACCGTCAAACTTCAAACTGCCGAAAGGGCCATTATATGAAGGGATGATTGACACGATCAGTCACTTTCAAAGGTTCACCTCCTACCTCTCGGTACTAAAAAGGAGATGCAGCAGATGGTGTTTCGGCCGTATGGGGCTCCTTTGGCCAGCACCATCATCGAACAGTCCCCTTTCTCCCCCAAGATCCTTGTAATGGATCTACCGTCAAACTTCAAACTACCGAAAGGGCCATTATATGATGGGATGACTGACCCAGTCAGTCACTTTCAAAGGTTCAACTCTTACCTCTTAGTACGAGGGGTGCCCGAAGCCGTTCGTTGTCGGCTTTTTCCCCTTACTCTTGAAAAAACAACTTCTACCTAGTTTGAGACCATACCCTCAAATTCAATTCGTTCTCTAATTCAACCTGGTCAATTATTTATTAACCAGTTTTACGTTGCTACTCGGCAATGCAAGACTTCGGCTAGCCTCCTGGCGATTTGGCATGAGGCGGCCAAGACCCTTCGAGATTATTTTGCCAGGTTCTACGTGGAGGTGGCCCATATCCCAAACTTGGACAGCTCTATTGCAATATCGGTCGTTATCAGCGGCTGTATCGACAAGGGATACTCAGTTCCATCGGGAAGCACCATCATCTGACGTTCCAAGATTTGGTGGCACGAGCGCACAAATACATCAACCGGGAGGCTTTGATGATGGCCAAGGATAAGAAAGTTGCCGAGTCCGTCCCGACACCAGTACTGTCAGCAACTCGTCAACAGGACGACTTCGACTCCTCCCGAAAGAGGTTTAGAAGAGAAAGACGACTGGGTCCGAGAACTCTCTCGCCCCCCTCGTCCTCAACATGCACCTCTGCCAGCTCCTTCAAGGCTACTCATGGAAGTCAGAGGCATGCTTTGTAAGCCTGAACGTATCAGAACTAATCTCCTTCGAAGGGATCCTCGAAAATATTGTGAATATCACCGAGAAGCTGGTCACTCCATGGACAAGTTCCGTCACCTCTGGCTGGAGATAGAGCGTCTCATCCAGGAGGGACGCCTGCCCCAGTACGACCGCAACAAGCAACCACAGTAGCAGGCCCATAATCCTCCAGGGCGCCTCGGTAACCCCAGCATCCACCCAAGGACGGACCTCCACCGAAGGTTGCCCCGGTCACAAAAATCTCTCATCAACACCCAAGTGTCGGGTCCATTATGGTTATTGCTGGAGGGCTAGGCGAGGTTGTAATGACCCCCTGTTGGCTGGTTCGGTCATACCAACGTACTTCGACCGAAGGGACCCGTTAACAGCTGGAACAACCCGAACATGACTTGTACATCAAGTCCAGGGATACAACTTGTAAGTTACATAGGGACTGGACTTACAAAAAACAACCTCTGCTCAACTAAACTAAGATCGTAGAGATTCCTTGTTTGCCCCAAAAAGGTCCTCTCCTAAAAGCGGATTAAATAGTGTGGGTGACTTTACCGACTCAGCAAGCACATGATGCCACTATATGGCTTATCATATATGTAAATGTAGAAAGACAACATGATAATATCATATTGATAAGTTGATAATTTGATCACTTAAGGGCAATCATATACATCACACTCACGTTTTTAGTTGAAAAATAGCATGAAATGATAGATAATTTCGTACCAATTCCAACGGTACCAATTTCGTCAAATTTCGACTTAAAAACATCGTCATTTCATGTGATTAATGTAGTATAGCACATTTGCAGTTTTTCGACAAAACCGAGATGAAATAAATAAAGAAATGTAATGATTTTTATGATAATATGCTAATTTACATTTATTCTATGTGAACAGGACATGCCGATGATGCAGTATAGTTGGTGGAGTTTCTGGAAATTTGTGGGAGGTCCAGTGTTCGAATCTCAACAAAATTCGACTTCATTTTGGCTAAAAGGTTAAACCAGGGGCGAAATGGTCTTTTAAAAATTCTCAAGAAGTTGCCCTAATTCTTACCCTAAGAGAGGCCAGCCGTCACCTCTTTTCCCTCCTTTCTCTATTTTGAAAATTCCTCCCCCCCCCCCCCCCCTTTTTAAAGACATCTCTTCCCTTCTTCGGGGACTACTTAATTCTCTCTCTCCCTCAAAACTCCCCCTCACGCATTCTCTCTCTTTTTTCTCCTCTCTGACGCACCTCCCTCCCCCTTTTTCTGTTTCATCTTTTTCTTCTTCTTTGTCCTTTTCTTCCTCCTTTTCTACCTTTTCTCTTTCTCTCTCCCATCCCTTTTCCCTCTCTCTCTCACGCATCTCCCTCCTCTTCTTTTTTCTACTTTGTCCTTTTCTTCTTTGTCTTTTTCACCCTCTCTCCCTCTCCCTTCAGCACTTTCTCTCCCTCCCTGCTCCCGCTTCCTGTCTCTCTCTTTCCTCTTTCCTCCCTTCAACGCCAGCCGCTCGCCGTGAGAGGAAGTGAGCGCCACACGACGCGACGAGAGGATTCGCCCGAGCGAACCTCGTCGCTCGTGCCCCTGTGTGGGAAGACCGCACCACACGGCCAGCTATGTGCCTGCCAGCCGGCTCGCCTCGTCAGCCGCGCCGCCACGCAGCACACCACGGGTGCTTCCCGCCAGTGCCGCAGCTACACGGCGCCACACGGCAGGGCCGTGTAGTTTGCAGGCATGAGCATCGTCGCCCGTGCCCCAGCGCGAAGGTGCGCTTCGCCTCGCCAGCTGCCATGCACCCACCCTCGTCAACCGTGCCGTATGAGGGCCGCCTTTGTTTGCTGCGATCTAGTGCGCCAAGCCCCTTCAAGCTCCACCGAGCCCGGTTCACTGCACCCAGCGCTCCCAGGAGCATTCCCTGCTACTTTGTTCTTATTTGTAAACTTCTTTTGGAAGAAGTCATTAGATTAGGATAGTTGTTTTTTTATTTCTTTTAGGGAAATTAAAAAAAAATCAGAAATTGTGTAATTTGATTCCTAGTTTGAGATGAATGATTTACATTTTTGATATGGAGATATTGTTATGCTAGTTAGTTTAGATTGTCTTTTGCTAAAGTATCTTTATTTCCTTTTCAAATTTAGTTGTAATTATTTGCTAGTTTTAGCTCACTCAGTCAAGTTTTCTAATTTGAGTTGTTCTAGTTAATTAATTCTAGGTAGTTGATTAGTTAATCCAAGTTATCAAGTATCCTTTTAGATCAATTAAAATCCTAAGTTTTCAAAGTTAAAAGCTTTATTTCCCTGTGGATTCGACCCATGCTCACCATGCTATTTGTCAAAAATTATTGAGTTTGGATTAATGTTGATTGACGTTTTTAAAAGTGTTTAACGACACACAATTTGAAGCGATCAATTTTTGGTGCCGTTGCCGGGGAAGTATATTTTTAATTTTGATTATCTTAGATTTAGTGTAATTAATCTTTAGCTAACCTCATTTTTCTTATTTCTGTAGGTATATTGAAAAAAAGAAGAAGAGGAAAGCGAAATCATGGTAAGTGTGTTCCAACTTTTTATGTTTCAATTTCCTTACTTTAGTCAGTTTTCTTTTTAGTAGTTGCTAATTTAGATAAATTTTCATTAACTAAAAAAAAAATAGAAGAGGAAAGAAAAATTCATATTTAAAAAATTGTCATTCCAAGATTAGAAACCATCCATGTTAGGCATTCATCATTTTAGGAAAGCATGCATTAGTTTCTAGTTTTAGTGATTTCCATGAATTGTTGAAGATTGCAGGGGAAAGGTACGTGTTTCAATTATAGCAAGTCATTCATGATTGCATCAACACACCCTGCCTTGATTTGCTTATTGCCTTACATTGAATTCAAAAAGACTTCAAGGGCAACAACTTTAACCACATAAGGTAGGGATTTGATCACCTTTCCTTAGCCCACAAATCACTTTCCTTGCATTAGCATTTCCTAATCCAATTAAAAGCAAGTCGAAAGAGAATCTAGGGTTTACACCGTGAGTGGTTTAAATTTCGGGTTGCCTCCACTTTTGGCAATAGTATCTAGGCTAGAGGTTAATAAGGCAAACGCCTAAGCGGGAAAGTGGTTCTCTAATTAGGTCCCTACGAAAGTAGGAGGAGCCTCCCACTATCCCACCTCTTACCTGGCCATTGATTGATTGTGGTTGTGACTTGAGGTGGACCCCATTCACCTTGTAAGAAAATTCACGTATAGAGTTTAGGTCAGCATTAGATCATTAGGGTAATTTAACTTCCAAAATTGTTTGCATTTAAAAAAAAAAAAAAAACAAGAAATATAAAACAAAATTCAAATCCATCTTCTCTCTCTTAGTCCTAGTGTATGCAAGGTAGGAGATCTCAAAATCCTAACCTTCTAGGACCATTTGCTGAAATGGAGAGAATCCTAGATTAAGGAAACCCACCATACGATCAAATGGCTGATAATCATGATCCACCGAAGCAAATGAAGGACTATTTCATTCCAAATCAATACCAACCTTCATCTTGCATCCATCTTCCTCAAAATCCGGCCAATCAATATGAAATTAAATCAAGCACCATTCAGATGCTCCCATCCTTTTATGGGAATACAAATGAAGATCCTTATAAGCATCTGGATGAATTTCTAGAAATCTGTTCCACGGTGAAAATCCAGAATTTCACCGATGATGGCCTTAAGCTGACCTTATTTCCCTTCTGATTAAAGGATAAGGCTAAATATTGGTTGGGGACTATAGGTAGGCCCATTAGGATATGGGAAGAAATGCAAAAAGAATTTCTGAAGAAGTTCTATCCCATAGGGAGAACTAATACCATGAGAAGGGCTATCACGAGTTTTACCCAAACTCCTGGTGAAATGATTCATGAATCTTGGGAAAGACTAAAAGAATTGCTTAGGAAATGCCGTCATCATGGACTTTCAAAATGGCAAATTGTCCAAGTATTATATGAAGGATTGTCTGAACAGTTCAGACAAATGGTGGATGCCACCTGTGGAGGGGCATTTATGATGAAAAATGAAGATGAGGCTTATGATCTTTTTGAGATGTTAAGCAAAAATTCCATTAATCATACCTCATTATCATCTTATGAGAGGTCCGTTGGGCCATCTAAACGGGTTGGAATGTATGAACTTAAGGCTCGTGGAGAGTCCGAATCTAGAATGGACATAAATCTGATTAATCAGAAATTGGATAAGGTAGACATCTTGGCCCAGAAATTAGACCAACTCTTGGCCTTAAACAAGTAAGAGCCTACTTACCCAACACAATCTAGTCCATATGAAGGCCCATCTTCTGCCAATCATGACATTTGTGCATTATGCGCAAGTCCAACCCATCAAGTGAATGAATGCCCAACTGCGGCCCAACTTCCACCATTCATTCAAGAACAAGTTCAGGCTGCCCTGGGATTCTCCAGGCCCAATAATGATCCATTCTCATATACTTACAATCCTGGATGGAGAAACAACCCTAATTTTTCTTGGAAGAATCAATAGGCCCCATTACCAATGTCCAATCCTCCCATGTATCAAGCTCAAAAGCCACAGAATTGATTTCAACATCAATCTAATTTCTACGGAAATGTTCCGGCTAGGGGATCCTAGGCCCAATTCTCTCAACAGGCCTACTACCAATCATTTCAATCAAGTCAAACGGCCCACTACCAATCATTCCAATCAGGACAACCAACCCACTACCATTCTCCACCCACTTACCAACAACCTCCTCAACCTAAGTTTGATGACAAATTCACTCAACTCCAACAGTTGATTTTGACCCAGCAACAATCCATTTCTAAGTTGGAAAGTCAAATGGACAAACTAGTTGAAGCAACGATGAGAGGAGAAGTGGGTCAACTTCCTAGTCAACCCATTGTCAATCCAAGGAATCAACCTCCGGGGTTTTCCCAGCAATTGGGCCTTTTACCTCAGCCTGGCCCATTACCACAACCTAAAAAGCCGCAATTTGAGAATGCTAAAGCTATTTCTGCCCTTAGGAGTGGGAAAAGTTTAGAAAACCCACATGCAGATGGAGAGTTAGCCGAAGGTTCCACTGATGGGCCTCATGAAATTGAAAGTGAGAGTGAGCCTGAACCCAACATGGAGAAGGTGGAGGAGGATTATAAAGGAAAAGGGAAGATAGATGAAGGCCCAAGTTCTTTTCAACCTAGGATGCCATTTCCAAATGCTTTGTTAGCTAAGCCCAATGCCAGGAAGAAACTGGCCCAGAATGAGGAGTTGCTGGACTTATTCAAACAAGTTCGGATTAATATTCGACTACTCGATGCCATCAAGCATGTGCCAGCTTATACTAAGTTCCTCAAGAAATTATGCACTCCACGAAAAGAATCTAGAATGGCACCCGAAAAGGTTTGCCTTTCAGAAGATGTGATTGCGATTGTGATGAATCATCTTCCCAAGAAGTTTAAGGATCCTGGAGCACCTTTGATCTCATGTGACTTAGGTGGTGTTACATTTGATAGAGCTTTATTGGATTTAGGTGCTAGTGTGAACCTCTTGCCAACAACCATTTATGAGAAATTTGAGATTGGGGAATTAAAGGCCACATCTATCATCTTGCAGTTGGCTGATAGGTCTGTGAAGACTCCCCAGGGATTAATTGAGGATGTTATTGTGAAGGTTCATGATTGTTATTTTCCCGTGGATTTTCTTATTTTGGATATGGCATTACCTGAGGAACTCATTCACACCCCGATCATCCTAGGTCGTCCATTCTTAGCCACTGCCAAAGGTAATGTAAATTGTGAAACTGGCATGATGGACATTTCATTTGGAGGTCAAAAAGTCAA
This sequence comes from Zantedeschia hybrid cultivar, assembly GCA_030544215.1. Lineage (NCBI taxonomy): Eukaryota > Viridiplantae > Streptophyta > Magnoliopsida > Alismatales > Araceae > Zantedeschia > Zantedeschia hybrid cultivar. The sequence continues at coordinate 31,232,179 of JARZZO010000009.1, read as the reverse complement.
GATTAATGTCTTCAAAGCATCTCAATATCTAGATCATGAAGAAGAATGCCATACTATTGATATCTTGGATAATCTGGTTGAAGAAAATGCGATGATCACGCATGACCATCTAAAGGAAGTGAATGCTTTAAAAGATTCTCCGAGCCCATTAACATCTTGGCCCAAGGTTGAACCATTACCAGCCTTACAATTTGAACCTGCTTTGCCATCTTTAAAGGATCCTCCTGTGCTCGAACTCAAGACATTACCTGAATCTCTTAAGTATGTCTTCTTGGGCCCCGACCAGACTCTTCCGGTCATCATTGCGTCAAACCTAACATCGCCGCAAGAAGCCCAGTTAATTGAGGTCTTTAAGGCCCATAAAGGTGCCATTGGTTGGTCAGTGGCAGATTTGAAAGGAATAAGTCCGTCCATTTGCATGCATCATATCTACATGGAAGAGAATTCTAAACCAAGTCGGGAGATGCAAAGGCGGCTTAACCCAAACATGAAAGAGGTGGAAAAGAAAGAAGTGGTGAAATGGCTTGATGCGGGTATCATTTACCCCATATCGGATAGCAAATGGGTCAGCCCAACCCAAGTGGTACCAAAGAAGTCTGGATTGACGGTTATCAAGAATGATCAAGGGGAGGAGGTCCCTACTAGGCTCACCACGGGATGGAGAGTGTGCATTGATTACCGAAAGCTGAATCTCATGACTAAGAAGGATCACTTTTCACTCCCGTTCATGGATCAGATTCTAGAAAAGTTATCGGGCCAGAAGTACTTTTGCTTCTTAGATGGGTATTCCGGGTATAACCAAGTGGCTAGTTACCTGGAAGATCAAGAAAAGACCACCTTTACGTGCCCTTATGGCACGTTTGCTTTTAGGAGAATGCCATTTGGATTATGCAACGCACCAGCTACATTTCAACGGTGTATGATGGCTATATTCTCCGATATGTTGGGAGAATTCCTCGATATTTTCGTGGATGATTTCTCAATCTTCGGGGATTCTTTTGAAAATTGCTTGGAAAATCTTAAACAGGTGCTAGCTAGATGCATTGAAACCAACCTGATACTTAGTTGGGAGAAGAGTCATTTTATGGTTCGAGAGGGCATTGTTCTAGGCCACATTGTATCTGAAAGGGGGATAGAGGTAGATAAAGCTAAAATCGATCTCATATCCAATCTTCCTCCTCCCACCTCGATCAGACAAATCCATTCATTCCGTGGCCATGTCGGTTTCTATCACCGGTTTATCCACAATTTCTCTCAAATTTCCCAGCCTTTAACTCTTCTCCTAGCTAAGAATGTTTCATTCCGAATGGGTGAATCTTGCATCAAGGCATTCAATTCTCTGAAGGAATCTTTGACCAAAGCTCCGATTCTTCAATCTCCAGATTGGTCTTTACCCTTCGAAATCATGTGCGATGCCTCTGACTATGCTATTGGTGCGGTATTGGGACAAAGAATCAACAAGTGTCCCGTGGTGATCTATTATGCAAGTCGCACCCTTGCAGATGCTCAAATGAATTATACCACCACAGAAAAGGAATTATTAGCTGTGATTTTTGCCCTAGAAAAATTCAGATCTTATCTTTTAGGGGCAAAAGTCATAATCTATTCTGATCACTCAGCTCTGAAATACCTTTTGACTAAGAAAGATACGAAGCCCAGACTTACCAGATGGATCCTACTCCTTTAGGAATTTGATTTGGAAATTTGGGATAAGAAGGGTTCTGAGAATGTAGTAGCTGACCACCTATCTCGAATTCTGATTTCCGAGAGTGCACCAATAACTGATTCATTTCCTGATGAGCATATGCTGGTCATTTCTCACACTGTTGCACCTTGGTATGCTCATATTGTCAATTACAAGGTGACCAATCAACTTCCAGAAGGATGGACTAAAAGTGAGAAGGACAAATTCTTTTCATCGGAGAAGTATTGTTTCTGTGAGGATTCGGAACTATTCAAATTCTGTTCTAATCAAATCATTAGGCGATGTGTTCCTGAAGAAGAACAATAGAGTGTTCTCAACTTCTGCCATAATCTGGCTTGTGGGGGCCATTTCTCGGGGAAGAAAACTGTAGCCAAGGTCCTGCAAATTGGTTTTTACTGCCCCACACTTTTCAAAGATGCCCATGCGTTCAGCAAAACTTGCTCCGATGTCAGGCTGTAGGAAATATGGCGGAAAGGGATATGATGCCACTTAACCCAATCTTAGTGGTTGAAGTTTTTGATGTTTGGGGGATTGACTTTATGGGACCTTTTCTAGCTTCTTTTGGACATATATATATCTTGGTAGCGGTGGATTATGTCTCTAAGTTGATTGAAGCAGTAGCCACCCGAACCAATGATCATAAAGTGGTCATTAAATTTGTCCAGAAAAAATATCTTTTCTCGGTTCCGGTGGCCTAAAGCTATCATAAGTGACGGGGGAACGCATTTCACGAATTACCAGTTTCGAGCTTTGCTTAAGAAATATGGGATTAATCACAAGATGGCTACCCCTTATCATCCCCAAACTAGTGGGCAAGTGGAAGTTTCCAATAGAGAGATTAAGAATATTCTGCAAAAGTCCGTTAAGCCCGATAGAAAAGATTGATTTGAAAGATTGGATGATGCCTTGTGGGCCTACCGGACTGCTTACAAAACTCCTATTGGCATGTCTCCTTATCGCCTGGTTTTTGGAAAAGCGTGCCACCTTCCGGTGGAATTGGAACATAGGGTATATTGGGCCATTAAACAAGTCAATTTGGACCTAGCCCAAGCTGGGTCCCACCGAACCTTACAACTGAGTGAACTAGAAGAGTTGCGCATCGAGGCCTATGAAAATTCAAAGATTTATAAAACCAAAACTAAAGATTTCCATGATAAACGTATTGTGAGAAAATATGTTCTTCCAAATCAGAAAGTTTGGCTATTTAACTCTAGGCTTTGCTTATTTCCAGGAAAACTGAAATTCAGATGGGATGGGTCGTTCATGGTCGTTAAAGCCTTCGATCATGGAGCTGTTAAAATTCTGAATCCTAAAAGTGGGAATACTTTCACCGTTAATGGTCAACTGTTGAAACCATTTATCGAAAACCTCCAAAATGAGCCACCTGAATCCATAGAACTGAATGATCCACAATAACTGAACTTCCGTCTGGTTGAAGACAATAAACTTAGTGCTTGTCGGGAGGCAACCCAATATCTTTAGTTCAACTTTTGTTTTCTTTTAGGTTTGTAAGCGGCAATCGACTTTAGTAAAGTCGCATCCTCATCATTACAGGTTGTCTCTCTCCTTCACAATTCTCTTATGGCTAGCATGTTTTTCATATCTTTTATGCCATTGAGGACAATGTCAATCAAGTTGGAGGGTGGGACAATCAATTTGATATGCATTTATTTGAAAATCTTTTGAAGAAAACTGATATCTTTCACTGAAAAATGGTCAAAATTTTAAAATTTCTTTCAAAAACTTCTTTTCACATCCTATGAAAATTGGATGAAATCATGTTTCATTAAGTAATCTTAAACAAATCAGTTTTTTTGTTAGTCACATTGGTTAAGGAGCCTTCAAAGTTTAAAATATCCCACTTCACAAAAATCCACGGCGGGATAATTTTCACACACATATAGCAACTTAGAATGAATGAAAGATCTTAAAAGTATAGAATCACTAGAATTAGCCTTAAGGATAGGACTACTTATTCCAATTTTTCTTTTTAGTTGAACGAAAGGAATGTTAGGATTCGTAATAGGGGACTGTCCCACTCAGCACTCTAAAAAGGCGGTCATTTAAAATGGACAGCTATAAACACTAAAGGCAATAGAAGGTGTTAAAAGGGCTAAAGGAAGGTAGGTGGTAAAAAGTACACACCTCCCCTCAAGCAAAGTAATGAGAGTAACAAAAAGTAAGTACTCTCAAAGGCAATTGCGCAAATAAATGAAAAAAAGCCGCGCTAAAAAGTCTATCATACCAGAAATATGACCAAGTCGTGAAAAGTGCTGAGTCGGGGTGGGAGCTGAAAAACGGTCCTCGCTGACTGATCGGGAAATCTTTTATTCTCTTCTCTTCCCCAGGTAGTCTTATCTAGAGGGTAGTAAAGGCAAGAATATAACAGAAAGGTCGGAAACGAGTTCTAAGCGTGCCAATTTGCATGCACAATCACCTGTCGCGAATCAAAATATTGTGGGATATGAAAACTTTAGCTTAACCAATCGACTACCACTTAAATTATTTGTGATAGATAACTAAAAATGAAGCATGATAATTCATTGTTTGTCCTAATTTTTCCCTTATTTGCATTACTAAGGGACTAGTAATGAGTAAGTTGGGGGGTGTGATAAGTTGATAATTTGATCATTTAAGGGCAATCATATGCATCACACTCACGTTTTTAGTTGAAAAATAGCATGGAATGATAGATAATTTCGTACCAATTCCAACGGTACCAATTTCGTCAAATTCCGACTTAAAAACATCGTCATTTCATGTGATTAATGGAGTATAGCGCATTTGCGATTTTTCGACAACACCGAGATAAAATAAATAAATAAATGTAATAATTTTTATGATAATATGTTAATTTACATTTATTCTATGTGAACAGGACATGCCGATGATGTAGTACAGTTGGTGGAGTTTATGAAAATTTGTGGGAGGTCTAGTGTTCGAATCTCAACAAAATTCGACTTCATTTTGGCTAAAAGGCTAAAGTAGGGGCGAAATGGTGTTTTGAAAATTCTCAAGAAGTTGACCTAATTCTTACCCTAAGAGAGGCCAACTGTCACCTCTTTTCCCTCCTTTCTCTATTTTGAAAATTCCCCCCCCCCCCTTTTAAAGACATCTCTTCCCTTTTTTGGGGACTACTTAATTCTCTCTCTCCCTCAAAACTCCCCCTCACGCATTCTCTCTCTCTTTTTTCTCTCCTCTCTGACGCACCTCCCTCCTCTTTTTCTATTTCATCTTCTTCTTCTTCTTTGTCCTTTTCTTCCTCCTTTTCTACCTTTTCTCTTTCTCTCTCCCATCCCTTTTCCCTCTCTCTCTCACGCATCTCCCACCTCTTCTTTTTTCTCCTTTGTCCTTTTCTTCTTTGTCTTTTTCACCCACTCTCTCTCTCCCTTTAGCACTTTCTCTCCCTCCCTACTCCCGCTTCCTGTCTCTCTCTTTCCTCTTTCCTTTCTTCAACGCCAGCCGCTCGCCGTGAGAGGAAGTCAGCGCCACGCGGCGCTACGAGAGGATTCACTCAAGCGAACCTCGTCGCTCGTGCCCTTGCGTTGGAAGCCCGCACCGCACGGCCAGCCACGCGCCCGCCAGCCGCCTCGCCTCGCCAGCCGCGCCGCCACGCGGCACCCCATGGGTGCTTCCCGCCAGTGCCGCTTTTGCTCGGCGCCACACGGCAGGGCCGTGTAGTTTGCAGGCATGGGCATCGTCGCCCGTCCCCCAGTGCGAAGGCGCGCTTCGCCTCGCCAGCTGCCACGCGCCCCCCCCGTCAGCCGTGCCGTACGGGGGCCGCCTTCGTCTGCTGCGGTCTAGTGCGCCAAGCCCCTTCAAGCTCCACCGAGCCCAATTCACTGCACCCAGCGCTCCCAGGAGCATTCCCTGCTACTTTGTTCTTATTTGTAAACTTCTTTTGGAAGAAGTCATTAGATTAGGGTAGTTGTTTATTTATTTCTTTTAGGGAAATTAAAAAGAATCAGAAATTGTGTAATTTGATTCCTAGTTTGAGATGCATGATTTACATTTTTGATATGGAGATATTGCTATCCTAGTTAGTTTAGATTGTCTTTTGCTAGAGTATCTTTTTTTCCTTTTCAAATTTAGTTGCAATTATTTGCTAGTTTTAGCTCACTCAGTCATGTTTTCTAATGTGAGTTGTTCTAGTTAATTAATTCTAGGTAGTTGATTAGTTAATCCAAATTATCAAGTATCCTTTTAGATCAATTAAAATCCTAAGTTTTCAAAGTTAAAAGCTTTATTTCCCTGTGGATTCGACCCATGCTTACCATGCTATTTGTCAAAAATAATTGAGTTTGGATTAATATTGATTGACGTTTTTAAAAGTGTTTAACGACACACAATTTGAAGCGATCAATTTTTGGCGTTGTTGCCGGGGAGGTAGATTTTTAATTTTGATTATCTTGGATTTAGTGTAATTAATCTTTAGCTAACCTCATTTTTCTTATTTCTGCAGGTATATTGAAAAAAAAATAAATAAAAAAAAGAGAGGAAAGCAAAATCATGGTAAGTGTGTTCCAACTTTCTATATTTCAATTTCCTTACTTTAGTCAGTTTTCTTTTTAGTAGTTGCTAATTTAGATAGATTTTCATTAACTAAAAGAAAAATAGAAAATGAAAGAAAAATTCAAATTTAAAAAATTGTCATTCCAAGATTAGAAACCATCCATGTTAGGCATTCATCATTTTAGGAAAGCATGCATTAGTTTCTATTTTTAGTCATTTCCATGAATTGTTGAAGATTGCGGGGGAAAGGTACGTATTTCAATTATAGTATGTCATTCATGATTACTTCAACACACCCTGCCTTGATTTGCTTATTGCCTTACATTGAATTCAAAAAGACTTCAAGGGCAACAACATTAACCACATAAGGTAGGGATTTGATCACCCTTCCTTAGCCCACAAATCACCTTCCTTGCATTAGCATTTCCTAATCCAATTAAAAACAAGTCGAAAGAGATCTAGGGTTTACACCGTGAGTGGTTTAAATTTCGGGTTGCCTCCACTTTTGGCAACGGTGTCTAGGCTAGAGGTTAAAAAGGCAAACGCCTAAGCGGGAAATTGGTTCTCTAATTAGGTCCCTACGAAAGTAGGGGGAGCCCCCTACTACCCCACCCCTTACCTGGCCGTTGATTGATTGTGGTTGTGACTTGAGGTGGACCCCTTTCACCTTGTAACAAAATTCACATAGATAGTCTAGGTCAGCATTAGATCATTAGGGTAATTTGAACTACAGAACAGAACAGAGTCTCAGCCCCACTAGGGCTTGAACTACAGGGTCCGACCCCGAAAATCGGATCTGAAAACCTCAGTCCTTACAGTCTCCCTTTAGGATAGGGATTAACAAGGTTGCGACAAGTTTCAGGATGAGGTGTCATGGGTTTCTTGGGGGCCAAGCTACCTTACTAATATCCTTTACCAGTATCCTTAACCTTTCGTAGTATCCTTTAGCACTTTTACGTTTAAGTCCATGTATCTTTCGTAATTTGCTTTATACCCTCATTCAGCACTTTCTTTGTCGAATTTAACTTCTTTTTGGTGATTTGTGTACGCTACTAGAAGTCTTACAAATTACACTTAAGATCTTATGAAAATTATCGATGACTTTACAGGATATGAATTTTTCAAAATTGCATTTGTACATTTTCTGTATTTACGTATATAGTCTTTTTATAATTATATGTATGTTGGCCTGTGACTGTAATCTTTTAGGTCCTTACAGAGGCACCACAGAGGCGAAGGTGGGATGCATCATCTTCAACCTACACGGCAGTAGATGACGGGCTGAAGCGCTCTCAGAGGGAAGACATCCGCTTCACCAAAACGGATCTCGAAGGAGTCCAGGTCCCACATGATGACGCCCTCGTCATTAGCACTGTAATAAAAAATTACAATGTTCATCGTGTTTTTGTTCATAATGGTAGGGCACCAAATGTGCTTTTTTATGACTGCTTTTTGAAACTTGGCTTGACCTAGGCCGTTATGAAGGCCCTTTGTTTCGCTTTAACGGGGACCCCTACCGAGTGGAAGGTATAGTCCGGTTGCCTGTAACCCTCAGCACGGCCCCGAAATAGCTAACGGTTGAAACTGACTTTGTAGTTGTAAAAATCGATTCGGCTTACAATGTCATCATTGGTCGACACCTAATCGGACAAATCAGAGCTGTGCCTTCATCCTACCATCAAAAGTTGAAGTTCCGTACCGACTTCGGAGTCGGAGTAGCCAAAGGGAATCAAGACTCGGCCCGTCATCAATGTTGTATGATATCGGTCAAGGGCAAGGCTGTGGCTGAGTCACTGTCAATCGAGTCTTCAGTCGATGCCTCCCCGGGCAAGGAATTGATCAACATTTCTGTCCCCGGAGGAGAAGGCCGAGTGTTGCAGATAGAGTCTGGCCTCTCGCCAGATGAAGCTACGACTATGATGTAATGACCCCCTATCGCCTGGTTCAGTTACACCAACGTACTACAACAGCATAACAGCTGGGGGTCCATTTAGGCATTGGTTGGGGGTCCATTTAGGCTCTTATATCATTTCGGTAGCATAACGGCTTAGTAGCATCTTCTTAAATTTGTAGGAAAATACATGTTTGAAAACAGGCTATTCGCAATAGGAAAATAATCATGTAGAAAGAACCATGTACTTTCCTTTAAACCAGAAGCTCACTTGAACACGGCATAAACCTCCTCCTCCTACATGTGCGTAGAACCCCAAACAGCTCCCGTTCCCGCTCTAAACCTTTCTCTCTTCCTTTCTCCCTCTCTTTCTTCCTTCCATGTAGAAAACGCTAATCTGCAAAGGGGTTGCAGGCCGGCTGCGGGAAGGAGGAGCAGGGCCGCCCGGCAGCCGGCGCCGGGCCCCGCCGGTCCTGCCGGCGTTGCCCCCAGCGCCGGCGACATCGCCGGTGCCAGCTGGCCCTCTGGCGGTGCCAAAACATGCTGCCCGAGCCCCTCAAGAAAACCCAAAATCTGATTTTTAGGGTTTCAGAACCCGAATTTGGGGCTTGAATTTGCAGCCCTCCAAGGGCACTCCGACGACGGTTTAGGTGATCGGTGGATAGTGGTGACTATCCTCAAGGGATCCGGGGCCCTAACTTGCCATCCCAACGCTTGGGAAACGAGTACGAAGTCGCCGAAAAGCCCCGGTTCATCATCTCATGAAGAACACCGAAACACCCCAAATAAAATCCGAAAAATCACAGAAAAATAATCTAATTATTTGTTTTCATCTTAAGATCACTATTCCGTCATTTTAATCGGATTAAACGCATAGAATAACTCATAAAAAATTAATTTAGAGATCGAAATGGGACGAGAAACAGTGGAACCTGGCTTTGATACCACTGTTGGGTGTTCTCGGTTTTCTCCGGATCGCTCACGCAGCGGAAAATAAAATAAAACAGCGATCCATTTTTCCCGTTTTGAAAAATTAAAATGGATTATCGGATAATCGAAGTTCTCACTGTGTGCGGATTCGAATTCGCAACCGTTCGGTTCCGTCGATGCAACACCGCAAGCCGCGCAAGCGCCCGGCCTCTAGCGAAGTCCACGCGATCCTCCTCGCGACAGATATCCTCACATTCCTCGTTCTTCGCAGCCCACGAAACCTCCGCTGGTCGCCGCAACGATCGCCGCAATTCGCAGACGATTTCCCGTCGAACAGGATTCGGAGAAGTGGCGGAGCAGATCTGGATCTGTCTGGACGAGAGAGAGAGAGAGAAACAAAGGAGGGGCGGCTAGGGTTAGTAGCAACTTGGCCTGCTCAGCCTGTTCGCTAGGTTTTATACTAACCGCGCGGTTTTTCATAAAAACCCCCGATTTATATAAAACCCACTTATTTATCCATCGCCTTGAGAATCATTTGCGTGTGACCCTCTAGGCCCAAGTACCAGTCCAGTTAATAGCCCAACAAGCCCAGTGACTCCTCATTGGCTTTATTAATTAATTAATAACTCTTTATTAATTAATTAATCAATCGAATTGATGTCGCACATCGAATTCGACCGGGCCTTCGATCACGTTGGGTGCCAAGCAACACCGTGTGAACCCGGAAGGTATTAGGGTTAAGTAACCCACTCTTGGAACCTTTCCACCGACAGTTACCGCATGGATATAATCCTTCATTCGTACAATGCTCTCGAGTCAACTCAGGGTATGGCGAGCTGTCAAACCCAACCGGTCGACTCACTTGGATTGGATGCCGCTGATGAATATCGGAAAACTCCTTTCCCGATATTATCGTCCGCCCTGGCCAGGGACTTCCGCGCATCCTTCCTAGAGCATTCTCTCTCTAAGTACCAAGAGCAAATGATTCCTTATTGACACACAATTCCCTTCGACGGTATTCCGCTGTACCCAATCCTTGGCGTATTAGAATCCCGTGGCTAGAGATTCGTAAACCAAGGTCAAAGCACAGAAGTCCACCAACAAGGTGTCCTTGGTGTCTCAGGTCCGAGGACCATCCACGCAACTACGACAATAGAATCAAGCTGGTTGACAGTGAGGTACAATACCATCTAGCGATTCAGTCAGATCAGTTCAATGAACTCATTCTCCAATGAGCACCTACAAATTCGCCTTAGTGTCTCCACACAAGTGACTTATGAGACCAGTCATCCTCATCATATGAGCTGGAGTAATCTGTACTAGTCTAACCGGATATCTGATGTCCTTCTCGGATATCCTCCGACTAGGAACGATTAAGAATATGTGTGTTTAAGTGATCAGTCTCATTAGTATGATCTCATTATAATCTGATCACTATAGCACATATCTACAGACTTCATTATGAAACGATAATTAATGCGATTTACACATAATGAATATTATGTCATTATATTAATAAATGAACGAGATTTACATAGTCAGATTGGCTTTTAGGACACCTAAACTAACATGGTCGACCCGTGAAAGAAGGGGTCTTCAAGTTCAAGAACTGCTCCATCACCGTGGACTGACCACCTCGGGAATTGGATCCCTCACTATCATCTCCCTGTTGGTATCTAGACATAGCCCGAATCATAGCTTCCATGAAGCGATCCACATTATACCCCTTTGCCCCGTCTGCTCTCGTACCATGAGCTAACGGAACTCTCCTCCTCATCGCCATCACTACCCCACGAACACAAGAATCGAAACAAGCACGTCAGAACCTATCAATCTATACCAGCAGCCATCGCCTGTACAGACTCGTACTTATTGTTGGACTACGATATCTAACCTAGTTTACCACATACTCGACCAGACTGAGCTCTGATACCATCTGTAACTACCTTCCACTCTATAATTGGAAACCCGATTACTAAATGGGTATCAGATCATTAACTACGGTTTCACACCCGGATCACATACACATGTCTGGAGGAGTAAGAGTTAAACAAGGTTAAATATAACAATCACACGGACTTCAAAGAAATTATAAGTGCGCAGGAAGGAAAGTAGCAATGTCCGTACACAGTCCAACAATAATTACATGGTCCAAAGAATTAAATAAGTACAGACAGAAGCAAAGTACAACAACATCGGGGCATACCCCGGAACTGAGATAGCTGCTAGTCCGCACACCAAGGAGGACACCACACGCCGCGACTCGCCAAGAAGTCCACACTTGAAACTGCAGGGAGTGAGCCACACCAGAATTGGGCTCAGTAGGGATCATCCGATCCCCCGCCTCCCACTCACACACCCACAAGTAATATAATACAGATTGAAGGCAATTAAGTAAAGCAGTAACACAATTCCTAAATTCCGATATAAAACACATGCATTCGAAATGTAGCACACACAACTCTGAAACCATTCTACCAGGGAACCTACAACTAGCGTCTCAGCAAAGCACGCCAACCACACAGCCTCACGCGGGAAACACCGACCCGCTGAGACCAAACAGTAACCCCTCGGATAGCACGCTAGCTACTCCGGCCCAACTAGCTCTAGGTGGTTACTACTTCCCTCAGCACGAGTGACACTTCACAGGTACCACTCCTACACCGGTACTAGCTAACCCCGGGGTACACCAGGTGACCCTCTCTCTAGGCGTCACCCCACCACTGCTCCCACCGGCGTTGTGTCCCACCCACACCGACACAGGGTGTCAAGTGCTACAACTGTCACTCTAGGTCTACGGTCGCACGAAACACAACACAGTGTGATCCGATCACGTAAGAAGTCCACGGTCGCGCGAAACACAACACAATGCGATCCGGTCACGTAAGAATCCTCATCCTCGAGTACAATTTAAAGCATGCATTTGATTGAACTATCTAACAGTGTAAACACATATTAATAGCATGAATTAATGTGATTTTGTCTTGAATCACGTCGCCCAAGACCGACGCCATTCAAGCCTCCTAAACTAGTTCATGAAATCTCGGCCTCAGAACATGGCCTAAAAGGCGTCGTGCCTAGTCGTCGTCTTTTAAAACGCGTCGCTGTCCCTAGTCGCCGGATAGCGACATAAACAAAGACAGACTACGGTTAATTCGCTTAAAACGCATCATCCTGGGAAGCCGCCATTTGAAAGGCATCGCTGTCCCTAGACGCTATTCACAACAGAAACCTACTCTGACAAAAACCGCTATCGAGATGATTTCTGCCTAAATGGCGTCGTGCTGGCCTGTCGCCATTCTGAATGGTGTCGTCCTAGCGCGACGTCATTTAGCGCCAGAAATCTGGTTTCTGCAGCTCGACCCGAGGGTCCCCTTTAACCCCAATTTCACCCCACAAACACCCAAGAGGGGGAAAACGAAGAGGGAAACCAAACCACCACATGAAACCCACAAATCCTCATTCATAGAAACCACCATTCCCATCAAGAAAGCCCCTTAAGATGCTCATTCTACCCAAAAACCCCACATACACACATCATGCTTCACAACGGAAAACATAGATGAAATAACCACACTACATGTAAGGTTCGTCCCCCTACCGGTTACTTGAACTCCTCTTGGCTCCGTGCCACCAAACCGCCACACCGCAGACCGCCGCCGGTACCTCTGAGGACGTCGTCACTCCGCCGGGAGGTCGGCCGCCGCCCAGAGAATGAAGCACCGCGAAGGAAGTGGTGGTGGTAGTGGTGAGAGGTAGAGAGGTATTGGAGTGGTGGAAGAGGAAGAAAAGGAAGGGAAGGGAAAAAGGAGGGATCGGATGGGGCGGAGAGAGGGAAGAGAGAGAATGAGAGGAAGAAAATGAGAGAAAGGAGGGAAGGCTTGCGGGGTCAATCTGAAACAGGGTAAAACGCGTCGTGCAAGACATACGCCTATCAGATGACAGGACGGGCCGTACTCTGACAGAGTTTGAAACGCGTCGCCCATCAAAGACGTCGTTCAGACGACAAAACCGGCACCGTACATTGACAACCCAGGGTCCTACTCTGAATTGAGTCGTCCAACAAGGACGCCGTTCAAACGACACGACAGGGGCCATACTCTCGCGGCCCGAAGTCCGCCCGCATGGCGCCTACGTGGCACAACATCAACCTAGCTAAATGGTGTCCACCCAGCAAGACACCGTTCAAAAGGCATCGTGCATCCTAAACGTCATTTAGAAGGCACTCCCCAGACCCATCAGGGCCCAAACCAGGGGATCCGGCCCGAAACCGACCAAAAAACTGAACCAGAATCCTCAATCCTTATAGGGATAGCCCACATTTTAGAGAGAGAAAGTGAGAGAGGGAGGTAGAAAGAAAGAGAGAAAGAGAGAAAAAGAGGAGGAGAGAAAGATTTAGAGCGGGGAAGGGAGTTGCTTGCAAGGTTCTTCTCACGCGTGAGGAGGCTTGGAGGGCGGCACGAGGAGGTTCCCACCATGTCCAAGAGAGCTCCTAGTTTAAAGGCAAGTACATGATTCTTTCTCCATGGTTATTTTCCTATCGCAAAAGGCCTATTTTTCAAACATATATTTTCCTACAAATTTAGTAAATCCTACTAAGCCGTTATGCTGCTGAAATGATATAAGAGCCGAAATGGACACCAACCATGCCTAAACCCATGCCTAAATCCCCCATTCTATAAGTTTCCCACATGTATATATGTTAAGATGATTAACCACCCGGTAGTTTGGGAACTAAGTGACACATAGGTCATGATGGGAGGAAAGGGCTACCTATAGAAAGGGTTACCCGTAGAGGTTGAGCCGCAATAGCGTGGAGCCACCCCTTGAACTTGTGGGGGGCCACCTCTAGAATCCTTTGTCTATCTGGTTACATGCTATAAGTCTCCCATGTTAGATCGAACATGCTTACAGACAGTGCCACCTTAGGAGTCCATGCATCCGAATCATACAAGCATCTTTATGAGGCGGATATTAAGTAAAAGATGCAACCCGAGGTAAACGGGTAAATCTTGGGTACGATTCTCCCAGTCTAGGTGGGACAGGTGGGTCCCCTTGCTGCACAGTGGAAGCGCCAGTGGATATTTGCCTTACTGCTGGCTGTATGTCATGCTAACCTCCTCATATTGTGGTTTGGATGCATGTCCGTTAAACAAGTGATAAGATTCGTACTACGCCTATACTATGTATATTTGATCCATGATCTTTCAACCATACCATGTTATGCCATGATCTTTATGATATTCACGCCATGCTATAATGCCACAACTATGTTGCCATGCCATAATGCTATGCCATGATCAAGCCAAACCATGCCATGATGCTATGCCATGATCAAGTCAAGCCACGCCATGATATCATGCCATGATCTTTATGTTTATATCCATGTCATGCCATGCTACGCCATGATCTTTTGACCATGGCATGTATTGCCATGATCCTTATGTTAGCTGAAGCTTGTTATGTTATATTCTATCATGACATGAGTATATGGTATTATCGTGTTATCTTTTTACGTTTATATAAATAATAAGACATAGTAGTATCATGTGCTTGCTAAGTCAGATGAGACTTACCCTTGCTCCTTAACATTTTTCAGGCAAAGATAAGTTAAGGTTAAGCTATGAGACTAGGAGATTTAGAGCTTGAAGATCAAACTACCACTTAATTGATGTAATATGGGAATATGCTTAGGGATTCTGGGCAAGTATTGTAATTCATGGATAAATTTGTGGTTATGACGGTTGATTCATGGTGTTATGGATGTATGCATGTGCTCACTCTGGAGTAAGTATATGTTTGGGTTTTCCCACTGTGGCGCACTCATTGGTTTGAAGTTAGCCGGCATGACTGAACTGGGTCAGCGAGGCGTTATAGAGAATGGTACCAGAGTAGTTCCAGGCTGAGCACACATGTATGATCAACCTAAGCCACTGAACTAGGAACACCGTCATAGGATTGTGAGGAATTAGGTTTAAGCGGATGGATCTATTTTTTTTAAGGGGGAGAGCGACCCTACAGTGGTCAAGTGTAAAGGATAAGATAAGCCTGGCAAGTTATATGCTGTTGGAAGGGACTAAAACAATTGATAGAGCAATGAGCTAGTTAATAACTTAAGTCCTTGCTTGAAATACTATAGGACTTAGGGAAAAGTCTGACTAGAATAAGCATAAGGTAACCTAATGCACTCTAGAGATTTGTAAGTTGGTGTATACTTAAGATGACTAGAACACTAAGATTCATTTATGTTAGTTAACAAAACTGTGGTAAATTAATTATATGGCAGTTGCAGATGTCGTATAACTAGCTTAACCATAGTAGAATAGAAGAATTTGTTCAGTCATTACTTGACAACATAGATCTAGTTGAAACTCCAGTCCTTATGACTATTTTTACTCCTGGAGGAGTTCTACAATCCCAAAAGTGCATTACCTCTCTTAAGGTAGAAATCGAGGGTATACGACTCTCCATACAATTACATGTGCTTAAGATGCAAGACTTTAATGTCATTCTAGGGATGGACTGGTTAGAACAACACCGTGCTATGCTGGATTGCCGGATGAAAAAGATTCTTTTTAGAATTCCACGGAAAGAAGAGTTCTCTCTTAAACTCCCCAAACTTGGAAAACAAATCATCTCAGCACTTAACACTGCATTGACAAAGGTTGTTTAGCTTACTTAGTCAGTGTAGTTTCTATTCCAAAAGAAAAGGAAGCCCTCTCTATTTCTAACATTGAAGTAGTTAGAGAATATCCAGATGAATTGCCAGGACTGCCACCAGTAAGGGAGATCGAATTCTCAATTGAGCCTTCTCCCAAGCACAGTGCCCATCTCTAAGATTCCTTATCGTATGGTACCTGCTAAGTTGGCAGAATTAAAGAAGCAACTTTAAGAATTATTAGACAAAGGGTTGATTTGTCCTAGTGTGTCTCCATGGGGTGCTCCTATTTTATTTGTTAGGAAGAAGGATGGATCTCTGTCTGTGTGGATTATCGGAAGTTGAATCAAGTTATTATCAAGAATCGGTATCCATTGCCGTGAATTGATGATCTATTTGATCAATTACAAGAAGCCACCATATTTGATCAGGATATCATCAATTAAGGATTAGGGAATAAGATATTTCCAAAATAGCATTCCGAACCAGGTACGGGCACTATGAATTTCTAGTCATGCTTTTTGGTTTAACCAATGCCCCTGCAGCTTTTAGAGATTTAATGAACCGAGTATTCAAACCGTACTTGGACCATTTTATAGTAGTTATAGATGATGTCCTAATATACTCTCTTACTGAGGAAGCACACAAGGAACACCTGAAGATTATTCTAGAAACTCTTAGAACTCACAGACTATATGACAAATTCAGCAAGTGTGAGTTCTAGCCATATTATTTCTAAAGAATAGCTATTGATTCGGCCAAGATTCAAGCTATACTTAATGGGAAGCACCCAAGACTCCAACTGAAGTTCAGAGTTTTGTAGGCCTAGCTGGATACTACTGATGCTTTATAGAAGGGGCTACTAGAACCCTCTTACTAAGCTAACCCGGAAAAAGGTAACATTTTTGTGGACAAAAGAATGTGAATGGAGTTTCCAAGAACTAAAGAAAAGATTAACTACAGCTCCAGTCCTTGACCTACCTAGTGGAACTGAAGGTTTTGTCATTTATATTGATGCCTCAAGACAAGGTATTGGTTGGGTGCTCATGCAACATGGTAAGGTAATTGCTTATGCATCCCGTCAACTAAAGGATCGTGAGCTAAATTATCCTACCCATATCATGCACTCAAGATATGGAGGCATTATTTATATAGAGTGCAATTTCAAGTCTTTACAGACCATCAGAGCCTTAAATATATTTTTTCTCAAAAGGAGCTCAATCTTAGATAGAGGCGTTGGACCGAATTCCTAAAAGGTTATGATTTTGAATTGAATTATCACCCAAGCAAGGCAAATATTGTGGCCGATGCCCTCAACAGGAAGCGGCTGATGATGATCAGAGATTGAAAGATGATTGAGGAAGTTATTGCCTCCTTATCTCAGTTATTCATTCAATCTGCAATTGTGGAGAAAATATTTGAAACTCAACAAAATGACCCTAAGTTGCAAGAACTGACTAATATGCCCAGATTTAAAACAAATGATCATGGGGTAATATATTTCCAAGACATATTATGTGTTCCCAAGGACCAAGAATTATTAAGAAGGGAACTTTTGACTGAAGCTCATAGGTCAAAGTTCACACTATTCATCCTAGAAATACCAAGATGTTCCAAGAAATGAAGCGTACCTTTTGGTTGAAGAAAGATATTGTTGATTTCGTTTCTAAATGGCTAGTCTGTCAGCAAGTTAAGGCAGAACATCAGAGACGCTCTGAATTACTTCAAAAGATAGAAATTCTAGAGTGAAAATGGGAACATATCACCATGGACTTTATCGTGGGTCTTCCCCGAACAGCACGTGGTCATGATGCCATATGGGGTAATCATGGATAGATTTACAAAATCTGCGCATTTCTTGCTGATTAAAATTTTACAATCAGTAGAAAGTTTGATCAAGTGAACATAGACAATATCATTAAGCTACACGGAGTTCCCAAGTCAATTATCTCTGATAGAGACTCTAGATTTACCTCTAGAATATGGAAGAGGCTCTAGGAAGCTTTAGGCACTCAATTAAAATTCAGTACCGCCTTTTATCCTCAGGCTGACGATCAGTTAGAAAGAACCATCCAGACACTAGAAGATATGCTGAGAGCATGTAGTCTAGATTGGAAAGAAGATTGGGATAAAAACTTACCATTGGTCGAGTTTACCCTGCAGATCACCTATATGTTGGAAAGAGTCTGGAGAGAGACAAATGATAGGACCGGATATTGTGCAGGCAGTACAGAGAACATTCAACTTATTCGTCAAAGGTTGGTAGCTGCACAGAATCGACAAAAGAGTTATGCCGATCGAAGAAGAAAAGATGTCTCTTTTGAAGTCGGAGACCATGTTTTTCTAAAGGTTTCTCCATCAAAAGGAGTTGTTAGATTCGGAAAACGAAGCTACCTGACACCTCGTTATATTGGTCTGTTCGAAATTTTGCAAAAGATTGGAGACGCAGCGTACCAGCTAGCCCTACCACCTACTCTGGAAGGAGTTCACAACATCTTTCATATCTCAATGCTCGAGAAATATCTTCATGACCCATCCCATGTCATACATTATGGCGAGCTCTAGATCCAGCCAAATCTGAGTTATGAAGAATAGCCCATGCAAATCTTGGACTTCAAGATAAAGGAGCTCAGAAATAAGACGATTCCTTTGGTGAAAGTCCTATGAAAAAATCAACCAATAGAAGAAGCTACATAGGAAATGGAAGAAGAAATGAGGAGCAAGTACCCACATCTTTTCGATAAGATCCTTACCATATTCAAGCAATTTATTCAGTTAGATTTAAAATTCAAGGACGAATTTTGTTTAAGAGGGAGAGGATGTAAGGACCCACAAGATTATTGGTACGTACGAACATTATAAGAAAGGGTATACTCGCAAACACCGAAAAAGTATAAATGCAATTATGAAAAGTTTGAGGTGATAACGTGATTGTTGATTTTCATAAGGTCTTAAGTGTAATTTGTAAGGCTTCTAGAAGTGTCCTCAAATCACCAAAAAGAAGTTAAATTCGGTGAAGAAATGTTGAATAAGGGTATAAAGCCAATTATCTAAGATACAGGGACCACACCATGCCACTTGTCTCCATCCCAACAACCCTTATCCCTTTGGGACACATGTCCAAAATTCAAGAGATCTTAAAAGGGACACTTGTCCCCATCTTAAGCCATGCCACCCCTATAAATAGGGGGGTAGCCCCTCCCATCTCCCCATCTCTTCTCCTCCCCCCTTGCCCATATTTTAG
This sequence comes from Zantedeschia hybrid cultivar, assembly GCA_030544215.1. Lineage (NCBI taxonomy): Eukaryota > Viridiplantae > Streptophyta > Magnoliopsida > Alismatales > Araceae > Zantedeschia > Zantedeschia hybrid cultivar. The sequence continues at coordinate 31,213,239 of JARZZO010000009.1, read as the reverse complement.
AGAGAGAAAGTAAGAGAGGGAGGTAGAAAGAAAGAGAGAAAGAGAGAAAAAGAGGAGAGAAAGATTTAGTTTAAAGGCAAGTACATGATTCTTTCTCCATTGTTATTTTCCTATCGCAAAAGGCCTATTTTTCAAACATGTATTTTCCTACAAACTTAAGTAAATGCTACTAAGCCGTTATGCTACCGAAATGACATAAGAGCCTAAATGGACACCAACCATGCCTAAACCCATGCCTGTCCGTTAAACATGTTATAAGATTCATGCTACGCCTATACTATGTATATTTGATCCATGATCTTTCAACCATGCCATGTTATGCCATGATATTTATGATACTCACCCCATGCTATAATGCCACACTATGTTGCCATGCCATGATGCTATGCCATGATCAAACGAAACCATGCCATGATGCTATGCCATGATCAAGTCAAGCCATGCCATGATCTTTATGGTTATATCCACGCCATGCCATGCTACGCCATGATCTTTTGACCATGCCATGTATTGCCATGATCCCTATATTAGCTGAAGCTTGTTATGTTATATTTTATCATGACATGAGTATATGGTATTTATCATGTTGTCTTTTTACGTTTATATATATGATAAGCCATGTAGTGGTATCATGTACTTGCTAAGTCGGATGAGACTTATCCTTGCTCCTTAACATTTTTCAGACAAAGAGAAGTAAAAGTTAAGTTATGAGACTAGGAGAGTTAGAGCTTGAAGATCAAACTACCACTTAATTAATGTAATATGGGAATATGCTTAGAGATTCTGGGCAAGTATTGTAATTCATGGATAAATTTGTGGTTATGATGGTTGATTCATAGTGTTATGGATGTATGCATGTGCTCACTCTGGAGTAAGTATATGTTTGACTTGTTCCCACTGTAGCGTGTTCACTGGTTCGAGGTAACCTAGCATGACTGAACCGAGTCAGCAGGGCATTACAAAATGTGAGTAGGAGAGTTAAATTTGTTTTCAATAATTTCAACATCCCTATTTCTTAGACTAAGCATAGCTATCAACCTGTGGTAGCATTTTCACATAGGAGAATAGTTTATGATTTACTACACCAACTATTGGGTTTATAGCTATCATCTTGTGGTAGCGTGAATTCCAACTTGTAAATTCATCTTTTTTGTGAATATAAAACTAGTATTACTTACCCAAAAAAAAAACATTGCATGACCAATTCGTCGAGCTCCTTCTGGACTTGCTTGAGCTGGACATCTGCATCTCATAGGCGGGCCCGGAGGGTAATGATAGTGGCATCCTGCGCATCCTGCACATGCATACATGTCATTCATTCATTCATTCACAAATTTATAATAATAAATTTAAGAAGCATATAATCATACTCACATCGAGAGGGCTAAGTTGCTGGAGATGGGCAGCGTAGTGGACCCGGTATTGCTGGAGGTAAGCCTCGCTACTCTCCGCATGTGACTCCATCAGGACGTTGCACCGGAACCAATCATTGCGCCGGTCCAGGAACTTCGCCTGCCACTCCGTGTGAGCCTGCTTGCCCCTCATTGTCCTCCCAATCCCCTCTGGGATCCCCTCCTCTATCCACTCCTGGTGGAGGCCCAGCGTCCTCATCACCAGTCGGAGATGCAGCAGCTCTATCTCGTTCATGCAGTGAACCCACATCTGGCGTCCATATCTTGCTCTGCCAGCCTCCACCCAAGGCCGCCTCGCCTCATCCATGCCCAAGTAAGGCACCAGATCACTTGCATACATATAGGTTAGTTGCACTCATAATCAAATAAACAATTGCATGTAATTGAATTAAAATGAGGATTAAATATTAAATAAAATTTACCAGAAGCTCCGGATAATCGAGGAACTGACGGCGGAGAGCCATCAATTGATGATGCTATGGGGCCGTGTCGACAATTGGGTACCACGTACGAGCCAATGGTATTTACTACATCTAGGCATACAGGCTTCACCCAGCCCAAAGGGAAGTAATAGTAAGACCAAATATGAATAAACAAACATACAGGTTAGAAATCATCATAAGTATGTATTAAACCATTTCATGAACATAAGCCTAAAATGAAATAAAGGATATACCTGGATAAACGGCGCAAGGCCGTTGATGGTGGTCTCACGGTCTAGTGTGACTACAAATAAGTCGGCGAAGAGATGGGCCAGCAGGGCCGCACCCCACGCATACTCACCTAGTCTATCTAGATCCTCAAGAAGACATAAAAATCTACAGTGGATATGATTACCCTTCGTCCCGAAAAGCAGTCGACCGAAGAAGTAAACTAGAAAAATCCTAAGTTGCATGTCCACTACCTCTCTCTGGCTCTCATCCCAGCAATATACGTCGGCAGTTGACCTGGACAACCTATCTCTAATGGTCTCCCTAGACTCACCCTGTCTCTGTCTTAGGTCGACTAACCCTAAAGCATCCTCTACCTCTACTCTACTAAGGGTCCTGGACTCCCTGCCAACTGCCCCTGACAGTCCAAGACCGAGGAGGCATTTTGCCATCCCCTGGTCGTCGGGATAAGTAATCCAGGTCACTGACCAGCCCTTTACTCGAAGGCCGGTGATCCTCGCCACATCTTCTAGGCTGGGGACCATATGTCCCCAGGGCATTAGGAATGCCATGCACTCGGAATCCCATCTCTCCCTAAGGACCTGTAGCAGCACTAAATCTAGCCAGAAGGGATTGATGTCCAGGATCTCTCCAAATCCCATCTCCCTGAGCCTAGCCTTTTGGAAATCCGGGAGTCCCCTGTAGGCCACGATCACAAGATCCCACGATATTATGGCCCTCATCGTCCCCTGCAATTGCTCAAGAAAATGTTAGAAATGTCAATTGAAAGCAATTAAAATAAATTTTTAATGAAAAATTTGGTCCATGTCCACTCCTCTGAATGGCGTCGGGCCTGGTCGACACCTTTTCAAAGGCATCACTTGGTCTCGACGCCATTCAACCACGAGTTCACAGACCCGAGGCCAATCCCCTTTCGGTTTTTCACCCTCCAAGTGCTATAAAAAGAGAGAGTTTTGGACTCACCATCGAGGGACAGGCTTCCTCAGCCGGTGCCGCCACTGATGGAGGTTCCTCCACCTCCATAAATTCTTCCGCTGTGGCGAGAATTGCCATGTCCACCAAGATCTCCACTTGTGTGGGGAGGAGATCCTCTTCACCTTCGAGTTCCGAGACAGCAAGGACTCTCTGCTGCTTGAAGCAGGCTGCTCAGTCCGCCATTCTCCATGGCTCGTGAATGAGGAAGAGAAGGAGCTTGAGAAAGAGACCGAGAGTGAGAGGGAGAAAGAGAGGGCTAGAATGAGAACGAGAATAAGAGAGAGAATGAGGAGTTGAGAGAAGATTGCCAGAAATGCCGAAGGATCGCCGGAGAAGCGCTCGTCATCGGAGAGGAAGGAGAAGGAAGAGAGAAAGAGCCAAAGGAGAATGAGGAAGAAAAGGGCTCGGGTTCGCGAACCCTATGTAAAATTGTTAAAAGGCGTCGACTTAGAGCGACGCAATTTTGTGGCGCACAAACTAAGGCAGGCGGTTCAAATTTTGAAATTTAGGGAAAGGCGTCGCCCATAGACGACATGATTTGGATTTACCGCCTTTGACAGTCAGAGCCGTACCATGAAGTTTGGAGAAAATCAGAAAAAGATGTCAACTATGGGCGACGCCATTTAGGGAATTAATATGTTGGAAAATGTGGAGGTATGGGTTGAAATAATGATTGGCGTCGACCATGGGCGACGTAATTCAGAGAATTAATGGTTGAAAATTTCTAGAAAATAGGAGGGAGAATGTGATTAGCGTCGCCATTGGTCGACGTGATTCAGGCTCTTTTAAGGATTAAATCATAATTTTCAAAAAATGAATTTTATTGAAAGGTGTCTCTCTGAGTTGACGATATTTAGATTCATGTGTCCGAAACTTTAGATTTTGAGGAAAATGAGCAATTTTGCCTAAGGAAAAATTTCAGAAAATTGTACAAATATTAAGGAAAAATCTTTATTGCAATAAGGAATGACATTTCATTGAAAATAAATGAAAAAATTACATCAAACTTTGGGCAGAAGTTGAGAGCTTTCAGGCCTAATTTTCTGAAGCCCTTTTACATAAGTTTTCCATAGCTTCCGATTCACTTCATGAGGAAGTTTAACACAACGGATGAAATCGATGTTCCACAAGGTTGCAATAAGTTTTGTCGTCTCGAAATCTTCATTAGTTCCTAAAGCCTGCTTTTTGATTGGAGAAAGATTGGATATCTCAGGAAATTCATAGCGTAGTATACTAAGTTGAGGATGACAACGATGTATATTATATAAGATGAACTTAGTCGTCTCGATTAGTTGGAGCTCTATACCGACATAACGGCGTACCCGTACCGCCTTTTCTTGAAGAACGAGTGGTGTAGATTCGAAGCTAGTCCTTGGCATGGTAAGCGTCCTAGTCAGCTCGAGTCTTGAGGTTGGGCACCCGATTGGTCATGTTGTTATTGAATTTCATGATGTTGACAATATGAAAGATAGGACTGCGCTGATACATCTAAGATGTCCTGGGAACTTCTTTCTCATTATGATTGAATTTGAAGTGCAGATCAATCCATAAGGCTAAGAGGAGCATACTGCCAAAAGGAGGTTGACCAGTGGAAGCCATTGAGAGTCCGCTGTAGAGATAGGCTAGGACTATTGTGCTTATCTGCTTTCCTTGTAATATCCCATAAATTGTACTGAGCTGATCTTCCAATAAGATGGTGTCCTGGGCAGGGAATAGTAGAGCTCCAACCAGACATGTAGTGAACGTGATCATTACGGTCTCTGCATCTTCCTCTTTGATTTCTTCCATTTTGTTCAGAGTCTCTATTATGTCAGCTTTGCTAGATTAATCCTTTTTTGAATAAGAACGCTTTGGATTTCTTTCGGACTATCCATAATCTTTTCTAAGAATTGATGACAAGTGACCTTTTCTCTCTTTAATAACATATCTGTCACGTCAGGTTCATCACTGCTAGCTTTGAGCTTAGGAAGTCCCAATAGGAGTTCAGCTTCTTCCAATAGAATGGTAGCTTCAAAGAAAGTGAAGAGGAAACTATGGGTTTGAGGATGCCACAATTCAATAAATGCACCCATTGCAGCCCAATCTATGAGTACGCTCTTGTAATGTTTTGCATGAATAATTAATCCTTGGATATGCCACTTAGAAATATATGATTGCATGGAGAGGTTGATTTTTCTTACTAACTTGGAAATCCATGGAAGGGAAGAAAGCCTTCTTGGACCAGGAAAAAAAGGATATCCCTTAAAAAAAGAATTAACAGGGTTCTATCATATTGAAGATAATATGGAGTATAGAGAATTCATGTAGAAGAATAAAGAATAAAAAAATTGAATTGAGGAAATAGAGAGAATAGCTTACCTTTTAAGTTAGGATCCTACCCACTTAGATGGCCTTCTACGCTAGAAAGCCTCTCAATCATCTTCCTCGCCCTCTTGTTCGAAAAATCTTTAGCAAAACTAGCCATCTTCCTTGAATAAAATGATTTCTTCCTCTTGATTTCTCACCTTTCTCCTTCTTTCTCTTGAGCTCTTGAGAGAATTCCCCAGCTTTCCCTCTTCATTGCTTAATGTGTTGGGTTGGTATGAAAGGAGGAAGATTATATAAGGAGATTTGTGAAGTTGGAAGGCCTTTTCCGAATTGGAAGAGGGTGTTGGAAGGAGGCAAGTGGAGTTCGGATTGGAGTCGGAAAGAGTTATGATTCGATAAGTTAAATGGTGTCAGGATGGGGGCAACATCATTTAAATTACGTCGACTTAGAGCGACGCCCTTTAGGGAATTTCCGACATTTTTCGAAAATGCATATTTGTTGCTATTTGATTATCTGCTTGAAATTACTGATGAACTTTTAAGTGTAGAAAATTTAAAGAAAAATAAAATAAAGTTGGAATTTCAATAAGGTCCCACTGTGGGAGTTTCACTGAGTTCCCGCCGTGACTAAAAAGACAGTTATCTCTACCTTTGTATTCCCTTATGTACTTGATTTGTATTAGTATTATTATATCATAAATATTTATTAGAGTGTATCAAGGACCTTGTGGTTTTGATGAAACTTGAATTTAAGTTCCTTTTTTAAAAAAATAATGATAACTCCAAAAGATTATTAATCGCACGGATAGGTCGTTAGATTACTAATTGATGGGGATGATGGTTCTGCTTTTGTGAAACGGTGTGTGGACAAACAAGTTTCGGCTTAGCACTGAATTACAGGAGTGGTGTCTTGACTCATCAATGACAATTTAACAATATTATCCTTGATTAATTAATAATTTATTTTATTTTAATTTTTTTTAGCCCAACATGCATCATGTAGGACTTTGAAATCATTGTGATAAGAATTAGTTATTGATTAAATTTCAGACCATTGATCCAATAAATCTCAACGTGATATGAAATATTCCATTATGAATTGAATATCTCAATTATCTTTGAGATTTTCTTGAAGATATCCTTAGAATTCTTTGCTTGTTTGGATCTTCATCTCATATTTCTTGTTTGCTTTTAAGATCCATCGTGATTGTAGCACGTCCATATTGGCTGGCAATTGCTCTCCATAGTGAAACCTGCAATGTTTGTGACCTAGGGTACTTCCTCTCGCGAGTTTGATCATCCTTATTTTGTTTCCTTTGTCTATCATCCAGACAGGATTGATTCAATTCACTGGACTTAATGGGCCATTAACTGGACTAGTATTTGGGCCTAGAGGGTCACACGCAAAAGCGTTTCAAGTCGGTGGATTTTTTGACGAGATTTCAGATAAGTGTGGGTTTTTCTGAAAAATTGCAAATCACTTATATAAAAGTAATGCTGCTAGATCAGGGGCCAGCAACCCTGACCTAGCCGCCCCCCTCTCTCTCCTCTCTCTCTGTAGGCTCCTCCCATCTATGGCCTGCCCTAGAGACTCCGTGCCAACTACCGCTTGCTCTGCCTCCCGTCCAATGGGAATTCTAAATCTGCATGTCGCAGAGGATTACGCGTAGCTAGATGGGATCTGCGGATGCTGCAGGGAGTGAGGAAGCGAGGATGATCCACCGAGAGAAAGACCGCATGGATACCGCTAGAGGCCGAGCACCTGCGTGATTTGCGGCATCACACCGACGGAACCGGTTGAACGCGGATTCAAATCCACGCAAGGTAAATACGATTTATCATTTAAGTTTTGTATACCGAAATGGGACGGATCAGAAAATTTATTTTCCTCTACATATGCTCGGATCCGACACTGTCGAACCCAACAGGGGTATCAGAACCAGGTTCCACTGTGTTCTTCGCTGTTTCGGTCTCCAAATTGTCATTTTTATAATTGATTCCATGATAGTTTCTTATTTTAATTGCACGATCCATGTTCATCAGATGAATGTGGTTAATTAATAGTAATTTATTGCATTAAAATCGGACTTTTTGTGTGCATTTCGTGTTCATCATTTAACGAAGAAAAGGCACGAATCGGGGTCTTCACGGGCTCCCCAAGAGTTGGGGATTGCTCACCGGAGTTTTGGAGCTCTCCCCGAGGGTCGCCAACCATTGACCGGGGCCGGAGAAGACCACAGCTGGCCCCGTTTCCTCCTGCTGGTCCGGTTATGAAAAAAAGGGGGAGGGGGTTCGGATTTTTTGCACACAAGGGGCTTTGGGGGGAACCGCTGGCGACGTGGGAGGTACCAGAGCACCGTTCCCGGAGCCCCAGGCCGTCGGGCGGCCTCCCATGGGGTAGGGGCCCGCTGGTCGGTGCCTGCGGGGTAGGCTGCCGGGGACGGGACGCCGTCCCCCTTCACCCTGCGCAGCTAGGTTTCCTTAGCTGAGTCGAGTCAAAGGGCGAGCCTGGCTCGAGTCGGTCGCTGGGCTGGCTCGGGCACTAGGGCCCTACTCAGCCCATCCCGCTAGGCCTGTTGACCCTTCTTTGACTAGGCCTAATAAGCCCGTAAAGATCCTATTTTTCCTAATTTGCTGAGTGTTTTAATTACAAAATTTAATTTAAATTTAAAATGAGATTTAAGGGTTAATTAAATTCTATTTTATGATTGGTAAAGACTAGCAAATGAAAAATTTTATGTTGGGATTTTTTTGTTTAACAAAACGTTGTTAATTAATCTATTAATTTAATTGTTAGATTAAGTGATGTTAAAGATGATTAGTTTAAATGTTAAATTAATCTCTTCAATTTCAAAATATTTAGCTTGCCTAGAATATTATAAATCTATAAATTTGGGTTTTTAGCACATATGATGTGATGTGTTTGCTTATTTAAATTTGATTTAAATTAGCATGTTTAAACAAAATAAAATCTTTTCAAAAATTCAAATCCAAATTTTGTTTGGTCCCTAGTTTATGAAACCAAATTTTTTATTTTTAAAACATCATTTATTTTAGCCATATGTTGTGGTAATTCATGTATGGTTTGTTTAATTAAAAAAATTATACGGTGGTCATGGAGAAGCACATGATATAATTTCATGTGCTTATATGTAGATATGGATCGATGGTATGTGTGTGTTTGGATTATTATTAATTGTTAATAACTATAGGTCTACGTACCTCTCCCTCTCTCATATTCCAGTGTATCTCTACCTCCCTCCTTGACGTACTCGCCATGAGGTTTATTTTAAATTATCATGTAAATTAGGAATTTATAATGTAATTTGATTGAGGAGGCTGAGAGTGGAGCGAGGATGCACAGCTGCAACCAAGAAGGAAATGAAGGAGTTCATTCAACCTATGAGTTTGCGGACTCATAATATAATTGTTATATTGTGTATGTGTGTGTGTTTGACTGTCTGGCTCAAGTCAAACCACAGTGCTATCCATGACCACACCATGACATGTTACGAATCAAATTACCTATTCTATATTAGTATATATATAATATATGCGATATATTTAAATACTATCACCTAAGATGAGACCAAAACAAATAAAATAAAACCTTCGTTATAAAGTCTAAGCTATAGCGCGAGTCATTAAGATTGCACTGTGTGGCTCTCCATTAGTATAACTTTCAGAACTTCATTCAGTGGTGGCATTTTCTGCATGTTTACCCGAGATTTGCCATCTTCTGATGAACGAACTATTAACTATGGCATTAGATGCCTTGAGATTGGAGTAGAGGAACGATATAGCTTTCCTCGTGTTTACCCGGGAGTTATATTTCTATTCTACTCTATCACGTATTGATGGTAAAGCTTAGACCAGATATAATGGTCTACTGTGTTTATTGGGACCATTAATAACTTCGGAGCTAAAACATGATTGGATATTGTAAGGAGTTGCAATCACCATGAGATGGTTGTTCTAAGATAGCAGTATGATACTATGTGTTTACCTGAGGTCATACTGTGATACTTGGAGATTCTGATCCCCACTAGGAGACAGTCGGCGTCTCTCGTTCTATATATCTGAAGGTTATATAGTCCGATGAAAATTTAGTGGGAGTAAAACTAGATAATAAAGTCCATATCTTGTTTTTCATTAATAACTAAATTTCTACTAATTAAAATTTGATTATCTCTTGTAGGCTAAGATATTGCATCATAACCCGTTTGTGTGGCATACTGGATGTCAATCATTTAACAGGCCCTAATTACTCGGACTGGCTTAGGAACCTGAAGATTGTCTTTAGGTCTGAGCAAATTGAGTATGTCTTGGATGATGAACCTCCTACTGAGCCAAAATTAGATGCCCTAGAGGAGGACATGGTGACATTATGAGAAATAGAAGGAAGACTCCACCATGGCCCAATGTTACATGCTGGCCTCTATGAGCAATGAATTGTAAAGGCATCGTGAGGAGATAGGTGCTAGATCCTCATGCTCCATTTGAAGGAGCTATTTGGTAAGCATAGTAGAATCGAAAGATATGAGATATGTAATGACCCGCCACCCTATAATCGGAAACCCGATTACTAAATGGGTATCGGATCATTATCTACGGGTTCTCACCCGGATCTCATACAACACGTCTGGAGAAGTAAGCGTTAAACAAGGCTAAATATAACAATCTCACGGACTTCAAGGAAAGTACAAGTGCGCATGAAGGAAATTAATAATGTCCGTACACAGTCCAACAATAATTACATGGTCCAAAGAATTAAATAAGTACAGGCAGAAGCAAAGTACAACAACATCGGGGCATACCCCGGAACTGAGATAGCTGCTGGCCCGCACACCAAGAAGAACACTACACATTGCCACTCGCCAAGAAGTCCACACCTGAAACCGCAGGGAGTGAGCCACAACCGAATTGGGCTCAGTAGGGATCATCCAATCCCCGCCTCCCACACACACACACAAGTACAGTAATATAGAAAAGAAAGCAATTTGATTAAAGCAATAAACACAGTTCCTAAATACCGATATGAGACATATGTATCCGTAATGCAACAGGCACAATTCTAAGCAATTCAAATAACCCAACTCAACACCACAGTTCGTAACCAAAGATCCGGCTAAACATTTAAACCACATTGTCGATTGCATACACACGTCGCCTCACAACACCAACACCCATGCTTGTCCACCTCTACGATGTTCCGGGCACCATAGGGTGAGGCAGTGAGTCAAACTAGGGCTAACTGGGACTAGTGAACCACCACTGCCCAGTTACGTGTGCACACAAGCAGTCTAGACCACTGTCTTATCGACCAGACTTCCCTTAACGCCAGGCCTCGGTGCTTTAAGAAGGTCCTGGGGACCGGCAAAACCCCCTCAAGCCGAAGCTATAGGGACTACCCGTAATCCTAACCTCTCGGGTCACATCAGGCTAAAGGGCGAAGAGTACCACTCGTAACCTCGATATCTCAGGTTACATCAGGCCCAGTGGCGAAAGGGTAAACTCCAGCAGCACCACATCCGGCTCCACAGTGAGAAACAAGCCAGAAACTGCCACGACAAACTAGGAAAACACCGACCCGCTGAGACCAAACAGCAACCCCTCGGATAGCACACTGGCTACTCCGGCCCGACTGGCTCTAGGTGGTTCTGCTTCCCCCAGTCATAGGTGAAACACTAACATGTACCCCTCCCATACCGGTACGGCAACATTGCCACACAGACACCGTGTCCCTCCCACACCGACACAATGTGTCAAACGCAAACCACAATTATTCTAGCTCCACAATCGCATAAACACACACACACAATGTGATCCCGATCATACAGAAATCCTCGGCCTCGATGTATGATTTTAAGCATGCACTTTAATCGAACTATCTAACAGTGTAAACACATGTTAATAACATGAATTAATGTGATTCTGTCTTGAATCGCGTCGCCCGTGGCCGACGTCATTCAAGCATCCTAAACTGGTTCATGTGAAAACTGGCTTCGGAAGTTGGCCTAAAACACATCGTGCATGGCAGTCATTTTTTTAAACGGCATCGCTGTCCCTAGTCACCTAATCATGACACAAACAGATTTAGGCCTCTGGGCGGTCTGAACTAAAACGCGACGTCCTGAGAAGCCGCCGTTTGAAGGCGTCGTTGTCCCCGGACGCCATTCAAAACAGAACTCTATTCTCAAAGAAACCACTTCCGGGACAAATCTGGCCTAAATGGTGTCGTCCTAGCCCATCACCATTTTAAATGGCGTTGCCCTAGCCCAACGCCATTCAGAGCCCGAAATCTGGTTTCATGAAACTTCGTCCGAACCTCAAAATAGGGTTTCCTCTACCCCAAAATCGCTCAAACAATACCCAAAAATAGGAAATGAAGGGGAGAATCCAATTTACCATATGAAACACACTAATTCTCATTTCATAAAAATGACCATTTTCATTAAAAAGCCCTTTAATATGCTCATTCTACCCAAATCTCCACATACGTATCATGCCTCAAAGCAGGAAACATGGATAACATAATCAAATCACATGCAAAGATCGTCCCCCTATCGGTCACTTGAACTCCTCCTAGCTCCGTACCGCCGAACCGCCACACCGTAAACAGCCGCCGGTACCGCCAAGGACGCCGTCACTCCATCGGGACGTCGGCCGCCGCCCGGAGAATGAAGTGCTGCGGAGGAGGTGGTGGTGGTAGTGGTGAGAGGTAGAGAGGTGGTGGAGTGGTGGAAGAGGAAGAAGGGGAAGGGGAAAGGGGAAAGAAAAGAGGGAAACGGAGGGGGTTCGGAGAGAGGGAAGAGAGAGAGTAAGAAGGAGAGAATGAGAGAAAGGAGGAGAGGCTCGCAGGGTCAAACTGAAACTGGTTAAAACGCGTCGTACTAGACAAATGCTTATCAGTTGACATGACGGGGCCATACTCTGACAGAAACTCTGAAATGCGTCGTCCATTCAAGACGCTGTTCAGATGATATGACCGGGGCCGTACTCTCGCGGCCTAAAGCCAGCTCATGTGGCACCCACGTGGCACAACAGCAACCCAGCTAAATGACGTCCACACAGCAAGACGCCATTCTAAAGGCGTCTTACACTCCAGACGTCGTTTAGAAGGCACTCCCCAGACCCATCAGGGCCCAAACCAGGGGATCTAGCCCGAAACTGACCCGATAGCTGAACCCGAATCTTCAATCCTTACAAGATATCTAAGAATCTATTCAAGGCTCAGATGGCAAAGGGATCTTCAGTGCTGACTCATGTGCTGAAGATGATAGAATGGGTGGAGAGGCTGGATGTTTTTGGGGTCCCACTTTCCAAAGAGATGCATACCGACCTTGTGTTGTCTTCACTTCCACAATCATATATTCAATTTATAGTTAATTTTAACATGAACAAAATCCAGACAACTTTAACTGAATTACTGAATATGCTGAAGATTGCAGAAGGGAATCTTGTGAAGAAAAAACCCCAAGTCCTCATGGTTGGTAAGACCAGTCGAAAAAGATTGGCAGTCCAAGCCTTTAGGAAAGGTAAAGGCAAGAATCAGAAAAAGTCGAAAGTTGTCAAGAAGGACAAAGGCAAAAGTGCTGAGAAGGGTGAATACTTCTACTGTCATCAAAAGGGTTACTGGAAGAGGAATTGCAAAGAATACCTCAAAGACAAAGCTCAAGGAACTATGAAGTAATAGGACGCTTCATGTATCTATATGATAGATGTAAACTTGTCAATTATAGATTATATATCATGGGTATTAGATATTAGATGTGTTTCTTATATCTGCAATTCTGTGCAGGCACTAATAAGAAGGCGTAAGCTGAGAACCGGCGAGGTGGATTGAGGTTAGGTAACGGCATAAGAGTTGTGTCGATCGCTGTGGGGACAGTGAAGCTCAAGCTACCATCCGAAGACACTTTTTCATTAGATGAATGTTATTATGTACCTAGCATAATAAGGAATATTATTTTCATTTCATATTTAGATAGAACTGAGTACACTTTATCTGTTGAGAACAATTGTGTTCAATTTTTTTTAGAAATAAATTAATAGCTTCTACTTCTTTTATCCAATGGATTGTACTTATTGAATGTGTCTTACGATAATTTTCATATCAGTTCTTTAACTAAATGAAATAAGTATGAAGTGAACAAAGCCTACCTATGGCATTGTAAGCTTGGTCACATTGGTGAAAATAGACTCCAAAGGCTGCATAAAAATAGATACTTAGATCCATTTGATTATGAATCGTATGCAACCTGTGAGTCATGTTTGATGGGTAAAACGGCAAAATCTCCATTTACTAGAACTAGAGAATGAGCCAAAGACATGCTGGAACTAGTACATTCCGATGTATATGGTCCTATGTCAATCCAAGCCATTGGTGGTTTCTCATATTTCATTACGTTCACTGATAATTTCTCAAGGTGTGCCTTCATATACTTATTGAAGTATAAATCATAAGCTTTTGAAAAATTCAGAGAATTCAAGAATGAAGTAGAGAAACAAACTGGAAAGAGTATCAAAATCATCCAATCCGATCGTGGTGGGGAATACTTAAGCATAGAGTTCACGAAATACTTAAAGGATAATAGTATCCTTTCTCAGCTTACACCTCTTTATACACTCTCAAATGAATGATGTATCATAAAGGAGGAATCGCATATTGATGAAAATGATGCGGTTGATGATGAGTATGTCCAAATTACCAGTGTCCTTATGGGGATATGTACTTAGCTCGGCTATGTATATCTTGAACAAGGTAATCAGCAAATTTGTAGCATCCACTCTATATGAGATATGGAATGGAAGGAAACTAGACCATAAACATGTTAAAGTCTGAGGAGCTCATGTCAAAAGACTAACAAATTTGTAGAATATCCAGATCTGATAATTGCAGATTTGTGAAATATCCGAAGGAAACTTGCGGATATTACTTTTATCATCCTAGCGAACAAAAGGTATGTAGCCAGGAGAGCTATCTTTTTGGAAGAAGATTATATTCTCGAAAAGGACAGAGTAAAGTAACTATAGAAGAAATTATGGACCTACAAACTGTCAATGGTTCATCAAGTGAACTGTCAGTTTCTGAATATGTTCAAAAAAGTACACAAGAACCTCGTAGGTCATAAATAGTACCTAAACCACCCAAAAGATATGTAAGACATATCAATTTGGATGGTTCTAGGATACTCTATAATGAGGAGGATGATCCTAAGACTTAGGCCATTGAAAGTCCAGAGGCTGAGAAATAGCAAGAAGCCATGAATTCTAAAATTCAGTCCATGTACATCAACCAAGTTTGGAACTTGGTCGACTTGCCCGAGGGCTATCGTCAAAGGCAGGGCATTGACTATGACGAGACCTTCTCTCCCGTTGCCATGATTAAGTCTATCAGAATTCTTTTCGCTATTGTTGCATACCATGATTACGGAATCTGGCAAATGGATGTGAAGACGGTCTTCCTCAATGAAAAACCTTGAGGAAGAGGTGTATATGATACAACTAGAGGGCTTTACATCAAAGGAATGTCCAGATATGATATGCAAGTTGCAAAAGTCCATTTATGGACTGAAGCAAGCTTCCCAGAGTTGGAACATAAGGTTTGACGAGATAATCAAATCTTATGGATTCATTAAGAATTAAGATGAGCCTTGTATGTACAAGAAAAACAGTGGGAGCGCAATCATATTTGTAGTCCTTTACGTTGATGACACCCTACTCATTGGGAATGATGTAGGAAGGATGTCATCGGTAAAAATTAAGCTATCTAAGAACTTCTCCATAAAGGATTTGGGAGAAGCATCTTACATATTGAAAATACGGATCTATAGAGATAGATCAAAGAAGATGCTTGCTT
Source organism: Zantedeschia hybrid cultivar (assembly GCA_030544215.1). NCBI lineage: Eukaryota > Viridiplantae > Streptophyta > Magnoliopsida > Alismatales > Araceae > Zantedeschia > Zantedeschia hybrid cultivar. Next base: position 31,198,012 of record JARZZO010000009.1, on the reverse strand, counting down.
TTAACCTAATCTATGTACATAGAAACCATTCTCAAAAGGTTTGACATGAAAAATTCCAAGAGAGGTCTCATACCGATGAGACATGGAATTTATCTCTCTAAAGGTCAGTCTCTAAAGATTCCTGAAGAGAGGGCAATGGTGGATAAAATTTCCTATGCATCAGCCATAGGTTCCATCATGTAAGCCACGCTATGTACTAGACCTGATGTTGTATATGCTCTAAGTGTTACGAGCAAACATCACGCAAATCCAAGTGATGAACAGTGGAAGGTTGTGATATGCATCCTTGAGTACTTGAGAAGAACTAAGGATCTATTTTTAGTCTATAGAGGAGAAGACTTAAAACTGCAAAACTGACTCGAGTTTTCAATCTGATCTGGATGGCATCAACTCAACATCAGGGCTTGTCTTTACACTCAACGGGAGAGCAGTGAGCTAGAAAAGTTCTAAGCAAGAAACCACTGCTGATTCAACAACAGAAGCTGAGTACATTGCTGCTACTGAAGCCGCCAAGAAAGCAAAATGGATGAAGAAATTCATCGGCGATCTTGATGTGGTGGATAGCATCTCTGGTCCCATCCCACTACTATGTGACAACAATGGAGCGATAAGTTCAAGCAAAAGAGCCGAGGTCTCATCAGAAGTCGAAGCACATTCTGCGGCGCTTTCATTTGATTAAAGAGATTATAGCATGAGGAGATGTCGTGGTGGAAAGAGTTCTCTCAACCGACAACATAGCAGATCAACTGATGAAGCCTTTTGTCTCAAAATATATTTGAGCGTCACTTAGTGCCACTTTGATTGGAGAATAGGAGAAGAAAAAGGACAAATAAGGGGAGAATAAACTTAATTTTACTTTGACAAGCGGAATGGCTTATACCGGTGCAGAATGGCGTATTCGGGGAATAAGGAAAATAAGCGATCCCACCCTAGATCCAAGAATTACTTATTCTTCTTATTCTGTCAAAGGGCCTCACAAAACTATCAAACCAAAACACTCCTTATTCTAGTGTACGCTATTCCGTCAATGGGTCCCACATAATAACTTATTCTGCAAACAAAGTGGGGCTTAGAGAATATGGGTATTCTGTATAAGAGTGATCTCTAGTTTCGTCCCACTGCTGTGTGACAATAATGGGGCGATAGCTCAAGCGAAAGAGCTGAGGTCTCATCAGAAGTCAAAGCACATTCTGTAGCGCTTTCATTCGATCAGAGAGATTATAACTCAAAGAGATGTCGTGGTGGAAAGAGTTCCCTCAACCAACAACATAACCGATCCACTGACGAAGCCTTTGTCTCAAAATGTATTTGGGCGTCACTTAGAGAATATGGGTATTTGGTATAAGAGTGATTGGCTTTAGTCTAAGTGGGAGATTGTTAGTATTAGGGTGGCGTAAAAGTCAATCCGATACTGTGTATTATTCAGTTTATTAATGTAATGGCAATGATTCATTGTGTGTATTTAATTTGACCTATGTTTATCATATCACGATGAAGTCTATGAACATGTGCAATAGTCTTCAGATTATGATGAGATTATAATTACGGGAACATGTCTTGTAGTTAAGGTTGAGCACTTTGCATGTAAATAGACAAGCGATTGATCATAAGTCACAAAACTCTTATATTGATGTCAATACATCGTAGTACATCAAGTCCAGGGGTACAACTTGTAAAGTATATAGGAACTGAAGTTACAAAAACAAGTTCTGCTCAACTAAACTAAGACTATAGAGATTGCTCGATTGCCCTAATAAGGTCCTCTCCTGAAAGGGGTTAGTGTGGTGAGTGTACCGACTCAGCAAGCACATGATACCACTACATGGCTTATATATATACATGAAAAGACAACATGATAATACAATATAATCATGTCATGATAGAACATAATATAGCAAGCTTCAGCTAACATTAGGATCATGGCAATAATGGCATGGTCGAAAGATCATGGCATAGCATGGCATGGCATGGATATAAAACATAAAGATCATGGCGTGACAATATAGCGTGTCATCATAGCATAGCGTGAGTATCATAAAGATGGTTGCATAGTATGGCATGGTGTGAGTATAAACATAAAGATCATGGCATGGCATCATGGTGTGGCTTGACTTGATCTTGCATAGCATCATGGCAAGGTTTAGCTTGGTCATGGCATAGCATCGTGACATGGCATAAGTACAAGCATAATAGGGGCATGGCATAGAATCATGCCACAAAAATCATGGCATGGCAACATAGAATGACATAGCATAAATCTTTCCACTTGTTTAATGGACATGCATCCAAACCATAACATGAGGAGGTTTGTATGACACGCAGCCAGCAGTAAGGCAAATGCCCATTGGCGCTCCACTGCAAAGCAGGGGGACCCACCCGTCCCATCCGGATCGAGAGAACCGTACCCAGTATTTACCAGTTTGCCTCGAGTTGCTCTTTTACTTAATGTCCGTCTCACAAGGATGCTTGTATGATTCGGACGCATGGACTCCTACGGTGGCACTGTCCGTAAGCATGTTCGATTTTGACATAGGAGACTTATAGCATGGGACTTAGGTATGGATTTAGTCATGGGTTGGGAGTCCATTTAGGTTCTTATGTCATTTTGTCAGCATAACGGCTTAGTAACATCTACTTAAATTTATACGAAAATACGGGTTTAAAAATAGGCTATTTGCGATAGGAAAATAACTATGGAAAAAGAACTACGTACTTGCCTTTAAATCGGAAGCTCTCTTGGACACAGCAAAAACCTCCTCCTTGTACACGTGCGAGGAACCCCACGAACAGCTTCCGCACCTGCTCTAAATCTTTCTCTCTTCCTCTCTCTCTCTCTCTCTCACTCTCTTAGACGTGGGCAAGGAGGAAGAAGGGGAAGGTGGGGAGGAAGGGAATGGGATGGGGAGAAATGGGAGAACCACCCTCCTATTTATATCGAAGGACAAGGGAGGGTTAAAGAGGGGTTATTTGAGGGTTAGATTAACTAGGGTTGGTTAGGTTACTTAATGGCTAAGAAACCTTACCAGTATCATTTATCCTTTACCAGTATCCTTATCCTTACTTAAGGGCTAAGAAACCCTACTAGTATCCTTTATCCTTTAATAGTATCCTTTAGTCCTTTTACACTTTAGTCCCTATATTTTCTATAAGTACATTTATACCCTCATTCAGTTGTTCGTCACCGAATTTAACTTCTTTTTGGTGATTTGAGGACACTTCTAGAGACCTTAAAAATTATACTTAAGACCTTCTAAAAATCATCAGTCACATTATTAACCTCAAACTTTTCAAAATTGCATTTATACTTTCTGAGAATTTACAAATAGATCCTTTTTATAACTGTGCGCATGTGGACCAAACTTGTTACCGTCTAATTGTACTACAAATTTTCTAAAATTATGATTAAACTTTTCATGTAATAATTTTGTGGGTCCTTACGGCTTCTCCCCCTTAAACAAAGTTCCTCCTCGAAGTTTAAATCTAATTGAATAAATTGCTAAATATGGTGAGGATCTTACCGAAAAGATGTGGGCACTTGCTCCTCATTTCTTCTTCCATTTCCCATGTAGCTTCTTCTATTAACTGGTTTCTCCATAGGACTTTCACAAAAGGAATTGTCTTGTTTCTGAGCTCCTTTGTCTTGAAGTCTAAGATTTGCACGGGTTGTTCTTCATACTTAGATTTGGCTAGATCTAGAGCTCGCCATAATCTATGACATGAGATGGGTCATGAAAATATTTCTTGAGCATGGAGACAAGGAAAATATTGTGAACTCCTTTCAGAGCAGGTGGTAGGGCAAGTTGATATGCTGCGTCTCCAATCTTCTGCAGAATTTCGAGTGGACGAATAATCGAGGTGCTAGCTTACTTTGCTTTCCAAATCTGACCACCCCGTTTGATGAGAAACCTTTAGAAAAACATGGTCCCCAACTTCAAAAAAGACATCTTTTCTTCTCCGATAGGCATAACTCTTTTGTCGATTCTGTTCAGCTATCAACCTTTGACGGATAAGTTAGATGCTCTCTATACTGGCCTGCACAATATCTGGTCCTATCATTCGTCTTTCTCCGCACTCTTCCCAACGTATAGGTGATCTGTAGGGTCTCCCATATAGAGTTTCAAAATGAGCCATTTTAATATTAGCATGGAAGCTATTGTTATAGGCAAACTCAACCAACGGTAAGTTTTTATCCAAATCTCCTATCCAATCCAGACTACATGCTCTAAGCATATCTTCTAGTGTCTAGATAGTTCTTTCTGACTGACCGTCAGTCTGAGGATGAAATCCAGTACTTAATTTTAATTGAGTGCCTTAAGCTTCTTGGAGACTCTTCTATATTCTAGAGGTGAATCTAAAGTCTTTATCAGAGGTAATTGACTTGGGAACCCTGTGTAGCTTAATGATATTGTCTATGTATAACTTGATCAAGCTTTCAACTGATTGTAAAATTTTAATCGGCAAGAAATGGGCATATTTTGTAAATCTGTCTATGATTACCCAGATGACATCATGACCATGTGATGTTTGGGCGAAGACCAACGATAAAGTCCATGGCCACCAGAAGGTATGCTTGATGTCTTGAAACATCTTGGTACTTCTAGGATGAATAGTGAACTTTGACCTATGAGCTCCGGTTAGTAGTTCCTTCCTTAATTCTTGGTTCTCTGGAACACATAGTCTGCCTTGAAAATATACCACTCCACGATCATTTGTTTTAAATCCAGGCTTATCAATCAATTCTTCCAACTTAGGGTCATTCTGTTGAGCTTCAGAGATTTTCTCTACAATTGCAGATTGAATGAATAACTGAGATAATGAGGTAATAACTTCCTCAATCATCTTCCAATCTCTAATCATCATCAGCCGCTTCCTACTGAGAGCATCGGCTACAATATTTGCCTCGTCTGGGTGATAATTCAATTCAAAATCATAATCTTTTAAGAATTCTATCCAACGCCTATGTCTAAGATTGAGTTCCTTCTGAGAGAAAATATAATAAGGCTCTGATGGTCTATGAAGACTTGAAATTGCACTCCATATAAATAATGCTTCCATATTTTGAGCGCATGAACTACTGCTGCTAATTCAAGATCATAGCTAGGATAATTTAGCTTAGGATCCTTTAGTTGACGGGATGCATAAGCAATTACCTTACTATGCTGCATGAGCACATAATCAGTATAGATGACAAAAGCTTCAGTTCCACTAGACAGGGGAAGGACTGGAGCTGTAGTATATCTTTTCTTTAGCTCCTGGAAACTACTTTCACATTCTTCTGTCCACAAAAATCTCACCCCTTTCTAGGTTAGCTTAGTAAGAGGAGTAGTAGCGTAGCAAATCCTTCTATAAAGTGTTGATAGTACCTAGCTAGACCTAGAAAACTCCGAACTTCAGTTGGAGTCTTGGGTGTTTCTCAATTAAGTATAGCTTGAATCTTGTCCGAATCAACAGCTACACCTTCTTTAGAAATAATATGGCCAAGGAATTGAATTTATTGTAACTAGAACTCACACTTGCAGAATTTGGCATATGGTTTGTGAGTTTTGAGAGTTTCCAGAATAATCTTCAGATGTTCCTTATGTGCTTCCACAATAGGAGAATATATCAGGACTTCATCCATAAATACTACTACAAAATGATCCAAGTATGGTTTGAATACCTGGTTCATTAAATCCATAAAGGTTGCAGGGGCATTGGTTAAACCAAAAGGCATGACTAGAAATTCATAGTGCCCGTACATGGTTCAAAATGTTGTTTTGGGAATATCTTCTTCTTTAATCCTTAATTGATGATATCCTGATCGAAGATATATCTTTGAAAATATGGTAGCACCTTGTAATTGATTAAATAGATCATCAATTCACGGCAGGGGATATCGATTCTTGATAGTGACTTGATTCAACTTCCGATAATCTACACAGAGCCGCAAAGATCCATCCTTCTTTCTAACAAATAGAACAGGTGCACCCCATGGAGGCACACTAGGACGAATAAACCCTTTGTCTAGTAATTCTTAAAGCTACTTCTTTAACTCTGCCACCTCAGCAGGTGTCATACGATAGGAAACCTTAGAGATGGGCACTGCGCTTGGGAGAAGCTCAATTGAGAATTAGATCTCCCTTACTGGCAGCAGGCCTGGTAATTCATTTGCAAAGACATCTGGATATTCTCTAACTACTTCAATGTCAGAAATAGAGAGGCCTTTCTTTCCGTTTGGAATAGAAACTACACTGACTAAGTGAGCTGAACAACTTTTGTCAATGCAGTGTCCTACCTTAAGTGCTGAGATTATTTGTTTTCCACGTTTGGGGAGTTTAAGAGAGAACTCTTCTTTCCCTAGAATTCTAAAAAGAATATTTTTCATTCGGCAATCTAGCATAGCATGGTGTTGTTCTTAAGCACATGTAACTGTGTGGAGAGTGGCCTACCCTCGATCTCTACTTTAAGAGAGGTAATGCACTTTTGGGATTGGAGAACTCCTCCAGGAGTGAAAACAGTCATAAGGACTGGAGTTTCAACTAGATCAATCTTATCAGGTAATGGCTGTATGAATTCTTTTGAAATGAAGAAATGTGTAGCACCAATATCAAAAAGAACTCGAGCTTAAGTATCGGCTATAAGAACCATACCTTTAGTGACGTTCTCAATAGCCCCCATATCTTTCCGAGTCAAGGCAAAAACACGAGCTAGTGTCCCTAATTTGGTCGGAACTATTGGCTGCGTTGATGCTGATGCTTGCATAGGAGTGGTTCTAACCTTGGGATAGTGCTTCATAATATGTCCGGTCTCCCCACAACAAAAACATTGACCGGATCCCGACTGTAACGACCCGCCACCCTATAATCGGGGATCCGATTACTAAATGGGTACCAAATCATTAATTTGGGACCAAACCAGGATCTAGTAAGTCTGGGAAATAAATAATAAACTAAGCTAAACATTCACATCGCATTGACTTGAAATAAAAGTGCAGGAATTAAAATTGTTACAATGCGACTCGATACAGCAAATAATTACATATTCCAACTGAAAAGAAATAATTGAACATACAGGCCAGAAATGAATAACAACTACATCGGGGCATACCCCGGAACAACTGCCGAAGACGCACAACGCACGGCCGCACACGCTGCTCTAAGTCTGCTGGGAGTCCTCACCTGAAAACCGCAGGGGTGAGTCTCAAGACAAGACTTAGTAGGGATCCTTCGATCCCCACTGCCCACGCACACACCCACAAGTGTAAAGTACAGCTAACAGAAAAGTAACAAGTGTAGTGGCAGGTACAATATCTAATTCTCTACGTGAGAACACATGCAGTCGAAATATAATAATCATGCACATTCTAAATCAACCGTTAGAAAACCCACAACTGCCGTCTCGATAGAACTCGCCAACCGTACAAACAACGGTGAGAAAAACCTCGACCCGCTGAGACCAAGGAGTAGCCCCTCGGATAGCACGCTCACTACTCCGGCCCAACTGGCTCAGGTGACTACCCCTTCCCTCAGCATGAGTGACTCTCCGAATGTACCACTCCGACACCGGTACTAGCTGACCCTGGGGTTCACCAGGTGACCCTCTCTCACTAGGCGTCACCCCGCCCACGCCCCCATCGGCGCTGTGCTCACGCCCCCACCAGTACAGGGTGATAAAGCGCTACAATGTCACTCCAGGTCCACAGTAACACAAAACCCAGCACAGTACGATCCGGTCACGTGAAAAGTCCGCGATCGCACAACACACAAGGTAGCACCATCCGATCATGCAGAATCCATCTCTACAGCGTCCACCAAAACATGCACTAACCATCAATCTAGCAGTATGAACACGTTTTACTGGCATGAATTAGTGAGATTCTGTCTTGAATCGCGTCGACCGAGGTCGACGCCATTCAAGCTCCATGTATAGGTTCATATAAATCAATCTTCAGAATCTGGCCTTAAAAGGCGTCGACACCAGTGGTCGCCTTTTAAAAGGCGTCGACATCCTCAGACGCCATTCAACACGGAAATCCGGAAATTCCAAGGCCTTATACTCAGGGGATTTTCTGCCTTAAAAGGCGTCGTGGGTGCCTGACGCCATTCAAAAATGCGTCGTTCACCCATGACGTCTTTTAAGCTCTGAATTCCCGACCTGGCAGACTGTCGGTCAGGCGATTCCTGTCTAAAAGGCGTCGTGATGGCCCGACGCCCTTCAAAAAGGCGTCGTCCATGCACGACGTCTTTCAAGCCCAGGAGCCAGGATCGCCCTAAGCCCGAGGGCTCCCTTTTCAACTCCAAAGAACCCCAAAAATCATCAAAAATGGAGGGAAACGAGGAGCAATACAATCTATAGGCAAACACCCCCATAGAGATCCTAAACATGCTCATTCTAACCCCCCAAAACCGAAGATCTACCACATGTATAACGAGGAAAACATGATTTTAAACACAACGCTATGGGGAACGTCACCCTACAGGACACTCGAACGCCTCCGAGCTTCAAGCCGTCCGCCTGTCTCGCCCCACGCCGCCGCCGGTACCGCCGAGGTCGTCCTAGCCCCACCGTGACGTCGGCCGCCGTCCGGAGAGCAGAACGCCGCAGTGGAAGTGGAGGTGGTAGGGGTAGGAGCCAAGTAGAGGATGGAGTGGAGGGAGAGGCGAAATGGTGTGAGGAAAAGAGGGAGGAGGAAGAAATCGCCGCCGGTCGCCGGAGGAGAGAAGGAGAGTAGGAGAAAATGAGGGAAAGAAGGAGGGCTCGCGGGGTTAACCAGAGACTGGCTAAAACGCGTCGACATCTACGGACGCCTATCAGGTGACATGACGGCCGCTCTGACAGATTCTGAAACGCGTCGTCCTACACAGACGCCATTCAGACAACTTGTCAGGGCCGTACTCTGACACACCCAGAGTCGCAGTCTGAAAGGCGTCGACCCACACGGACGCCGTTCAGACGACCTGACAGGGCCGTACTCTCGCGGCCCAAGGTCAGTCCACGTGGCACCCACATGGCAGAACCTGAAACGCGTCTGCCAAGGTGGACGCCGTTCAAAACGCGTCTGGAGGTCCTGACGCGATTCGACTCAGAACCTCCGCCCCTCACTAGGACTAGAACAACGGGGTCCGACCCGAAATCCGGATCCGAAAGCCTCGATCCTTACACCGACAGACATTCAATACCTTCGTGTCTTTTTCCACATTTCTGACATAGAGGGTAGGAGTGAAATCGATCAGATGTAGTTGTAGTCATTATCGGCATCTTCGGAGACGCAGTCTTCCTCTTCTTGGGCATACAGGGAGATGCTTGCCTCTGCATAGAGGAAGGTACTTGCCTCTTAAGATTTGCCTTGCTTTCTTCTAAATAAATCTTATGTCGGCTTCTTGCCTGCACGCGGCTTCAATCTTCTATGAAGCTAAATTTGTGTGTGACCAGCTTAGTGTGTAATATGGGTTTTATCCCTATTAAAAAAAAATTTAGTTTCCAACGTTCATTAAGGCACATGTGAGGTGAGAATTTGGCCAACTCAGAAAATCTGGCTTCATACTCCACGATTGACATAGTGCATCGGGTCAGGGACAGAAACTCCTATATCATTTTATCTTGAATTTGTTGTGGAAAAAACTTAGCCTTGAAGGCTATCAAAAATTCTTCCCACGTTACCCCTCCTTCTCTTCTAGCAAACTTTGTGCGGAGGGTAGAAGACCACCATGTGTCCGCCCGATCCTGTAACATGTAACTTCCTATATTTACTTTATCAGTATTTGGGCAACGGATGACACGAAAGATCTTTTCGATCTCTCGTATCCAACTTTCAGCTATCAAGGGTCGCTATTCCCCTTAAAAATAGGAGGCCACATGTAACGACCCGCCATCCTATGACCGGGACCCGGTCACTAAATGGATGTCGGCCCATTAACTACGGGCTCGCACCCGGATCTCACACAACACATCTGGAGGAGTAAGTGCTAAACAGAGCTAAATATAACAATCTCACGGACTACAAAGGTAAACAAGTGCGCAGGGAAAGTAACAATGTCCGTATACAGTCCAACAATAATTACATGTCCAACAATTATATAAGTACAGACAGAAGGAAAGTACAACAACATCGGGGCATACCCCGGAACTAAGACAGCTGCTGGTCCGCACACCGAGAAGACACCACGCTTCCGCTCGCCACGAGGTCCACACCTGAAACCGCAGGGAGTGAGCCACACCAGAACTGGGCTCAGTAGGGATCATCCGATCCCCTGCCTCCCACTCACACACCCACAAGTGAAGCAACAGTAATATATAGAACAGTCAAGTAGAGCAGTAAACACAACAGGCAACCCCGGTACGAAACGTACGACAGACAGTGTAGCAGGAACAACGCTGAGTAACCCGAAGAACCCAACACAGAGTCACGTCTCACGACCGAAGTCCACAAGGCGACTAAACCACACAGTCGACCGAAGTCAAACGTCGCCTCCCAACACTACCACCAGTGCTCACGCCTGTCCACCCCTACAGCGTTCCGGAGCACTGTAGGGTGAGGCAGTGAGCTGAACTAGGACTAGCTGGACTCAGTGTACCGCCACTGCCAGCTACGTGTGCACACAAGCAGTCTAGACTACTGTCCTACCACCGGATTGCCTCCACGCTAGGCCTCAGCGCTTTCCTGGAGGGTCCTGGGGACCGGGAACCCCCGTCAAGCCGCAGCTATAGGAACTACCCACAGACCCAACTCTCCCGGGCTGCATCAGGCCAAGGGCTAAAGGTACCACTCGTAACCTTGATCAAAGGTCACATCAGGCCCATTGGCTAAAGGGTAAACCAACTCCCACCAGTAAAACCACCAGCTCCACAGCAAGAGACACGCCGGAAGCCGTCACAACAAGCAAGTGAAACCCCGACCCGCTGAGACCAAACAGCAACCCCTCGGATAGCACACTAGCTACTCCGGCCCGCCGGCTCAAGGTGGTTCTGCTTCCCTCAGCTAAAGGTAAAACACCACGAGCACCCCTCCTCACAGACACCATGACCCTGTCCCCACCGGTCCATGGTGACATCGGAAACCATTGTCACATCGATCCACAGTCGTATGATCACACACACACATATAACATGCTGTCAAACCATTCGCACAGTAAACCCCAGTCTCAACGTACAGTTAAAGCACATACACACCCACAGATGATGAAATGCCAGTCATGCAGAAGTTCTCAGTCTCAGTATATAACTCAAAGCATGCATTAGAACCATCCCACCGTGAAACATACATCAAATACCCCAAGTTAACCATTCCTGGCTTGAATCGCGTCGACCGAGGTCGACGCCATTCAATCCCCACAGACGGGTTTATTAAAAGACCAGAATAACCCTTAAAACGCGTCCGCCGATGAAGTCGCCTATTAAAACGCGTCTGGATGGCCCGACGCCATTCAACCCCGAAATCCAGAACACATAATCATTAAGCGGGGGCAAATCCTGCCTAAATGGCGTCATGGTGACTCGACGTCCTTCAGAAAGGCGTCGATCACCCATGACGTCATTTAGCCCAGCACCCCTAACCTCTGAAACTCAAACAGGGGGATTTCTGCCCTGAAACGCGTCGCACTTAACCGACGTCCTTCTAAAAGACGTCGACCAGGGACGACGCCTTTAAGCGCCAGGAACCAGGTTCCCTGGTTCGAACCGAGGGTTCCTCCATTGAACCCCAAGCACCCCGAAAACCCCAAAACAAGAGGGAGAGGAAGGAGAACTCAACTACCACATGTATACGCCGAATCCTACGATCACAAGCACGCCAATTCCCACAAGAAAACCCCCTAAACATGCTCATTCTAGCCCCAAATACATCACGTCACGCCGAGAATCACACGAACGTCACAAGCAAGGTTCGTCCCCCTACCGATTCTTGAACTCCACCAAGCTCCTCGCCGCCGACCCGTCTCGCCCCACGCCGCCGCCGGTACCTTCGGGGACGCCGCCACTCCGCCGGGACGTCGGCCGCCGTCCGGAGAGTGGAACACTGCGAAGGAAGTGGTGGAGGTAGAGGTGAGAGGTAAGGTGGTGTTGGAGTGGTGGAAGAGGAAGAAGAGCGTCGGAGAGGGCGAGGAGAGAGAGAGTGAAGGTGAGAATGAGGGAAAGAAGGGGAGGCTCGCGGGGTCTATCCGAAACAAGATAAAACGCGTCGATCGAGGCAGACGCCTATCAGTCTGACAGGACAGCCGTACAGACACCGCTCTGAAACGCGTCGCCCACCGTGGACGCCGTTTAGACGATGTGACAGGCCGTACTGACAACGCCCTGGCGCCATGCCCTGACATTACAGATGTCGCAGTCTGAAACGCGTCGACCCACCTGGACGCCGTTCAGACAAATCTGACAGGGCCGTACTCTCGCGGCTCGAAAACCCGCCCACGTGGCGCACACGTGGCACAACACCCAGGATCCTAAATGGCGTCCACGCACCCTGACGCCTTTTGAAAGGCGTCGACGAGAGCTGACGCCATTCAGCCAGAAATCACAAGACCCCACAGGGTCCAAACCAGGGGATCCGGCCCGATCCCGACCCGAACACAGAACCCGAAATCTCGGTCATTACACCACATCTTCTTAAATCACTCCATAGCGATCGCTCCTGTATGGCCTCCCTAGTCTACAGAGTTCTGGTGTTGTTGGGTAGCATGGAGAAATCCATGGAAAATCTGCACAGTGGCTCCTATGATGATGGTGAAGGAACATGTGTAGTATTCTGGGGCTCTAAACTGACCCTTCCTCCCCTAGGCATCCTCCCACGCTCGTTAGTCACCGTAACCAATAGGATAAGTTATTTGGTTAGTCTGAGTTTAGCTAGGTCTGGCCTCCTAATTCTACTACTCCGAGACTTGTGTACAAGCTTTTAGTGCTCATCCTTAACCTTGCTCTGATACCACGATCTGTAACTAACCGAAGGGACCCGTTAATAGCGGGAACAACCCGAACATGTCTTGTAGTTAAGGTTGAGCACTTTGCATGTAAATAGACAAACGGTTGATCATAAGTCACAAAACTCTTATATTGATGTCATATATAATACACATCGCAATACGTCAAGTCTAGGAGTACAACTTGTAAATTAAATAGGGACTGGACTTACAAAAACAAGCTCTGCTCAACTAAACTAAGATTGTAGAGATTCCACGATTTCCCCAGGAAGGTCCTCTCCTGAAAGGGAGTTAAATAGTGTGGTGAGTGCACCGACTCAGCAAGCACATGATACCACTACATGGCTTATATATATATATAATGAAAAGACAACATGATAATACCATATAATCATGTCATGATAGAACATAACATAGCAAGCTTCAGCTAACATAGGGATCATCGCATAACATGACATAGCATGGGTATAAACATAAAGATCATGGCGTGACAACATAGCATGACATCATAGCATGGCGTGAGTATCATAAAGATGATGGCATAGTATGGCATGGTGTGAGTATAAACATAAAGATCATACATGGCATCATGGTGTGGCTTCACTTGATTATGCATAGCATCATGGCATGGTTTGGCTTGGTCATGGCTATAGACACGCTAATTTTGACATCATTTTGAATAAATTTCATATTATATAACAATGTCCCAAAATAGTCTGATATTTAATCATTAGTTAATTTTTATTATTTTACTGGATTAATTGTCTAAATGACATTGGGTTAGAAAGACATCATTTAAGTTTATTAATGAAACAAAGTTTAATTCATATTTTCAATAGAATATGAAAAATTCTAAAAGTTGTCGGCCTTCGAAGACGCCATTAAGGATTTTATTTCTATTTTGATTTTTTATTTTATTTTAATTAATTTGTTAATAAATTAAAAGACATCTGCACAACACGACGCCATTTAGGTTTCCTAAAGTGTTTATGCTTCTTTTTCCCAAGTTTATCTTAATTAAGCTAAAAGACGTCTCCCTTGGGCGACGCGTTTTAGGTAATTACAGATAATGATTAATTAACTTGTTTTTATCTGTTTCTTGGTTGGATTGGCTCCAAACTCTTTCATGTTAATTCATAAGTGACCGCGGACGTACGTGAGAGCCTTGAACTTAAGTCTATAAATACTCAAGCCCTTGGTCATTAAAAAGTTAGTGAAGAAGGAAATGTTAAGAATTCAAGAAAGAGACGACGTCCAAACGCTAAATGAGTCAAAGAAGGATCGAGGTGTTGCACGACTACTTTCAAGAGTCTTGAAAGGAGAGAAAGCTTCATCCATTCTTCATCCTTTCTTCGTCCTTTCTTCATCCTCTTCGTCCATTCAAGACCAAGGCTTCCAGGGGCCATTCAATTTCATTCTTTTATTTCTCTTGCTTTCATAATCATTAGAATCATAATTTTATAATCATTACTTCATACTATTCACACACACTCACAACATTCATAATTTTCAACCCACATGCTAAAAGAGGTTCAAAAGACTACAAAGAAAGTGAGTGATTCTGTCTAGTTGCATGATTAAAGTTCTTATTGGAATAGATTCTACACTCCATTAAGTTCTTATTAGTTTCCTTTCTTCTTCTTTATTTCTTTACAAGGTACAATCACCAAGGAGATCATCACTAAATTGATTTGGAGCAGAAAGGAAGATCCCCAAAATCAAATCCAAGCAAGAACATAAATATTAGAAGGGCTCTTTTTCTTCAGCCGGCTGAGGAGATGGAATCATTTCAACAATCTCCTAATTTCAAAATAGGTAAGCGATCATCCTTTATCTTTTGAAGCTTTTTAGTCAAAAGTTTCTGGGGATCACACTTAGTTTTAATTGGTTTTATTTATCATATAATCAACATAAAATTCATGAATTCACACATCACGATTTGAGCACTCACAGCTTTTTGGCGATCACGGTAGGACAGGTCTCGCCATCTTTTAAAACTCTTTTGTTCTTGCTTTTATCAATCGGGCACCTACGGTGCACCACGTGTGTCCCTTGGGCACGTTCTCACTGATTGGTGAGTTTTTAGTTTAATTGTTATTCCCACGTGCACCAAGTGCACACCCTTGCAGCAAGATTTTTCCCTCTCGTTGATTGTTTGAAAGTATTGTGATTGTGATATGAATGTGTGTGATTGATTGAGTTTTGTTTTGTTTGAATGATAAACCATCCTGTTAAAAATTAAAATTTCGCATGAGCTGATCATTTACTACTTTATCCTAATAAGTTGGGAGGGAATTGATCCATAAATTCCTTCTTATTTGCTGTTTCTGCGCCTTAAAGAGCATCTAGGAACAATGACGCGCTTTCGAACCGCGTCGCCGTACTACGACGCCATTTAGGCTGATATTCTTGTTGTCTGATGCCTGAGGTTCTGCAAATAAAATAAAGCTCTATTGCGAATAGCGTCAGGTTACAGCGACGCCATTCAACCAGATTTTTTGTTTTGTTCATCAGTCCTTAGATCTTTGGTTTGATTGCTATCTACCCATTACGTATCATTAGAGGCCATCTCGGCCACAGGTCATGCGCATTGGGGCTAACCCTCCCCTTCTCATAGGAACACATTTCTTGACATCTTCACCTCTCTCTGATTGGGTCAGTCCCTCGATCAGACTAGAGTGGTTGGTCTTAAAGACCTCCGTAAGTCCTCAAAATCAAGGTATTCCTCCTTGTTCATCGGGCTGGTTGTACTAATTGAAGTCCTGGTTAGATTTTCATATCGTTGTGAGAAAGAGCCTTAGAATATAACGGTGGAAACTGAATTGAAACTACGATCCTACCCGTTGAGTGAATTTGTGGTTAACAGAATCCAAACAATCCAATAAGGAATCCTAAAACAACGTCAAACATCCACTTGTTTGTCTAATCTCTGCACAACTTGCCTGCAAATCTTTGTTGAAAAATCTTATACCATGTTGCTTCGATCAGGTAGAGATTTGAGCATGGCTTCAGATGTTCTGGTTAACTACGAAGGAGATGCTAATGTCCCTCATGAATCTGATTATCATTATGAGAACGGGGGAAATGCTAATGCCCCCCGTGATCCCCATTCCTATCTACCTAAGCCTGAGGGAAACACCCATATCCCTCCTCCTGTCATTCATGATCAATACAATTCTTGCATTAATCTTCCTCCACATGTGCATGTAATGTCCAATCCCGTCTTCGTGGGAGCCATTGACCCAAATGAGCCCTCATCCACCAATCCCTCTGATCTAGTTACTTCCTTAGGGGTTCTAGCCACCCATCTGATCATCAACTGCTCGAGGCGATCCAGTCCATCTTGAAGGGAAAGATGCCCTTACATTCTGCTGAACCAAAGTCTACAGTACCCCCTGTCATTCCTCAACCTCCTCCCCAACATACTTCCTCTATTCATCAGGCCATGGAAGGCCTTCATGTTTCAACTTCCCGGCCATCTGGACCACAATTATCCTCTTCAAGACAACCGGCCAGACCGCCAACGCCAACTTACCAAAATGCCCTCGGGCATGGCAGAAGCGCTGCCGGACCACAGCCTTATTATCCACCTTGCCCCGCATATTCCAGGCAGCAGGTGTATCATGTACCACCACCACCTCCTCCCCAAGTTGATCCAACTGTTAGTTTAAGGTGGCCTACAAGCCAATCTAACAATGTAAATCTCGTTCATTTATTAATATAATGGCATAATATTCATTATGTATAAATCGCGTTAATTATCGTTTCATAATGAAGTCCGTGAATATGTGCTATGGTGATCAGATTATGATGAGATCATACTAATGAGACTGATCACTTAAACACACATATTCTTAATCGTTCCTAGTCGGAGGATATCCGAGAAGGACATCGGATATCCGGTTAGACTAGTACAGATTACTCCCGCTCATATGATGAGGGTGACTAGTCTCATAAGTCACTTGTGTGGAGACACTAAGGCGAATCTGTAGGTGCTCATTGGAGAATGAGTTCACTGAACTGATCCGACTGAATCGCTGGATGGTATTGTACCTCACTGTCAACCAGCTTGATTCAATTGTCGCAGTTGCGTGAATGGTCCTCGGACCTGTAGGTGCTTAGAATGACCGTGTGATTAACATGAAATATCTATGTTGTTTAGTGTAAACTAACCTATTAAAAACAGCAACTAAAGTGCAGTGATCGCCAGAAACTTTTAACTAAAAAGTTTCAAAAGAGATATGATCGCCTACCTTTCAAACACGGAAGATTGAGTCCTTGGTTCCCCTTCCTCAGCCGGCTGAAGAAAGAGAGCCCTTTCTTTGCTTCTTTGTTCTTGCTGTGGAATTTGAGGTTGAGGATCGTCCAGAAGTTATGCTTGATTTCCCCCTTTTGATCTCTTGTTGTTGTTGAGTGCAGCAGAGACAGAGACAAAAAATGAAGAAACAATGATGAGAATTTAAGTAGAAGCAATATCTGAACTAATCATGATGTTAAGCATATTTAAAACAGCAAACTCACTTTTTTAATGGCTTTGAAACCCCTTAGATTAAGTAAGTTTTTGAAAGATTATGCTGTGGTGTGTGTTTGCATGAAGTGAATATGAAAAATGAAACTAATGAAATGAATGCAGTAATGAAAAACTTATGCCCAATCGGTTGAAGCTTTGAAAGGATGAAGATCTTGAAAGGGACGCCGACTTCTGGAAATGGCAGCGCTTCGGCGTTACGACGTTGCTTCAATCTTCAACTCGCAATAATAATGCTCTCTTAATGGACTTCAACTCAACTTAATTCTCTTCTCTTTTTTTTTTACTCTTCAACATGCAGGGTATTTATAGGCATTTCTTGCGTTCGAGATTGACATAGAAAAATCCCGAATTTATCCATCTTAACCGACAGATAATTACTGATTAATTCATCTTTATCTGTAATTATCTAAAACGCGTCCACCATGGCTGACGCCTTTCAGATTAATTAAGATAAGGATAAATATCCGGGAAAACTTATCTTTATCTTTATTAGGTAAAACGCGTCCATCTATGTAGACGTCTTTTAGACTAATTAAGATAAGGATAAACATCCGGAGGGAAGTTAAAACCATTTAGGAAACCTAAAACGCGTCGACCTTCACAGACGCCTTTTAATTAATTAATTAATTAATTAAAATTCAAATTTAAACGTTAAAACAGGAATAAACTCTAAATCGCGTCCACGTGGGTCGACGTCTTTTAGAATTCTTCATATTTTAACTCAAATTTGAGCTAAAATCAATTCAATTGATTAACTTAAACACATCTGTTAAACCCGATACTTAAAAAGATTAATAAAAATTAATTAATGATTAATTATCAGACCATTATGAGGCATTATTGTATGATATGAAATTTACTCGAAATGACGTCAAAATTAGCGTGTCTACAGCTGCCTCACCTTGGCATCGTCTTTGCAAGGGAGTGAAATAGAATGGAATGTACTGAAAAGGTGATGCCAAGGTGTGATGAGACACGCTCTTAACATCACATGACTGGAATTTTTCTCGAAATTATCAATGAAGATAGCTCAAAGAAATCAATGGAATTAATCATGTCTGGATGAAGTAGACAAGGAAATAAAATAAAGTCGATCAACCTCCTCGGAGTGGGAAGTACCCCAGGTTGTAGACACTGTAGGTTTCATCATGGGGAGCGTTTGCCAGCCAATGTGGACGTGCTACAGCCATGATGGATCTTAAAAGAAAACAAGAATATCGGATAAAGAATCCAATCAAGGATAGAATTCCAAGGATATCTTTAAGCGAACCTCAAAGATAATCAAGATACTCAATTCGGAATGGAATATTTCATATCATGTTGAAATTATTTGATTAAATGGTCTGAAACTTAATCAGTAATTAATTCTTATTTCAATAATTTCAAAGTCCTACATGATGCATGATGGGCTAAAAGAAAAATATAAAGTCAACTAAAATATAAATTAATCAAGGATAATATTGTTAAATTGTCATTAATGAGTCAAGATACCAATTCTTGTAATCCAGTGCTAAGCCGAAGCTCGTTTATCCACGCACCGTTTTACAAAAGTGGAACCATCGTCCCCACTAATTAACAATCCAACGGCCTATCCGTGCGATTAAGAATCCTCTGGAATTATCACTGTTTTTGTTGTAGGGGAACTCAAATTCCAGTTTCATCAAAACCACAAGGTGCTTGATACACTCTAATAAATATTTAACATATAGTAATGCAAATGCAAAATAATTACATGGAAGAAGGGTAGAAATAACTGTCTTTTTAGCCACGGTCGGGACTTGAATTCCACAATGAGATTTTCTTGACATTTCCAGCTTTGCTCAGAATTTCTTGAATTTTCTGCAATCAAAATTATTAGTTCCAAACAAATATTCAATTAAAATCACAGGATTTCGGGAAAATAGCAGATTTGTTAAAACGCGTCGTGTCGCGCAGACGCCATTTAACTTTGAAACGCGTCAGGTATCCTAGACGCCTTTTACTCACAGAAACAGATTTCTGGTTGTTCTCTACCCGAACTCCAACTCTATCAATGCACATCCCTTTTCCAATCCGGAAAAGGTTTACTTAGGATCGCAATTCCTCCTATATAAACACCCTTAGGTTATTCCTAAGTAATCCTATCATAATTCAAAGATCCACAGGAGAGTTTTCTTCCAAATTTTCAAGGTTTCTTCAAGGTTTTCAAGCTTCTCAAGCTTCAAGAAGGAGAAACTCCGAAAAAGAGAGATGGATTCCTCAAACAAGAAGATGAAGATGTCTCTAGAGAAGTTTGCAGATATAGAGAATCATCTCAATGGAAGAAATCCCAATCTTCAAGTAAGTTCAATCAACTTTCTTTCATGTTCTTCATGTCTTTCATCAAACTTCATCATGCTCCTCATCATGCTTCCTTTTTTATCTTTCTTTCAGAATTACCCCATGTTTCCTGGCCCAAGAAAGTTCACGTCTCTCCCTTGGATTCGTAAACTTGCAAAAAGTGTCAAGCTTTCTATGCAAGTGTTCATATCCAAGTGGGATCTTCAAGGACTTGTAGTGCTTGCCAAGAATTACAAAAGTGCGAACGTAGACTGGGCGGCTATGGGCGCCTTGATCGAGTGGTGGCATCCCCAAACTCATACGTTCTTCTTTCAAGATTTCGAGTGCACAATCCTTCTAGAAGAGGCGGAACTTCTATTAGGTCTCCCGAAGACCAGAGATAACAGAGACAAGATAGCCTTGACAAAAGAGAGAATCACCGGTCAACAGCTATTGACATCGATCATGAAGGATCCTCAGAAGCTAAAGGATGCCTCACAAAGAAGGGGATCAATCTCGCAAAACTAGCCGAGTGGACTCTTTATGAAATTGAAGATCTAAGGGAGGATGAGGCGGAGGATGTAACAAAAGCTCTCGTTACATGCCTTGCCGGTGCCTTATTCTTTCCTGCACAGGATAACATCTTGGAAGACGACCAAATTAGTGCTATTTGCGCAATTTTCGAAGGTAAATCCATTAGCACTGCTCTCTTAGCATATCTCTACAGTGGACTTTCTGCAGCTTCTGTGGGTCGTCCTCCATATGGATGCATGCTACTCTTTGCCTTGTGGGTAGAACTTCACTTCAAATTCGAGCATAGCAAGAAAAGGCCTCTGAATCCATCTCAGATCTTCTTGAATAGTCCAATTCATTGCATTGCTAATATTGTAAAGTTCAATGAGTACATGGTCAACAAGGTTCCAAAACTCAAGACCCGAGCCGATTGGAGAGAGTATATGAAACTCATGACATCCGACATATTCGACTCGTCTCCGCTTGCTCTTGTTGGAAAACCAGTTTGGGTGCGCCGCACAGCAGGAGCAGACCTCAAGTTAATTGGAGCCACTGAGTTTGTGTTGTACAATCCACACCGGTGCCTTACTCAACTCAGCTTGGCTCGTCATGAGTTCCCTGAATTCTCTCCCACACTTCCAATCAAGAAGCGTGACTTGGAGTCCGATGAAGATTATGAAGCCATACAAATCATCATTACTCTATGGAATCTTGGCTTTAGCTATCGTGTAAGATCCTCTAAAGACAGAGATAAAGGATTGAAATTTCCTTATCTTAAAGATCTTCATGATATTCTCCCTTGAATGTCCTTTGTCTCTCTTTGATTTTGATGTAATAAAGATTGATTCCATTGAATAAAGAACGACTTTTCATGTCTTAGAATCTTTCCCCAACTTTCTGTGATGTGCACATGATTTTTCCTTAAGTAAAAACCTGATTTTTCCTGAAAATTCAACAATTCGGGTTCTGTAAAATGCAAAATGCGTCCACTCAGAAAGACGCCTTTCAAACTAAAATTATTTTCCAGAAATTCAATTTAATCCTTACTTAAAACGCGTCTACCTGTATAGACGCCTTTCAACTCTCTCTCCTACTTTTCCCAGGATTCTGCTATTAATTCCATGATTAATTCCCTGAAATGCGTCCAGTAACAAAGACGCCTTTCATGATTTTCCTGTATACGGATCTGAACAGAACCTGAAACGCGTCTACCCATGTGGACGTGTTTCAACCAATTCAAACAGCTGTCCTTTACCGCCTCAACTTATGCGCCTTAAAACGCGTCTTCCTGAGTCGACGCCTTTCACCCTTTTCGTTACAGACCCGCGAAGGCCCTCCTTTCTTCCTCACTTTCTCAAAAATTTCTTCTCTCCACCCAAGCTCCGGCGATTTCTCCGGTGATCTCTCTCAAAAACTCCTTCTCTAAAGCTATGGAACATGGCGAGAGATCAAGGAAGAAGAAGACCTTGGCCAAGAGGAGGCGAAGGCAAGAAGAAGAGGTTCCCGAGGAGGTGCCGGCGGCGTTAGCCGAGGCGGCGGCCTTCTTGGAGGAGGAACTCCCTCCACCGGCGCCCATGGCGGTGGAAGAGGAAGAGGAGGGCGACCTCCACACGGTAAGTCCCTTGTGGAATGAATGGGCAAAGAAAAGAGGGGAAGAAAGGGGTTCTTCCAAGAACCCGAAATCTGGACTTGAAAGGCGTCCAGACCAGACTAGGTGACGCCTTTCAAAAGGCGTCGCCCTTGGTCGACGTCTTTCAAGACAAATTTCGGATTTTTAAAATAGGTAGAAAATAGGTTTGAATTGCGTCAAGGTATGTGGACGTGTTTTGAAACACGTCTGTGTATGCTGACGCCTTTCAAAACAGAGTGAATTTTCCTGTTTTTTTTATTACTGACCCTATTTTTTGTTGTTTTTATTTGCAGGGAGTGATGAGGGCTAGGATCTCTTGGGACCTAGTTATAGGGGCTTACAGAGGGCTCCCGGACTTCCAAAAGGTGCGCCTGCGCCAGATGGGGTTCGGTGAGATATTAGACATCGAGCCATTTTGGCTCGATCTAGTCTTGTTACAAGCGCTCAGGGAGCGTTGGCATGCGGAAAGACGGGCTTTCCTAATGCCGTAGGGACATATGGTCCCCACCCTAGAGGATGTGGCCAGGATCACTGGCCTCCGGGTAGAGGGCCGACCGGTGAGTGGGGTGACTTACCCCGATTATCGAGGATTAGCAGAGGCTTTATTAGGGATAGAGGTATCTAGCATGGGCAGGGAGTCCAGGATGGTCCCCAGGGTAGAAGTAGAAGCTGCCCTAGGTCTAGACGAGCCCCGGCGTCGGTCTGACGAGACCCGGGAGGAGTTTAGGGACAGGCTAGCAGAGTCGTCCTCTGCCATCTACTGTAGGGACCCTAGCCAGGTAGAGGAGGTAGACCGACAGCTTAGGGTCTTTCTTGTCTTTTTCTTCGGTCGGTTGCTCTTCGGTACGAAGGGCGACCATATCCACTGTAGATTTTTGTATTTGTTAGATGATCTAGATAGCTTAGGAGAATACGCTTGGGGTGCGGCCCTCCTGGCCCACCTGTTTGCAGATCTATCCGCGGTCACTCCGGACCGCGAGACTACTGTCAGCGGCTTCTCGCCGTTCCTCCAGGTATTAAATGTTTTATTATTTATTCATGATATGCAATATGATATGATGCTTTTTCTAACTTATATGTTTATGCATGCAGGTGTGGAGCTACCATTATTTCCCGCTCGGCAGAGCGAGAATTGTTCGTCCAGATGCCGTCCCATTGGCCTGCCGTTGGCAGCCGATT
This sequence comes from Zantedeschia hybrid cultivar, assembly GCA_030544215.1. Lineage (NCBI taxonomy): Eukaryota > Viridiplantae > Streptophyta > Magnoliopsida > Alismatales > Araceae > Zantedeschia > Zantedeschia hybrid cultivar. Next base: position 31,174,971 of record JARZZO010000009.1, on the reverse strand, counting down.
GTGGACACAGCTCCGCAGCACCATCAGCTGACGGCCCTCCGCCGTCAGTTCTTGGACTATCTAGAGCTTCTGGTAAGTTTTTAGTTTATTCAATTTTATTCAATGCAATCTTTTATTGTTTAAATGCAAATTATTTATATGAATGCATCTAATCTATATGCAGGTGATCTGGCGCCCGTACCTTGGTATGGGCGAGGAGGGTCAGCCGTGGGTGACGGCTGGCAGGAGGAGGTTCGGGAGGCAAATGTGGCTACATTGCCTCAACGAAATTGAGCCCCTCCGCCTCCGGCTTGTGATGAGGACCCTGGGCCTCCACCAGGAATGGATCGACGAGGAGGTCCCGGAGGACGTCGGGAGGAGCATGAGGGGCAAGCAAGCCCTCACAGATTGGCGTGCGAAATTCCCCGAGCAGTACGAGGATTGGCACCGCCGCGGCGTACGGGTGGAGTCCCGTGCGGAGAGTAGCGAGGGCTACCTCTAGCATTACCAGGCCCATTACGCCGATCAACTTCGGCTCCTCCGACCACTCGATGTAAGTATGCATTCATGCGTCTTTAATTTTATTATTATCTTGATTTATGTTGGTGAATGAATGTATGAATGCGTGACTTGCAGGATGCACGTGATGCGGTCATCATCGACCTCCGGGCCCGCCTACATGATGCGGAGGCCCAGCTAGAACAAGTCCAAAAGGAATTGTTCGATCTGGTATGTATGCATGAATATGAATGCATGTTTTAATTAATTATTTGTTTTGGCGATTAACCACTGACAGTGTTCTTTTGGTGCAGCGAGCCGTCTACACCCAGGCGGCTCCCCCTACTTATGGAGCTTCATCTTCATCATCCGCTGCGCATGACGCTACCTTGGCTGACCTCCAGAGTCAGCTCGCTTCTGCCATCCACCGAGCTTCCCTTGTGGAGGAGGATCGGGCCACTCGAGTAAGTTCCTTCCTTTTGGCTTTCTTTTCCAAATTTGATTCTCATTACTTAATTACCTTGGACTAATAAAATCTTCTTCTACAGGTTGCTGAGCTTCAGGAGGCCCTTCGACAGAGGGATGCGGAGTTGGCAGAAGCGCGGACTTCGGCTGCTCGCATTGCTGAGTTGGAGGCTCAGGTGGCGCGCCTCTCCACTGGAGATCTGGCACGACTCCAGGTTCGCTTGGAGATCCTGACGGAGGAGAGGGACCGCGACCGTCTTCGGATGGAGAGCCTCCAAGGACGTCTGTCAGTCGCAGAGCATGAGCGCAAGATGGTGGAGGAGAGATACCAGCGAGCCCGCCAGCGGGCTATCGATCGAGGTCAGGCGAGTGCCTTTACCGCCAGCATAGCCATATCATCTGGCCAGGCAGGGCCAAGTGCGATGGGACCGCCTCCACCTCCTAGAGCTCCACCGCCAGATGCCCAGGACGAGGCCCAGAGTCAGATGGATGAGGGGGCAGGAGAGAGCCAGCCTTGAGGGCTTTTGTACTTCTTTTCTTTTTCATGTATCATGTACAAAACACTTTTGATATATACATGAAACTTTTGGGCTCCAATCTCGTGTTCTTGTGCTTATCTTGCATCCTGTACAACACTTAACAAACAGGTTAAGTATCTATTTAGGCTTAGCCCCTTGCCTGACCAAATAAATGGTCAATTAATCTTTTCCTTGAATAAATGGTCAAGGGGCATAGCCTTTATTAACAAAGGTAATAAGAATAATCAGACTTAAGCAAAATGCAACATGCAAGCAAACATATGCTCACTGAAAATAAAATGAATGAAACACACTAAATGCCACAAGCAAATGCTAATTGAAATATTTTTGTGGTTTTGAAATTTTCATTTTTGTTTGGGGTTTTGAAACATGTATTCTTTTTTTTTTAGATTTTGACAAATGTACATTTTTTTGAATTTTTGAAATATGTACTTTTTTTTGAATTTTGACTATGCAATTTTTTTGAATTTTGACATATACATTTTTTTTTTGAATTTTGACATATACATTTTTTAAATTTTGACATATACATTTTTTTTGAATTTTTGACTATGCAATTTTTTTTTGAATTTTGACATATACATTTTTTAAATTTTGACATATACATTTTTTTTGAATTTTTGACTATGCAATTTTTTTTTGAATTTTGACATATACATTTTTTTTTTGACATATACATTTTTTTTTGAATTTTGACTAAAAGACCAGTATGGTACTTAGAATCAAAAGATCATATTCATTTATTAACTTAATTTCTAAATTGTTCTTTAACAACTTAACTTAAAACCCATCGTGTTTGAACTTATGTTTCCATTCGTGATCCCATTTGATGATTTGACCCTTAGTCAATCTAAGCCATTCTTTAAGCTTGAAGTACACCTCTTTAGAAAGAAAAGAAGAATAGATTTAGAAAGCCCATGAGAAGGTTCCGGAGACTTAAAAAGATGTCCCTTTCCAACCCTAATATCTGTTGGGGTTCGGTCATTTTCTTTCCGGGGTATTTATCGACGTTGCGTTCCCTTTTGTTTCATTTCATGGCCTTGATGTAACATTTGTAGTGTATTGGCCTTTTGATTAGACATTTGCCTTGCTTTTGCTTTTCTATCATTTTCTTTCTTTTCGGGACGGATCTCCCCCATTTTTTTATGACGGCCTCCTACTAAGATGGCGGGTATTCTTGGTAGTCTATTTTAAGCCTCGTTCCGACATCATGGGCCGAGTGTAAAACAGAATTTTACTTTAAAAGGAATGATTTGTACTTTATACTTTTAGTCAAGCTTTTGATATTCTTAAGGACTTGGCATCTCTTGTTACTCACGAATCAAACGTATCAGTGTGTGCGGTAATGGGTTTGAAGTTAAATTATTCAGACTAACAAAGAAATTTGAGTTTATAAATTTTCTGATTCCACTGGTCTTTGTACCATACTGATCGACTCATTAACCTAAGGGTAGTATTTCTTAAGATGTAAACCATTCCAAGGATGATTTAGCTCTTCTCCTTCTGCATTAACCAAACGATACAACATAAGGTCCTTCCAGTTGGGTTGGAGCTTAGAACGCGGACCACCAGGTTTTACAAAAATTCTTTTAACAACTATTTCGCCGACTTTGAACTTTCGTTCAATGACTCTCTTTTGATAAAAACGTGCTAATCTGTTTTGATAAACTTTTGCATGATTAGCAGCTGACCATCTTTTCTCGTCTAAAGGTTCCAATTGAGCAAGAAGTGCTGAACGATGTTCATCAATGGAAAATTCCTTGTTCAATTGTACTCTTAATGACGGTATAAGGATCTCATATGGAACTACCGCCTCCATTCCAAATGTTAAGGAATAAGGAGTCTGCCCAGTGGGCGTGCGGATTGAAGTTCGGTAGGCCTATAGAGCCTCAACCAATTTTTCTGGCCAATCTGCGAATTTGTTAGATTTACACGTCTTTTTGATAATTTTTATCAAAGTCTTATTAGTTGCTTCTGCTTGGCCATTGCCTTGCGGATAATAAGGAGATGAATGATGCAATGCAATTTTATACCTGTTGCAGAGGTCCTTCAATTCCTGTGACACGAACTGCGGTCCGTTGTCGGTGACGATGGTACTTGGAATTCCGAATCTTGTGATGATGTTCTTCATAATGAATTTGCAGACGGTTGATGCTTTGATCTCCACGTATGCTTCAGCTTCTGCCCACTTGGTGAAGTATTCCGTTGCCGTGAGAATGAAAGATTTTTGCTTGATGCCGGAATCTGGGTTACCAAGAGGTCCAATAATGTCGAAAGCCCACATGGAGAAAGGCCATGGGGAAGAAACAGGATGGAGTGAAGATGCAGGAGAATGAATTTTATCGGCGTGAAGTTGACACTTGGCACACCTACGGACATATCCTACACAATCTTCTTCTATGGTTGGCCAATAAAATCCTTGTCTAAGGATCTTCTTTGCTAACATCTGTCCATTGACATGGCCACCACAAACTCCACTATGAGCTCCTTCCATAACCTTCCAAAGCTCATCCTCGTCTAAACATCTCAGAAGAACTCCATCAAAACCTCTTTTGTATAATGCTCCCCCAACTAGGGTGTATCGTCGAGCAACTCTCCTGATAGCTCTCTTTTCCTCAGTTTTAGCTTCTTCAGTATACGATTGATCTTCACAATATTTTGCAATTTCATAATACCATGGCTTCTGTTCATCATCCATCTCTTCTAACAGCTCCAACAACATGATTTCTCTTTTCTCCACAATATTCCCATCCTTGAATTTCTTCAGCAACTTCTCCTTAGTTCTAAGAAATGAAGGATCTTTCACGGCGGGTAAAAGACGCCTATGAACTATGATTGATTCAGATTGCTTGCTGATAGGAAAATCAAGGGAAGATGCAAGTGAAGCTAGAGCGTCAGCTAAGATGTTTTGATTTCTAGGAACATGGACAAAGATCAATTTTGTGAAAAGCTTTGAGTAAGCAGAAGTAAGTTCTTGATATGGCTTGAGCTTGGGATCAAGAGTTCGATACTTAGTCAGCACTTGGCGAAGAATTAATTGGCTATCACCTACAATCCTGAGTTTAGTGACACCATGAAAATGAGCAGCCTCGAGACCAGCAAGAAGTGCCTCGTATTCAGCTATGTTGTTGGTGACTGGAAAATCAAGCTGAAAGGCTTGTGGAATGGTGACACCTTCAGGTGATAACAGAACGATCCCAATACCCTTTCCATGAGAATTCAGAGCTCCGTCAAAATGCAGAGTCCACATATCGTCTCTGATTTGATTTACGGACATCAGTTCTTCATCCGGAAACTCTGATCGCACTGGATCAAATCGAGGAAGGGGATGATGAGCGAGATGTTCTGCTATGGCATAGCCCTTGATCGCTTTCTGTTGAATGTAAATGATATCGAATTGAGATAGAAAGCTTTGCCATCGCGCTAACCTATCAGTAAGAACAGATTTCTCCAGAAGGAACTTAATCGGATTCATCCTAGCGATGAGATGGACTTCATGGGCCAGAAAATAATGCTTTAATTTCTGAACAACCCAAACCAATGCTGCACATGTTTTTTCCATCGCCGTATATCTCTGTTCAGCGGGATTGAGAAGTTTAGAGAGATAATAGGCTGCCCTCTCTTTTCCTTCTTCATCCTCTTGTGCTAGGACAGCCCCCACTGCATCATCCAGGACAGAAATATAAAGTATCAATGGTTTTCCTGGAGATGGTGGTCTCAAAACAGGAGGGCTTGCCAAATAGTCCTTTAATCCATCAAATGCCTCCTGACACTTATCGTCCCAATTGAATTTGACTCCTGGCTTAGTAAGCTCGTAAAACGGCTTACATCTTTGTGAGTGCTGGGAGACAAAACGGCGAATAAATTGTAACCTCCCGATTAATCCTCTTAACTCTTTCAAGTTTTTGGGAGGTGGCATTTCTCTGATAGCCTTCGCCTTATTGGGATCGATCTCAATTCCCCGTTTGCTGACAATGAATCCAAGCAATTTCCCTGAAGATACCCCGAATACACATTTCTTGGGGTTCATCTTCAACTGATATTCTCTCGATCTCTCTAATACCCTTGCCAAAACTTTGGCATGCTCAGCCTTCGTTTTAGACTTAACCAATAAGTCATCCACATACACTTCCAAATCTATATGCATCATGTCATGAAATATTGCCATCATGGCCCTTTGATAAGTGGCTCCAGCGTTCTTCAATCCAAATGGCATGACGACATAACAATATGTTCCCCAAGGTGTAGTGAATGAAGTCTTCTCTTGATCCTCTTCTGCCAGCTTAATCTGGTTGTATCCTGAAAATCCATCCATAAACGATAACGTCTCATAGCCAGCAGTGTTATCGATGAGTACATCAATATGAGGCAATGGAAAATCGTCTTTAGGACACGCCCGGTTCAGATCGCGGAAGTCAATGCAAATTCTGACCTTCCCGTCCTTTTTCATAACCGGGACTATATTGGCCACCCATTGTGGATAAAGGACAACTCTAATAAATTTGGCTTTGTGTAATTTGTCGACCTCTTCCTTCATCTTTAAAGCCATTTGCGGGTGGAATCGCCTTAATTTCTGCTTGACCGGATTAGCTCCATCTTTTAATGTTAGCCTGTGTTCAACTAAAGATGAGTCTAACCCCGGCATATCCTCGTAACTCCAGGCGAAAGTGTCCTTATAATCCTTAAGCACTTGTACCATTGCCTTCTCATCCTCTGTAGAAAGATTTTTACTGACGAGGACAACCTTAGGTTCGTCTTCAGTCCCTAAGTTTATTTCTTTGGTGGGCTCTTCTACGGCAGCTGAAGGTTCATCAAATCTCTTCACTCCACTGGCATACGCCTCAGCTGCGTCCTCATCATCTTCCTCATCTTCAACAATGGGGTCCTTTTCATGTACTAACTCATATACCCCGTACCCATCATTGACTGACTCATCATCTGTACAATCTTCTGGCATCTGAATTGGATCTTCTAAAAGCTGAGGGATTAAAGAGCAAAAGGAACATTTATCAGCCAAATCCTGGAGGTATCTTTCTGGAATTTGCCTATCCTTAGGCTTCCTAGACTTCCTAACCTGACTAACCTGCCTAAAACTAGACTTCCTAATTTCACTAAACTGCCTATCATAACCTAAGGAAGATGAAGCAGGATGACAATCCTGGGATACAAGTGGAAATACAGGGGAATCCTCCCGTGGGGAGGGACAGAGTAGATCTAGGAGAGAATCTTGACCGACGGACCCGCGCGGTGGGGTGTAATCGGACAAGTAAGATGTTTCCTCGATAATGATTTGGGAAGAATTTGTTGCCAAATTGGCGTTTTTTTTTGGACAATGAAAGAATTAAACATAAAACAGGAATGAATACAAATGGGAGGAGAATCGGACGGAGGAAGTGGCACCAAGGCCAGAGGATTAGGGGGATCATATAGCAATATGTCCCAGATTAGATCATACATCCTCTCTAGGTCGAGAGGAGGTTGTGGAATAAAGTCCCGAGGGGACAGAGTTATCATAACGGGCGGAGCCCGTGGAATATCTTCAATTATGACCCGCAACCAAGTCGGGGTCAAGAGTAGTGTACGAAAAAGAGTATGGAGCATGAAGACATGTGAAGGATATGTCCCCCTCCAGAGCAGATCTGTTGTATAACTAGCTTCATAGGGGTCATCTGGCTCCCCTTCATCAGTTTGTTCGGACAGCAGTATCCGCTTGTCAAAGATTACGCCAGGGCTCTCAATTAGCTCGTCGATCTGCGGTGGCCACTTGGGTTCTGCAGGATCCAGAAATAGTCTGTTCAGTGCTATGTATAGGTCCCTCAGGTCGAACCACCTGTACCATTCGCATTCGGGGTCATGGAATTTTCTCCTCTTCATAGGCCGCAGAGCCTCCAAAGATTGGTACGTAAGTAGTTTGGAACAATGTCTGGCCAAATCCCTCCCATATATGTCATGGAAGTCAAAACAGGAAGTAATGACCACCGTGTTGTCGTGACTAAGTATGGGTCCTTTCACAAAATGTGTATATAGAGTCCATGTTAAGGGATCTCGGCCTTCTTTCAGTGGTGTGGACATTGTTTCCAAGATTTCTTGACCATCTTCTTGCTGAACCCTGTCTTGCTTTAGTTTCCTCGGCCTATAGCCCAGACCGCTTCCAGGTACTGCCCGATGATCTTTAACAGGAGTGGTCCTGCCTTGCAACTGTGTGCCCAGACCTTTCCCAAGCTTGTAGCCGTTCTTCATCATGATTCTCCATCCCGGGGTACTCATGCACTTCCCCCTTTTGATAGCATTTAATGGGTATGGAGAAATGGTAGCGGCTTTCAAAGGATCAGCCACTGGACGGTAGACCTGTAATACCGACAGAAAAGGTTGTCGGCCAGGTAAAGCAGCAGATTTAATATTCAATGTATGAGTAGCAGCAAGGATCGGCATGCTCGTCACTTTAATAATTCGTCCTTTGTAAGGGAATTTGAGGCATTGGTGATTCGTAGAAGGAATCGCCTCAAGAGTTTTGATATAAGGACGTCCCAGAATGGCATTTATGGAAGGGTCGATTTCTAGAATATGAAATTCGACCTCCGCATGACTTACTGGACCAAGCTCCACCTTTAAATAAACCATTCCCAGAGGGGAACGGGTAGAATTGTCATATGCCGTAATTGAGATGGGGCTAGGCAGCCATTTCTCCTTGGGCACACCGCATAGCTCCAGGGTCTTCGGAGGTAAAACGTTAATTGAAGCCCCTGTATCAACCAGGCATGCATCCACGGCCTTTTTGCAGATATTGACCGTGATGCTCAGAGCCATGCTTCTAGCGGCTGGCGGTGCTAGTTCCGATGTGTGGAATGTAATTGAGGGCTGATCCCCCTGAGGAACTAGTAGTGCTGCAATTTTCTCTACCGGCACGTCTTCGTTGACCATCACCTTCTGTAGGTATTCCATTAAGGCTTCTTGGTGAATCTTGGACCTTTTAATCAATTCAAGTACAGTGATCCGTGCCGGTGTTCTGTCCAGATGTTTCAACAAGTCATATTGAGTGCCTGGTGCACTCTCTTCATTATGGGCTTCCTCAGTCGGCTGTGATGGGCCGTCTCTGACTGTGGACTGAGGAAAGACCTTGTTGAAAATCCTTCCACTCCGGAGCGCGTGTTCCTCGACCGTGGAGGATCCGGGTGACACCTTGAGTACCGCAGAATCGGGTGGCGTAAGCGGTGCGGAGGGTTGATGCGTAGGTGGCGGCGTTGGGTTAGGTGGTGATGGCGTAGGGTTAGGTGGTGATGGCGCAGTGCGGATTAAAGGCCTAAAGGGTTGAATGGTAGATGGGTAAGTGGTTGGCGAAGTGGGGAATGGTACGCGTAGTAGCGGTTTGGATGGTTGGGGCATATCTGGGTAGGTGGTAGTGGTAATGGGTGAAGTAGGAAATGGTATGCGTAATAGTGGCCTAGATGGTAAAAGGGGCGCGTTATTGGTTTGCGGAGGGGTATATGATGTAGGCGCAGGAGTGCGGGGCGCAATGGGTCTAAGGAAGGTGGGTAGTGGTAGTGGGTTATTGGGTGCGGGCGAATGATATGTGGGTGTGGGTAGAGGGGTAATGGTAACGGGTTGTGGTCTGGGTATGTGGATGGTGCGGCGTGGTGGTCGTTCTGCGGTACTTTGAACGTGACCCGTTGAATAAAGAGAGGAAGAGTCCTCTATCCTCCATTGTTGCCCATGACCAGCCTCAGACTGGCTGTTCGTTAGAATGGGAGCAACCTGGTTCTGGTTCTGGTGCTCCGGAAGTGGATTCTGCACTATGCCCATGTTGGGTGGTGCTGCTGCTTGTGCCGGTGGTCTTGCTTGCTGCTGCTGCTGCTGTTGCGGTCTTCTCGCCTTCAGGGCTGTTATGTATTTCTTCATTTCCTCCTAGTCTATGCCGCCCTGCTCGTTGAGATCATGAATATAATCTCTGAATTGGAAGCAGGTGTCAATGGTATGCCCAGGTTGCCTATGGAAGTAGCAATATCTGGACGTATCGGCATTTTGAGGCCAGACGGCCTTTTCCCTTGGCAAAACTAAGGCATTGGCTGCCATTAAAGCACTGAAGATATCGGCCAAGCATTCTGGGAGAGCCGGATATTCTGCCCTCTTCGGGCCTGGAGGTCTCCTCTGCTGGTTGTAGTCACCAGGAGGAGGGACATTGTGGTACGCCGGCAGTGCGCGTGGTTGGTACTGTGGCTGTTGCTGCTGCTGATACTGCTGTTGCCGTTGCGGCTGTTGCTGTAGCTGTTGCTGGTTCTGATTCTGATTCGGCTGCTGGGGCCGCTGATATTGTTGTTGGTACTGGGGGTTCTGCTGCTGTCTGTACCCTTGCTGCTGTGGCCTCTGGTACTGCTGCTGACTCCTCACGAACTGGGGTGAGTTATTGTTCACGGTACTCACTTGCTCATGAGAGAGCGTGCCCTCAGTAGTCGGACCTATGCTGGGAGAATTCGGCACTGCAGGCTTCCGAGGCGGAGACCTGCTAGGTCTATGAGGATCAAAGACGCTAGAGAATGTAGCGTCCTTGAAAGCATTCTGGCAGTACCGTGCTCTTTTATAGAGCTCTGCCATGTTAGTCAAATTGTTCAAGGAGAGGACGAGCTTGAACTGGGGGGTGGCATTAGAAATTAACATTTTCACTTGTTCGGACTCGGACAAGTGATCCTTCACCTTTTCAGCCAGACCCCGCCACCTGTCAGCAAAACTGACAAACTCCTCATCAGGTTTCATCTTTTCTGCAATGAGGTCCGTGATAGACAAGGAGGGTGCAACTCTGTCCTGGTATCGTTGAATGAATTTGCGTGAAACGATACCGTAATCTTCTACTTCTGAGGGTTCCAAGGAAAAGAACCACTCGAGGGCTGGTCCCTCTAGAGATCTCCTGAACAAGAAGGCCAACGACCTCTTGTCGTTCTGCCAGAAAGAGGATTCATACATGAACTCCTTCAGATGTGTGAAGGGGTTACCAGTACCGTTGTACTTTCGGTACACTGGCATCTCAGAGGGTGGCAGATGGAATACTGGCAGACTCGGTAGACTGATCTCTGGCACAGCTTTGACCCCCATCATTTTCTGCAGGTTATTAAATTGCTCATCCATACGCTCCATTTTGGCCAACCGCGTTTGTGTGGTCAGATCTGCTTGAGGAGGAGGTGGAGGAGGAGGTACTTGGTAGGCCTGCTGCCTAGAGTACGTGGGGCAGGGTGGACAATAGAGGGGAGGTCCGGCAGCGCTTCCGCCATGCCCGAGGGTATTTTGATAAGCAGGCGTTTGCGGTCTAGCCGGTTGCCTAGATGATGAAAGCTGCGGCCCAGCTGGACGAGAAGTAATATGAAGGCCCTCCACGGCCTGATGGATATAAGGAGGAGGAAAAGAAGGTTGCTGAGGAATAGCAGGGGGAGCCACACGGTTCGGCTCGGCAGGCTGCATGGGTGCCTTCCCCTTCAAAATAGATTGGATCGCCTCGAACTGCTGAGGGTCCAGTCGGGAGGCAAGAACTCCTAGAGCATTAATGAGATCCGTAGGATCAGAGGATGAGGGATCATTCTGATTCATGTCCCCCTCAAGATCAGGATTAGGGATCGCATATTCATGCGGAAGAGGATCAGGATATTGATCACGTGGAGGCAAAAGAGGTGTCCGAACATTCCCATCTAGACGATACGGAATGGGGATAGAACTACGGGAGGCATCAGCATCTCTCCCACTCTCATAGTTGTATTCAGAATCGCGAGGGGCATTAGCATCTCCCTCGTAATTAACCATGGCGTCTGGAGCCACACTCAAGTCCCTACCTGATCGTAGCAACATGATGTTAGATTTCCTTTTCAAAGATTTAATCAAACAAGTTGTACAGAGATTAATCAAACAAGTTGATGCTTAACGTGATTTTAGGATTCCTTGTTGAGTTATTTGGATTGGATTAAACCACAATTTCGCTCAGGGAAAGGATCCTAGTTTCAGTTCAATTTCCACCGTTATTCTCTAGGGCTTTCTCTCACAACGCTTTCAGAATCTAACCGGGACTTCAATTGGTACAACCAGCCCGATGATCAAGGAGGAATACCTTGATTTTGGGGACTTATGGAGGTCTCAACGTCAACTTCTCTAGTCTGATCAAGGGACCAACCCAATCAGAGAGAGTTGCTGACGTCGAGTAATGTGTTCCTAAGAAGAGGAGGGTATTAGCCTCAATGCGTATGTCCTGTGGCCTGGATGGCCTATAATGCTTAGTAAGTAATGGGTAGCTAGCACTCAAAACACAGAAATCTGGAAACTGAAAAAAATTAAGAAACTGTCTGAATCGCGTCGATGGTAGTCGACGCTATTCAAAACATAACTTAATTTTTCGCAGAAGCAGATGCAGACAGCAGAGAAACTGTGAAGCCTGAAAGGCTTCTAGGGGTGTTGACGCGGTTTTGAAACGCGTCAGCTATCCTGGACGCTTTTCAGTTCGCAGAAACAATTTTTCAGGAGGATTTTCTGGGTTGAATCCTCCTCAAACAAGGTAAAAAGCAGTAAACAATCGACTCATGCAAAGTTTTTAGTTCCAGATTTTAAACAGGATGATTTACTAACTAAACAACTAGAAAAACAATCAATCACACATCATTTTTATCACAAAAACAGCTTTTTGAGTTAATCAAGGGGAGGGCAAGATCTTGCCACTGGGGTGTGCACGTGGTGCACGAGGGAAATCAATTAAACTAAACACTCACCAATTGGTGAGGACGTGTCCAGAGACACAAATGGTGCACCGTGGGTGCCCGATATGATGATAGCAAGAACAAAAAGAAACTAAAAGATGGCGAGACCAAGTCCCACCATGATCGCCAAAAAAGCTGTAGGTGCTTAGAATGACCGTGTGATTAACATGAAATATCTATGTTGTTTAGTGTAAACTAACCTATTAAAAACAGCAACTAAAGTGCAGTGATCGCCAGAAACTTTTAACTAAAAAGTTTCAAAAGAGATATGATCGCCTACCTTTCAAACGCGGAAGATTGAGTCCTTGGTTCCCCTTCCTCAGCCGGCTGAAGAAAGAGAGCCATTTCTTTGCTTCTTTGTTCTTGCTGTGGAATTTGAGGTTGAGGATCGTCTAGAAGTTATGCTTGATTTCCCCCTTTTGATCTCTTGTTGTTGTTGAGTGCAGCAGAGACAGAGACAAAAAATGAAGAAACAATGATGAGAATTTAAGTAGAAGCAATATCTGAACTAATCATGATGTTAAGCATATTTAAAACAGCAAACTCACTTTTTTAATGGCTTTGAAACCCCTTAGATTAAGTAAGTTTTTGAAAGATTATGCTGTGGTGTGTGTTTGCATGAAGTGAATATGAAAAATGAAACTAATGAAATGAATGCAGTAATGAAAAACTTATGCCCAATCGGTTGAAGCTTTGAAAGGATGAAGATCTTGAAAGGGACGCCGACTTCTGGAAATGGCAGCGCTCCGGCGTTACGACGTTGCTTCAATCTTCAACTCGCAATAATAATGCTCTCTTAATGGACTTCAACTCAACTTAATTCTCTTCTCTTTTTTTTTTACTCTTCAACATGCAGGGTATTTATAGGCATTTCTTGCGTTCGAGATTGACATAGAAAAATCCCGAATTTATCCATCTTAACCGACAGATAATTACTGATTAATTCATCTTTATCTGTAATTATCTAAAACGCGTCCACCATGGCTGACGCCTTTCAGATTAATTAAGATAAGGATAAATATCCGGGAAAACTTATCTTTATCTTTATTAGGTAAAACGCGTCCATCTATGTAGACGTCTTTTAGACTAATTAAGATAAGGATAAACATCCGGAGGGAAGTTAAAACCATTTAGGAAACCTAAAACGCGTCGACCTTCACAGACGCCTTTTAATTAATTAATTAATTAATTAAAATTCAAATTTAAACGTTAAAACAGGAATAAACTCTAAATCGCGTCCACGTGGGTCGACGTCTTTTAGAATTCTTCATATTTTAACTCAAATTTGAGCTAAAATCAATTTAATTGATTAACTTAAACACATCTGTTAAACCCGACACTTAAAAAGATTAATAAAAATTAATTAATGATTAATTATCAGACCATTATGAGGCATTGTTGTATGATATGAAATTTACTCGAAATGACGTCAAAATTAGCGTGTCTACAGGACCTGAGACACCAAGGACACCTTGGCGGTGGACTTCTGTGCTTTGACCTTGGTTTACGAATCTCTAGCCACGGGATTCTAATACGCCAAGGATCGGGTACAACGGAATACCGTCGAAGGGAATTGTGTGTCAATAAGGAATCATTCGCTCTCGATACTTAGAGAGAGAATGCTCTAGGAAGGATGCACGAAAGTCCCTGGCCAGGGCGGACGATAATATCGGGAAAGGAGTTTTCCGATATTCATCAGCGGCATCCAATCCAAGTGAGTCAACCGGCTAGGGTTTGACAGTACGCCATGTCCTGAGTTGACTCGAGAGCATTGTACGAATGAAGGATTATATCCACGTGGTAACTGTCGGCGGAAAGGTTCCAAGAGTGGGTTACTTAACCCCAAATACCTTCCGGGTTCACGCGGTGTTGCTTGGCACCCAACGTGATCGGAGGCCCGATCGAATTCGATGTGCGACATCAATTCGATTGATTAATTGATTAATAAAGGGTTATTAATTAATTAATAAAGCCAGTGAGCAGTCACTGGACTTGTTGGGCAATTAATTGGACTGGTACTTGGGCCTAGAGGGTCACACGCAAATGATTCTCAAGGCGATGGATAAATAAGTGGGTTTTATACAAATCGGGGGTTTTTATGAAAAACCGTGCGGTTAGTATAAAACATAGCGAACGGGCTGAGCAGGCCAAGCTGCTGCTAACCCTAGCCGCCCCTCCTCAGTTTCTGTCTTCCTCTGACGTCCAGGCAGATCCAGATCTGCTCCGTCGCTTCTCCGAATCCCGTTCGACGGGAAATCGTCCGCGCGTTGCGGTGATCATTGCGCCGACCGGCGGAGATTTCGTGGGCTGCGAAGAACGAGGAACTCGAGGACATCCGTCGCGGGGAGGATCGCGTGGACTTCGCTAGAGGCCGGGCGCTTGCGCGGCTTGCGGTGTCGCACCGACGGAACCGAACGGCTGCGGATTCGAATCCGCACACGGTGAGAAAAAGATAATCCGATTATCTTGTATTTAAGATCTCGAAAGGGGAACGGATCGCTGTAAATAATTTTGTTTTCCGCTGCGTAAGCGATCCGGAGAAACAGAGAAAACCCAACAGTGGTATCAGAGCCAGGTTCCACTATTTCTCGTCCCGTTTCGGTTTCCGAAATTAATTTTTCTGTGTATTATTCCATGCGTTAGTTCGTTCTTTTTGCAGGATCCGTATTCATGAGATGAACACTAATGTTAAAATAATTTGATTATTTTATTTCTGCAAATTTTTCGAAATTTTTTTTGGGGTTCTTTGTGTTCTTCGTGAGACGAAGAATAGTGCAGTTCGGAGGCTTCAATCGGATGTCCCCATGTGATGGGGAGGTGGCCAAGAATCCTGGTATGACCAGGGACCTCCCGATCATCGCTCACACCTGTGACCGGCGCTGGAGAGGGAGATGGAAATCCCCCTTCTTTTCTTCCGCATGGTTTTTGAACATAAAACCTATTTTAAAAGGGGAGTGAGGCTTGGCCTGCAACGATTTGGAGGGCCTCCAGCGGCCCTTACCGGCGCCAACGTGCGTAGCCGGCACCGGGGACGTCGCCGGCGGGTCCGGGCGGCGTCGGGCCGGCCGGCGGCGGCGCCCCATAGGCCGCTGCCTAACCTGCAAACGTAGGTTAGGGCTTCTGTGAAAGGTTGGGGAAGAAACCGGCCCGAGCCTGTTCATAGGCGGGACCGGACCGGCTGGACCGGCCGGCTGGGCGAGCCAGGGCCGCCTGGGCCAAGGCCCGAGCCCTGGCTCGAACCCAGGGACCCTGGCTCGGGTCTCTGCCGAGCCCAAGGCCTGTTATTGGACCGAGCCAGTTGGCTCTATTGGGCTGAGCCCATTTGCCCTCAAATTATAAATTAAACCCCAATTAAAACCCCAATGCCCATATAAAATAAAATTGGAAATAAGTTTTAAAATTCAAAAACTGTTTTGAAATTTAAAATTTATTATTCAATTATTTTATTTAAATGGACTTAATATGATTTTGAATCATATTAAACCCCTTTATTCATTGTTAGCCCATTTAAACAAATTAAAATTGGATTTTAATTTGATTCAAAATATGTTTTGAAATTTATTAATTATTATTCAGTTTTATTAAATTGGGCTTTAATGATTTTAGAATCATTATAATTAACAATTGTTGTTAGTCGATTAAAGTTAGTTATTAATTTAAGTGTTAAATTGATAGTTAACTTTAATTAGCTAATTTAAATGTTAAATTAGTATTTATCAGTTAATTAGAGTTTATTGTTAATTTTAAGTGTTAAGATTAATGATTAATTTTAAGTTAACTAATCTAAGTGTTAGATGAAAATTATTAATTAATTAATGTTGATTAATAATTTAAATGTTAAATTACTAATTAACATTAAATAACTAATCTAAGAGTTAGATTAGTAGTTAATTAATAATTAGAGTTAATTAATAATTAAAGTGTTAAATTGTTAATTAACTTTGATAGATTAATCTAAGAGTTAGATTAGTCTTTAAATAGTCTAATTGTTAGATTATTAATGGGGTTTTAAATCTAAGTGTTAGATTATTAGAATTGTTCTAATTTGCATGGAATAATCTGGAATTATTAATTTGGAGTGTGTGCGCATGTGATGTGTGTTTATTGCTTTTAAATTTAGATTTAATTGCATGTTAACTTAATAAATGAGTTTTTCGAAATTCAAATACCAATTTTGATTGGATCCCAGTTTTTTGAAAGCCAAAATTACTTATTTTGAAAACTCATTTGTTTTAGCCATGTGATGCGCTGAATCATGTGTGGAATGTTTAAAACACACCGTGGTCATGGATATGCACTTAATTTATTATTCATGTGATGAATGGTTTGTGTGGATCGTGGATGTACGAAGTTTATTAATTGTTAATAAATAGAGGTCTGCGCACCTCTCTCTCTTATACTCCGATGTATTTCTACCTCCCTCTCTCTCTTGTACTCGCCATAAGGCCTTCTTCAATTTACCCGTTAATTCTAGAATTAATGTAATATGATCGAGGCAACCGAGGAAGGAGCGAGGACGATCCACAGCTGCAACTAGGAAGGCGAAAAGATGGAGATCTCTTGCCTATGTGATTGCAGGATATCTAATGTAAATGTTATAATTAGATTGCGTGTGCGTTTGACTGATGGCTCCAGTCAATCCCACTGTGCTATCCATGACCACACTAAAGACATGTATGTGATGCATTGTTTTTCTTTTAATTATGAATCAAAGCAGGTTATAGTATTTAGTAAATATATACGATATATCTATATACTATCACCTAGGAGAGACCAAGATAAAAGTTATCTAAATACCCTCAGATAAACTCTAAGCCGTAACGCGAGTAGTTGAGAACTTACCGCGTGGTCCACCATCATTATAGTCATAGGATTCGAATCACTTTAGGCAGGTTTGTTGTGTTATCCACAAGGCCTGCTTAATTGGGAGGAGAGACTGTGGCTATGGCATTAGATGCCTATAGATCGGGGTAGAGGAACCATGTAGGTTTGTTGTGCTATCCACAAGGGCTGCATGCAAATCTATGCTCGTCGCGTAATGATGGTTAGCTTAGACCAGAATTAGTGGTTTGTTGTGCTATCCACAAGGCCATTAAATCTCTGAGGACCGAAGCTATGATCAGATATTGCAAGGAGTTGCAAGTCCCATGAGTTGGGTGCTCTCTGATTGTATTACAGTTTGTTGTGCTATCCACAAGGCTGTAGTGCAAGTCATTGAGATTCTGATTCCCACTAGGAGACTGTCGGCGTCTCCCGTTCTGTATAACTGAGGGTTATACAGTCCGTCGAAAATTAGTGGGAGTTAAACTTGAACAAAAGACCATGTCCTGTTTTAAATTTTAATAATTGAACATCTGCTAAATAGATTTTACCTATCTCCTGTAGGGAATTATGTCGTCGAATAACCCACTCCGTGGCATACTTGATGCCCTTTTGACTTACCTGATCTACTCAGATTGGTTCAGAAGCCTGAAGAATGTCTTCAGATCTGAGCGCATTGACTTTGTCCCTGGAGCTGATTCTCTTGCTGAATCGGCATTAGATGTCCCTGAAGCAGAGATGACAGCTAACGATAAAAGATCAAAGGACAAAGGCAAAGGAGTAGTGAAGGGTGACTGCTTGTATTATAAGCAGTATGATCACTGGAAGAGGAACTGCAAGGAGTTCATTCATAATAAAGCTCGTGGAAGAGTGAAGCTGTCTGAAGCTTCAGATATCTATATGATAGATATCAACTTGTCAGTTAGAGATTCCACATCTTGAGTATTAGATACCGGATGTGCTTCTCATATCTGCCATAATGTGCAGATGCTGACAAGTAAGCCCAAGCTGAGACAAGGTGAGGTGGAATTGAGGCTAGGAAACGGCGCAAAAGTTGCGGCGATTGCTGTTGGGACAGCAAACCTCAAGCTTCCATCGGGAGACACCTTACTATTAGAGGATTGTTATTATGTTCCTAGCATAATAAAGAACATCATATCAATATCTTGTTTGGACAAGATAGGATATAGGTTGACTATTGGGAATAGAAGTTGTTCGATTTATTATGGTAATAAATCAATAGCTTCGGCATCTTTAGTCAATGGTCTATATCTATTAGATGTTTCTTATTACAATCTTCAGATTGATAATGCTCTTAAGAAGAGCAAGAATTGTGTGAACCAAGCCTACATGTGGCATTGTAGACTTGGGCACATTGGCGAAAGCAGGTTGCAAAAGTTGCACAAGCATGGTTACTTAACAACATTCGATTATGAATCGTTTGCAACATGCGAATCCTGCCTTATGGGAAAGATGGCAAAATCTCCATTTAGTGGACATGGAGAACGTGCCAAGGACATTTTGGAACTAATACATTTGGATGTATGTGGTCCAATGTCCACCCATGCCGAAGGTGGCTTTTCATAAAGATAATGGTATCCTTTCTCAGCTGACCCCTCCATATACACCACAGATGAATGGTGTATCAGAAAGGAGGAATCGCACCTTGTTGGACATGGTGCGATCCATAATGAGCTTTTCAAGATTACCAGTGTCCCTCTGGGGGTATGTTCTAGAGTCAACAGCATACCTACTGAACAGAGTACCCAGCAAGTCTGTGGCCTCTACTCCATATGAGATATGGAAAGGCAGGAAACCAGAATTTAAACATGTTAAAGTCTGGGGTTGTCCTGCTTATGTAAAGAGGCATGATCCAGACAAACTGGAATCACGAACTGATAAATGCGGGTTTCTGGGATATCTAAAGGAAACCTTTGGATACTATTTTTACCATCCTGGTGAACAAAAGGTGTTTGTCGCCAGGAAAGCTGTATTCCTGGAAGAGGAATACCTTATCCAGGAGAACAGTGGGAGTAAAATAGTACTGGAAGAGGTTCCAGATCCCCAAACAGCTGCATTATCATCAGATGAGATGTCAGTTCCTGAATCTGTTCAGGTACATACAGATAAGCCTCGCAGACCGGGTAGAGTACCTAAACTACCCGAACGATATGTGGGACATATTGCTGAAGGTATGTCTAAGGTACACTATAATGAGGATGATGATCCGAAAACCTACCAGGAGGCCATAGAAGGCCCAGAAGCTGAGAAATGGCGAGAAGCCATGAACTCAGAAATCCAGTCCATATACACCAACCAAGTTTGGAACTTGGAGGACTTGCCCGAGGGTATTGTACCCATCGGTTGCAAGTGGATCTTTAAAAGAAAGATCGGTGCTGATGGACGGATCGACACTTATAAGGCAAGGTTGGTGGCAAAGGGATATCATCAAAGGCAAGGAAATGACTATGACGAGACTTTCTCACAAGTTGCCATGATAAAGTCGATCAGAGTTCTACTCGCCATTGCTGCACATTTTGATTATGAAATCTGGCAGATGGATGTGAAGACTGCCTTCCTCAATGGTAACCTTGAGGAGGAGGTGTATATGATACAACCAGAAGGTTTCACATCCACAGAATCTCCAGATAAAGTGTGCAAGCTTCAGAGGTCCATTTATGGACTGAAGCAGGCTTCCCGGAGCTGGAACATAAGATTTGACGAGGCTGTCAAGTCTTATGACTTCATTAAGAATGAAGATTAGCCTTGTGTGTACAAGAAGACCAGTGGGAGTGCAGTCACTTTTCTAGTTCTTTACGTAGATGACATACTACTCATTGGGAATGATGTAGCTATGATGTCATCAGTAAAGATCTGGCTGTCGAAAAACTTCTCCATGAAGGATTTGGGAGAAGCATCCTACGTATTGGGAATACGGATCTATAGAGATAGATCAAAGGATGCTTGGAATGACCCAATCCTTGTACATAGATACCATAGTCAAAAGGTTTGGCATGGAAAATTCCAAGAGAGGTTTCATACCGATGAGACATGGAATTTATCTCTCAAAGGAGCAGTCTCCTAAGACTCCTAATGAGAGGGCATTCATGGATAGAATACCCTATGCCTCTGCCATAGGATCTATCATGTATGCCATGCTATGTACACGGCCTGATGTTGCATTTGCTCTAAGTGTTACGAGCAGATTTCAGGCTGATCCAGGCGAAGAGCACTGGAAGGCAGTGAAATGTATCCTTAAGTACTTGAGAAGAACTAAGGATATGTTCCTTGTCTATGGAGGAGGTGACTTGAAACTGCGAGGCTTTACTGACTCGATTTTCCAGTCGGATCTAGATGATAGCATGTCTATATCTAGATTCGTGTTTGCTTTGAACGGAGGTGCAGTGTGCTGGAAGAGTTCCAAGCAAGTAACCACTGCAGATTCGACGACTGAAGCTAAGCACATTGCTGCAACTGAAGCTTTCAAGGAAATAGTGTGGTTGAAGATGTTCATCACCGACCTTGACATAGTTCCCAGTATCCTTGATCATGTTCCGCTGTTGTGCGACAACAATGGGACTATTGCACAAGTGAAAGAGTCGTGGTCTCATCAGAAATCGAAAGATGTTCTGAGGCGCTTTAGTCATATCCAGAGGAGATATAGTAGTGGAAAGAGTTCCACCCGTCGACAATGTAGCAGATCCACTAACAAAGCCGTTGGCTCAAATTGTGTTTGAGCGTCACCTAGAGTCTATGGGTTTATTGTATAAAGGTGATTGGCTTTAGTCCAAGTGGGAGATTGTTAGTTTAAGGTGGCTTACAAGCCAATCTAACAATGTAAATCTCGTTCATTTATTAATATAATGGCATAATATTCATTATGTATAAATCGCGTTAATTATCGTTTCATAATGAAGTATGTGAATATGTGCTATGGTGATCAGATTATGATGAGATCATACTAATGAGACTGATCACTTAAACACACATATTCTTAATCGTTCCTTGTCGGAGGATATCCGAGAAGGACATCGGATATCCGGTTAGACTAGTACAGATTACTCCCGCTCATATGATGAGGGTGACTGGTCTCATAAGTCACTTGTGTGGAGACACTAAGGCGAATCTGTAGGTGCTCATTGGAGAATGAGTTCACTGAACTGATCCGACTGAATCGCTGGATGGTATTGTACCTCACTGTCAACCAGCTTGATTCAATTGTCGCAGTTGCGTGGATGGTCCTCGGACCTGAGACACCAAGGACACCTTGGCGGTGGACTTTTATGCTTTGACCTTGGTTTACGAATCTCTAGCCACGGGATTCTAATACGCCAAGGATCGGGTACAGCAGAATACCGTCGAAGGGAATTGTGTGTCAATAAGGAATCATTCGCTCTCGGTACTTAGAGAGAGAATGGGCTAGGAAGGATGCGCGAAAGTCCCTGGCCAGGGCGGACGATAATATCGGGAAAGGAGTTTTCCGATATTCATCAGCGGCATCCAATCCAAGTGAGTCAACCGGCTAGAGTTTGACAGTACGCCATGCCCTGAGTTGACTCGAGAGCATTGTACGAATGAAGGATTATATCCACGCGGTAACTGTCGGCGGAAAGGTTCCAAGAGTGGGTTACTTAACCCCAAATACCTTCCGGGTTCGCGCGGTGTTGCTTGGCACCCAACGTGATCGGAGGCCCGGTCGAATTCGATGTGCGACATCAATTCGATTGATTAATTGATTAATAAAGGGTTATTAATTAATTAATAAAGCCAGTGAGGAGTCACTGGGCTTGTTGGGCCATTAACTGGACTGGTACTTGGGCCTAGAGGGTCACACGCAAATGATTTTCAAGGCGATGGATAAATAAGTGGGTTTTATACAAACCGGGGGTTTTTATGAAAAACCGCGCGGTTAGTATAAAACATAGCGAACGGGCTGAGCAGGCCAAGCTGCTGCTAACCCTAGCCGCCCCTCCTCAGTTTCTGTCTTCCTCTGACGTGCAGGCAGATCCAGATCTGCTCCGTCGCTTCTCCGAATCCCGTTCGACGAGAAATCGTCCGCGCGTTGCGGCGATCATTGCGGCGACCGGCGGAGGTTTCGTGGGCTGCGAAGAACGAGGAACTCGAGGACATCCGTCGCGGGGAGGATCGCGTGGACTTCGCTAGAGGCTGGGCGCTTGCGCGGCTTGCGGTGTCGCACCGACGGAACCGAACGGCTGCGGATTCGAATCCGCACATGGTGAGAAAAAGATAATCCGATTATCTTGTATTTAAGATCTCAAAACGGGAACGGAAAGCTGTAAATAATTTTGTTTTCCGCTGCGTGAGCGATCCGGAGAAACAGAGAAAACCCAACACCAACAACTTAAGCTTTGCTCGCGAAGATGGAACGCATGGATGAGCAATTCAACAATTTCCAAAAGATGATGGGAGTCAAGGCTGCGCCTGAGATCAATCTTCCAAGTCTACCTGTGTTTTCACTTACCACCTTCAGAAATGCCAGTGTATAGGAAATGCAATGGTATAGGTAACCCCTTCACCCACCTGAAGGAGTTCATGTACTAATCCTCCTTTTGGCAGAACGACAAGAGGTCGTTGGCATTCCTGTTCAGAAAATCATTAGAGGGACCAGCCCTCGAATGGTTCTTCTCATTAGAACCCTCTAAGGTGGAGGATTACGGTATCGTATCAAAAAAAATTATTCAACGATATCAGGATAGAATCGCACCGTCTCTATCCATAACTGATCTGGTTGCTGAAAAAATGAAGTCCGATGAAGACTTCATCACATTCGTTGATAGATGGAGGAATATGGCAGAGAAAATTAAGGATCATATGTCCGAATCCGAACAGGTCAAAATGTTGGTCTCCAATGCCACCCCCCAATACAAGCTAGTCCTTGCATTGAACAATCTAACCAACATGGCGGAACTCTATGAGAGAGCACATTATTGTCAGAACGCCTTCAAGGATGCCACCCTCTCCAACGTCTTTGAACCTTACCAACCCAACATACCTCCACCTCGGAAGCCTGCCGTGCCAAACTCTCCAAGCACGGGTCCGACAACTGAGGGCACGCTCTCCCACAAGTAAGTCAGCATCAGGAACAATAATCAGCCTCAGTTCGTGAGAAACCAGCAACCACCAAACCAGCAAGGTTACAGACTTCCGAACCAACAAGGTTATAGACCTCCGAACCAGTAAGGTTATAGACCTCCGAACCAGTAGTATTAGCAACCACAGAACCAGCAGTACCAGCAGCCACCGAACCAGCAGTACCAGCAGCCACCAAACAAGCAGTACTAACAACCACAGCAGCAGTAGTACCAGCCTCCACAGCAACAGTACCAGCCGCGCGCACCGCCGGCATACTATATTGTACCTCCTCCTAGCGATTACCATCAACCAAGAAAACCTCTAGGCCCGAAAAGGGAAGCATACCCAGCACTCCCAGAATCTATATTGGACATCTTTAATGCCTTGATGGCAGCCAATGCCTTATTCTTGCCTAGAGAGAAAACAATCCGGCCCCAAACTGTCGATGCCTCCAGGTACTGTTTCTTTCATAGACAACCTAGGCACACGATAGATGCCTGCTTCCAATTCTGAGATTACATCCACGATATCAACGAACAAAGGGGCATTGACTGGGAGGATATGAGGAAATACATATCCGCCTTGAAGGCAAGAAGACCTCAGCAGCAGCAACAACAACATCAACAACAACCCCAACAACAACAACAACAACAACAGAGAGTGCCAGCACGGGCAGCAGCACCTCCGAACATGGGTATAGTATAGAACCCACTACTAGAGCATTAACATCAGAATCAGATTGCCCCCATTTTGACGAATAGCCAGTTTGAGGCTAATCGAGGGCAACAATGGAAGGTAGAGGACTCTTCCTCTATTTACTCAACAGGTCACCTCCCGAGCACCGCCGAGCAATTGCCATACTGCATTCTCCGTATACCCAAACCGCAACCCATCACCATTAAACCCATTACACCATCCACCACCACATCTCCATTAGACAACCCTCCGCAAGCCAACTATACACCTCTCCTGCCATCCAAACCACTGCTCCACATACCATTCCCCACATCACCTACCACAACCGCTTATCCCAGTACCATCCAAACCATTGCTCCGTATGCCATTCCCCACTTCACCCGCACCGACCACTTACCCCTCCACCATCCAACCCTCTAAACCCCTCATCCGCACCATGCCTTCACCAAACAACCCCGCACCTTCACCCGTTGACCAACCCCCCACACCATCTAAACCACCCACCAACCCCACGGTGCTCAAACTGTCACCTGGACCTTCCACTATTGAAGAACATATGCTCCGGAGTGAGATCTTCAACAAGGTCTTTCCTCAGTCCACGGTCAGAGATGGCCCATCACAGCTGCTAGAGGAAGTACATAATGATGAGAGTGCACCAAGCAATCAGTATGACTTGCTGAAATAATTAGACAGGACACCGGCACAAATCTCCGTGCTCGAGTTGATTAAGAGATCCAAGACCCATCAGGAACCTTTGATGGAGTACCTACAAAAATTGATGGTCAACGAAGACATGCCGGTGGAGAAAATAACTACACTATTAGTTCCTCAGGGGTATCAGCCCTCTATTTCATTCCATACTTCGGAACTAGCTGCAGCCAGAAGCATAGCTCTGAGCATTATGGTCAACATCTGCAGGAAAGCCGTGGATACATACCTGGTTGACACAGGGGCCTCAATCAATGTTCTATCACCAAAGACCCTTGAACTGTGTGGTATACCCAAGGAGAAATGGTTGCTTTCTCTAATTTTTGTTACAACCTATGACAATTATACCTGGGAATGATTTATTTGAAGGTAGAGTTAGACCCTGTTTGTCATAACGAAGTCGAGTTCTACATCTTGAAAATCGATCCATCTTTGAAGGGTATCCTTGGTTGCCCTTATATTAATTCCTTCGAGGCAATTCCCTCTACAAATCACCAATGCCTCAAATTCCTATACAAGGGACGTATTATCAAGGTCACGAGTATGCCGATTCTTGCTACCACTCATTCTTTGAATATCAGGCCGACCCCTCTACTTGGCCAACAACCTCTGTTGTCGGTATTACAGGTTTATCGTCCTATGGTTGATCCTTTAAAAGCCAGTACACTTGATTCCTATCCAATTGAAGCCATGAAACGGGGGAAGTGCATGAGTACCCCTGGTTGAAAAATTATGATGAAAGGTGGCTATCAGCCTGGAAAGGGCTTGGGCACACAATTACAGGGCAGGACTACGCCCATTAAAGACAGCCGAAGGACACCCGGTAATGGCCTAGACTATAGGCCAAGAAGAGTCAGGCATGACATCGTACAACAACAAGAAGATGAAGACGGCCAGAGGGCTTGGGAAACAATCTCCACCCCATGTAAGGAAGGTCGGGATCCCTTGACATGGACCCTGCATACACATTTTGTCAAAAGGCCCATAATCAGTCATGATAATGATAACACAGTGCTAATCACTTCCCAATTCGACCTGCATGACATGTATGGGAGGGACCTGGCCAGACACTGCTCAGAATTACAAACGTACCAGTCCTTGGAGGCTCTGCGGCCGATGAAAAGGAGAAAATTCCAAGATCTAGAATGTGAATGGTACCAATGGTTCGACCTGAGGGATCTGTATATTGCATTAAACAGATTATTCCTTGATCCTTCAGAGCCGAAGTGGCCACCGCTAATTGACGAGCTGATTGAAGGGCCTGGCGCCATTTTTGACAAGAGAATTCTGCTATCTGAGGAAACAGATGAATGGGAGCCAGATGACTCCTATAAAGCTAGTTACACTACTGATTTTCTCTGAAGAGGAACTTATCCCTCTCACATCTTCACCCTTCACACTCTATTCCGCACTCTACGCGGGTCATTACTGAAGATATCCCACGTGCTCCACCCATTATGGTTACTTTGTCCCCACGGGACCTTATTCCTCAACCTCCTCTCGACTTGGAGAGTATCTATGATTTAATCTGGGACATACTATTGTATGATCCCTCCAATCCTTTGGCTTTAGTGCCGTTTCTTCCATCTCATTCTCCTCTTCCTATTCATATCCATTCTTGTTTCATAATTAACTCCTCCTTTCTCCAAAAAAAAAGGCCAATTTGGCAACTTCTTTCTCCCAGATGCTCGTTAAGGAAACCTCGTACTTATCCGATTGTATCCCATCGCGTGGGTCATTTGGGTAAGATTCTCTTCTAGATTTGCTCTGCCCCTCCTCTCGGGTGGATTATCCTGTATTCCCCCATGTACCCTATGATTTTCATCCTTCTTCGTCCCCATTAGGTCAGGATAGGGAGTTTAGTGAAGTTAGGGAGTCTAGTTCTAGGCAAGTTAATCAGGTTAGGAAGTCTAGGAAATCTAAGGGTAGGCGAATTCCAAATAGATATCTCTAGGATCTAGCTACCAGATGCCTTTATTGCTCTATGATCCCTCAGCTGTTAGAGAATCCTGTTCAGATGTCAGAAGATTGTGAAAATGATGAGTCAGTCAATGATGGATATGGGGTGTATGAATTGATACACGAGAAAGACCCCATTACTAAAGATGAGGAAGATGACGAGGATGCAGCTGAGGCGTATGCCAGTAGAGTGAAAAGATTTGATGAACCCTCAGCTGCTGTAGAAGAGCCTACCAAAGAGATTAATCTAGGAACTGAAGACGAACCTAAGGTTGTCCTCGTCAGTAAAAATCTTTCTGAAACAGATGAGGAGGCGGTGGTCCAAGTTCTCAAAGGTTATAAGGACACTTTCGCCTGGAGCTATGAGGATATGCCAGGATTAGACTCATCACTAGTGGAACATTGATTAATATTAAAGGATGGAGCTAGGCCGGTTAAACAAAAGTTAAGGCGATTCCACCACCAAATGACTTTGAAAATGAAGGAAGGGGTCGATAAGTTGCATTAAGCCAAGTTTATTAGAGTTGTCCTCTATCCACAATGGGTGGCCAATATAGTCCATATTGAAATAAAAAAGGTCGGGAAGGTCAGATTCTGTATTGACTTTCGTGATTTAAATTGGGCATGTCCTAAAGATGACTTTCCATTGCCTCATATTGATGTACTCATCGATAATACAGCTGTTACGAAAGTCTTTCATTTATGGATGGATTCTCAGGATATAACCAAATTAAGTTGGCAGAAAATGATCAAGAGAAAACATCATTCACTACACCTTGGGGGATATATTGTTATGTCGTTATGCCTTTCGGATTGAAGAATGCTAGAGCCACTTATCAAAGGACTATGATGGCAATATTCCATGACATGATGTGTATAGATCTAGAAGTGTATGTGGATGACCTGTTAATGAAATCTAAGACTAAGGCTGAGCATGCCAAAGTTTTAGCAAGAGTTCTAGAAAGATCAAGAGAATATCAGTTAAAGATGAAATGTGTATTAGGGATATCTTCAGGGAAATTATTTTGATTCATTGTCAGCAAGCGGGGAATTGAGATCTATCCCAGTAAGGCAAAGGCTATCAGAGAAATGCCACCTCCTAAGAATTTGAAAGAGTTGAGAGGATTAATTGGAAGGTTGCAGTTTATTTGCCGATTTGTCTCCCAACATTCACAAAAGTGTAAGCTGTTTTACAGGCTTACTAAGCCGGGGTCAAATTCGATTGGGATGATAAGTGTCAGGAGGCATTTGATGGATTGAAGAATTACTTTGCAAGTCCTCCTGTTTTGAGACCACCATCTCCGGACAAACCTTTAATTCTATATATTTCTGTCCTGGATGATGTAGTGGGGGCTGTCTTAGCACAAGAAGATGAAGAAGGAAAAGAGAGAGCAGCCTACTATCTCTCTAAACTTCTTAACCCCGCAAAACAAAGATACACAGCGATGGAGAAAACATGTGCAACACTTGTATGGGTAGTTCAGAAACTGAAGTACTACTTTCTGGCTCATGAAGTTCATCTCATTGCTAGGATGAATCCTATTAAGTTTCTCCTTGAGAAATCCATCCTCACCGATAGATTAGCATGATGGCAAAGCTTTCTATCTCAATTTGATATCACTTACATTCAACATAAAGCAATCAAAGGCTATGCCATCGCAGAACGTCTTGCTCACCATCCCCTTCCTTGTTTTGATCCAATCCGATCAGAGTTTTCGGATGAGGAACTGATGTCCATAGACAGAATTAAAGACGATATGTGGACTCTGCATTCTGACGGAGCTTTGAATTCCCACGGTAAGGGTATGGGCATTGTTCTGCTGTCACCTGAAGGTGTCACCATTCTACAAACCTTTCAGCTTGACTTTCCAGTCATTAACAACATAGCTGAATACGAGGCCCTCCTTGCTGGCCTCGAGGCTGCTCATCTCCATGGTGCTACCAAACTCAGAATTGTAGGTAATAGCCAACTGATCCTTCACCAAGTACTCACTAAATATCGAACTCTTGATCTTAAGCTTAAGCCTTATCAAGAACTCACTTCGGCTTATGCTATGCTTTTCACTAAATTGATCTTCATCCATGTTGCTCAAAATCAGAACATCTTAGCTAACGTTCTAGCTTCCCTTGCATCATCCTTCGATTTTCCAATCAGCAGACAATCTGAATCGATCATTGTTCATAGGCGTCTTTCACCCGCCGTGAAAGACCCTTCTTTCCTTAGGACTAAGGAAAAGTTGTTGAAGAAGGTCCGGGATGGAGATATTGTGGAGAAGAGAGAGATAATGTTGATAGAATTACAAGAAGAGATAAATGATGAAGAAAAACCATAGCACTATGAAATTGCCAGATACTGTGAAGATCAATCATGTCCTGAAGTAGCCACAGCTGAGGAAAAAAGGGCTATCAGAAGAGTTGCTCAGAGATACACCCTGGTTGGGGGAGCACTTTATAAAAGATGTTTTGATGGAATTCTCTTGAGATGTTTAGATGAAGATGAGCTTTGGAAGATCATGGAAGGAGCTCATACTAGAGTTTGTGGTGACCATGTTAATAGACAAATGCTATCAAAGAAGATCCTTAGATAAGGATTCTATTGGCCAACCATGGAAGAAGATTGTGTAGGGTATGTTCATAGGTGTGCCAAGTGTCAACTTCACGCTGACAAGATCCACTCCCCTGCATCTTCACTCCACCCTGTTTTCTCCCCATGGCCTTTCTCCAAGTGGGCTTTCGACATTATTGGACCCCATGGTAATCCTGATTCCGACATTAAGCAAAAATCCTTCATTCTCACAGCAATGGAATACTTCACCAAGTGGGCAGAAGCCGAAGCTTACACGAAAATCAAAACATCAACCGTCTGCAAATTCATCATAAAGAACATCATCACAAGATTCGAAATTCCAAGCACCATCATCACCGACAATGGGCAACAGTTCATATTACAGGAGCTGAAGGACCTCTGCAACAAATATAAAATTGCATTGCAACATTCATCTCCTTATTATCCACAAGGCAATGGCCAAGCAGAGGCAACTAACAAGACTTTGATAAAAATCATCAAAAAGACGTGCAAATTTAATAACTTTACAGACTGGCCAGAGAAACTAATTGAGGCTCTATGGGCATACCGAACTTCAATCCGCACGCCTACTAGGCAGACTCCGTATTCCTTAACATTTGGAATGGAGGTGGTAATTCCATATGAAATCATCATACAGTCATTAAGAGTACAATTGAATAAGGAATTCTCTATTGATGAGCATCGCTCAGCACTCCTCGCTCAATTGAAACTCTTAGACGAGAAAAGATGGTCAGCTGTTAATCATGCACGAGTATATCAAAATAAATTAGCATGTTTTTATCAAAAGAAAGTCATTGAACGTAAGTTCAAAGTTGGTGAAATAGTCGTCAAAAGAATCTTTGTAAAACCTGGTGGTCCACGTTGCAAGCTCCAACCCAATTAGGAAGGACCATATGTCATATCGCATGCTTTTCCCGGTAACGCATATCACTTAATTAATGCAAAAGGGCAAGAGTTAACTCACCCCTGGAATGGTCTGTATCTTAAGAAATACTACCTTTAGGTTAGAGAGTTGATCAGCATGGTGCAAAGACCAGTGGAATTAGAAAATTTTGAAACTCAAATTCCCTTATAAGTCTGGATAATTTAATTCAAGCACACTACTACACATACTGACACGTTTGGTTCGTGAGTAACAAGAGATGTAAAGTCCGAAGGAATACCGAAAGCTTGACTAAAAGTGTAAAGTGCAAATCATTCTTCTTTTAGCAAAAATTCTATTTCTACACTTGGCCTACGATGTCAGAACGAGGCTTAGAATAGATTACTAAAAGTACCTGCCATCTTAGTAGGACGACGTCATAAAAAAAGGGGGGGGAGGTCCGTCCCATAAAAAGAAAAAAAAGAAAAGCAAAAGCAAAAGGCAAAAAGTCAAATATCAAATCAAAAGACCATTATATTAGAAATATTACACCAAGGCCATGAAATGAAAAGGGCGCGCAAGGTCGATAAGTACCCCGGAAAGAAAATGACCGAACCCCAACAGATATTAGGGTAAAGAAAGGACATCTTTCTGGGTCTCCGGAACTCTCTTGTGAGCTTTCTAAACGAATTCTTCCTTTCTTCCTAAAGAGACGTACTCCAAGCTTGAGGAACGGCTTAGATTGACTAAGGGTCAGACCATCGAATAGGATCACGAATGAAAACACAAGCTTAAGCACGATGAGTCTAAGTTAGATTATTGAAGAATAATTTAGGATTTAAATTAATAAATGAATATGTTCTTTTAAATTGACTACCATACTGGTCTTTTAGTTTACGCAATATTTCAACATCTAAAAAAAATAGATATTTCCAATTTCAAAATAATAAAAATATATATAAAATATATATTTCAAAATAAATAAATAAATATATATATATATATATATCTCAAAATTCAAAAAACTAGATATGTCAAAATCCAAAAAATATATATATATATATTCCAAAACTCAAACAAAATGAATATTTCAAAATAAAAAATTTCAAACAAAAATATTTCAATTAGCATCTGCTTGTAGCATTTGGTGTGTTTCATTCCTTTTATTTTCCAGTAAGCATCTGCCTGTTTGCATGTTGCATTTTTACTCTATTATTTCTTACAATTCAATTATTTCTTTTACCTTTGTTAATAAAGGCTTCGCCCCTTGACCCTTCTACCAAGGATAGGATCAACTAGTCGGTTACTTAACCGGGCAAGGGGCTAAGCCTGAACAAATACTTAACATGTTTGTTCGAGTAATGTATAGGGCACAAGTTGCAAGGCAAAGACACAAAGTACAAATCTGAAGACAAAAGTGTCATGTATATTATCAAAAGGAGTCGTGTCTACATATCTGAGTCAATTGTCATCAGGACTCACCAAAAAAGAAGAAAAGTACATGATAAAGCAGCCCTCACGGCTGACTCTCTCCGGCCCCCTCATCAAACTAACTTTGGGCCTCGTCTTGGGCATCCGGTGCTGGAGCTCTAGACGGTGGCGGTGGTGGGCCCATGGCACTCGGACTAGTTTGACCAGAACAGATGGCCACGCTGGCCGTAAAGGTGCTCGCCTGTCCACACTCCTGAGCCCGCTGCCGAGCACGCCGGAACCGCTCCTCGACGGTGCGTTGCTCGTGCTTGGCGATGCCCAATTGGACCCAGAGTGTAAGGATCGAGACTTTCGGATCCGGTTTTCGGGTCGGACCCTATAGTTCTAGCCCTTGTGAGGGGCGGGGGTTCTGAGTAGAATCGCGTCAGGACCTCGAGACGCGTTTTGAACGGCGTCCACCGTGGCAGACGCGTTTCAGGTTCTGCCACGTGGGTGCCACGTGGACTGACCTTGGGCCGCGAGAGTACGGCCCTGTCAGGTCGTCTGAACGGCGTCCGTGTGGGTCGACGCCTTTCAGACTACGACTCTGGGTGTGTCAGAGTACGGCCCTGACAAGTTGTCTGAATGGCGTCTGTGTAGGACGACGCGTTTCAGAATCTTGTCAGAGCGGCCGTCATGTCACCTGATAGGCGTCCGTAGATGTCGACGCGTTTTAGCCAGTCTCTGGTTAACCCCGCGAGCCCTCCTTCTTTCCCTCATTTTCTCCTACTCTCCTTCTCTCCTCCT
This sequence comes from Zantedeschia hybrid cultivar, assembly GCA_030544215.1. Classification (NCBI taxonomy): domain Eukaryota; kingdom Viridiplantae; phylum Streptophyta; class Magnoliopsida; order Alismatales; family Araceae; genus Zantedeschia; species Zantedeschia hybrid cultivar. Next base: position 31,142,823 of record JARZZO010000009.1, on the reverse strand, counting down.
CCTCCGGTGACCGGCGGCGACCCCCTCCTCCTCCCTCTTTTCCTCACACCATTTCGCCTCTCCCTCCACTCCATCCTCTACCTGGCTCCTACTGTAAGGACTGAGGTTTCGGGTTCGGTATTCGGGTCGGGATCGGGCCGGATCCCCTGGTTTGGACCCTGTGGGGTCTTGTGATTTCTGGCTGAATGGCATCAGCGCTCGTCGACGCCTTTCAAAAGGCGTCAGGGTGTGTGGACGCCATTTAGGTTTCTGGTTGTTGTGCCACGTGTGCGCCACGTGGGCAGTTTTCGGGCCGCGAGAGTACGGCCCCGGTCAGATTTGTCTGAACGGCGTCCAGGTGGGTCGACGCGTTTCAGACTGCGACATCTGCGATGTCAGGGCATGGCGCCAGAGCGTTGTCAGTACGGCCTGTCACATCGTCTGAACGGCGTCCACGGTGGGCGACGCGTTTCAGAGCGGTGTCTGTACGGCTATCCTGTCAGACTGATAGGCGTCTGCCTCGATCGACGCGTTTTAGCTGGTTTCGGAATGACCCCGCGAGCCTCCCCTTCTTTCCCTCATTCTCACCTTCCCTCTCTCTCTCCTCGCCCTCTCCGACCCCCTCTCTTCCCCTTCCCTTCCTCTTCTTCCTCTTCCAACCACTCCAACACCACCTTACCTCTCACCTCTACCTCCACCACTTCCTTCGCGGTGTTCCACTCTCCGGACGGCGGCCGACGTCCCGGCGGAGTGGCGGCGTCCTCGAGGGTACCGGCGGCGGTGTGCGGTGCGGCGGGACGGCGGCACGGAGCTTGGCGGAGTTCAAGAACCGGTAGGTGGACGAACCTTGCATGTGATGTTCGTGTGATTCTCGGTGTGACGTGATGTATTTGGGGCTAGATTGAGCATGTTTAGGGGGTTTCTTGTGGGAATGGCGGTGCTTGTGAATGTGGTTTCGTAGCGTGATTAGGGTAGTTTGGATTTCCCTTCTCCCCCTTTGGTTTTGGGGCTTTTCGGGGTGCTTGAGGTTCAAGGGAGAAACCCACGGGTTGAACCAGGAAACCTGGTTTCTGGCGGTAAATGGCGTCGTGCCTGGTCGACGCCTTTCCGAAAGACGTCGGGTCAGTACGACGCGTTTTAGGGCAGAAACCTCCCTGTTCGAGGTTTCCTGAGTTAGGGGTTCTGGCGCTAAATGACGTCATGGATGGACGACGCCTTTTGGAAGGACGTCGGGCCATCATGACGCCATTTAGGCAGGAAATGCCCCCGTTTGAGGGTTCTGCAATCTGGATTTCTGGGTTGAATGGCGTCGGGCGACCCTGACGCGTTTTAAACGGCGACTTCATTGGTGGACGCGTTTTAAGGGATAATCTGGCTTTTAATGAACCCGTCTGTGGAGCTTGAATGGCGTCGACCTCGGTCGACGCGATTCAAGACAGGAATGCTTAACTCTGATTATTTGATACATATTTCACGGTGGGATGGTTCAGATGCATGCTGTGAGTTGTATACTGAGACGGAGGACTTCTGCGTGAGTGGAATTACATCACCTGTGTGTGTGTGTGTGTGTGTGTGTGCTTTAACTATATACTGAGACTGAGGTTTACTGTGTGAATGGAATCATGTTATGAGTGTGGTTGTGTTACGCGAATGTGGATCGTGTTAACTGTGGTTTCCGTTTGTCACCATGGGCTGATGGGAGAAGGGCCATGGTGTCTGTGAGGAGGGGTGCATGTTGTGGTTTACCTTTAGCTGAGGAAAGCAGAACCACCTTGAGCCCGTCGGGCCGGAGTAGCTGGTGCGCTATCCGAGGGGTTGCTGCTTGGCCTCAGCGGGTCGGGTTTCCCTTGTTTGTCGTGACAGCTTCCGGCGTGTTTCTTGCTGTGGAGCTGGTGGTGTTACTGGTGGGAGTTGGTTTACCCCTTAGCCATTGGGCCTGATGTGACCTTTGATCAAGGTTACGAGTGGTACCCTTAGCCCTTGGCCTGATGCAGCCCGGGAGAGTTGGGTTTGCGGGTAGTTCCTATAGCTTCGGCTTGACGGGGGTTCGCCGGTCCCCAGGGCCCTCCTGGAAGCGCTGAGGCCTAGCGTGGAGGCAATCCGGTGGTAGGACAGTAGTCTAGACTGCTTGTGTGCACACGTAGCTGGCAGTGGCGGTACACTGAGTCCAGCTAGTCCTAGTTTGGCTCACTGCCTCACCCTACAGTGCCCCGGAACATTGTAGGGGTGGACAGGCGTGAGCAGTGGTGGTAGTGTTGGGAGGCGACGTTTGACTTCGGTCGACTGTGTGGTTTAGTCGCCTTGTGGACTTCGGTTGTGAGACTTGACTCTGTGTTGGGTTCTTCGAGTTGCTTAGAACTGTTCTTGCTTCACTGCTTATCGTGCGTTTCATATCTAAGTTGGGTGATATGTTTACTGCCTTACTTAAATTGCTTCATATCTGTGTTATTACACTTGTGGGTGTGTGAGTGGGAGGCAGGGGATCGGATGATCCCTACTGAGCCCAGTTCTGGTGTGGCTCACTCCCTGCGGTTTCAGGTGTGGACTTCGAGGCGCAGCGGTAGCGTGGTGTCTTCTTGGTGTGCGGACCAGCAGCTGTCTTAGTTCCCGGGGTATGCCCCGATGTTGTTGTACTTTCCTTCTGCCTGTACTTATTTAACTTGTTGGACATGTAATTATTGTTGGACTGTATACGGACATTGTTATTTTCTCCCCTGCGTACTTGTTTACCTTTGTAGTCCGTGTGATTGTTATATTTAGCCTTGTTTAGCACTTACTCCTCCAGACGTGTTGTGTGAGATCCGGGTGTGAACCCGTAGTTAATGGGCCGACATCCATTTAGTGATCGGGTCTCCGGTCATAGGATGGCGGGTCGTTACACCTACCCCTACCACCTCCACTTCCACTGCGGCGTTCTACTCTCCGGACGGCGGCCGACGTCACGGTGGGGCTAGGACGACCTCGGCGGTACCGGCGGCGGCGTGGGGCGAGACAGGCGGACGGCTTGAAGCTCGGAGGCGTTCGAGTGTCCGGTAGTGTAACGACCCGCCACCCTATAATCGGGGATCCGATTACTAAATGGGTACCGAATCATTAATTTTGGGACCAAACCAGGATCTAGTAAGTCTGGGAAATAAATAATAAACTAAGCTAAACATTCACATCGCATTGAATTTAAATAAAAGTGCAGGAATTAAAATTATTACAATGCGACTCGATACAGCAAATAATTACATTCTCCAACAGAAGGAAATAATTAAACATACAGGCCAAAGATAAATAACAACTACATCGGGGCATACCCCGGAACAACCGCTGAAGACACACCACACCCGGCCGCACACGCCGCTCTAAGTCTGCTGGGAGTCCTCACCTGAAAACCGCAGGGGTGAGTCTCAAGACAAGACTCAGTAGGGATCCTTCGATCCCCACTGCCCACGCACACACCCACAAGTGTAGAGTACAACTAACAGTAAAGTAACAAGTGTAGTGGCAGGTACGATATCTAATTCTCTACGTGAGAACACATGCGGTCGAAATATAATAATCATGCACATTCTAAGCCAACCGTTAGAAAACCCACAACAGCCGTCTCGATAGAACTCGCCGACCGTACAAACAACGGTGGGAAAAACCTCGACCCGCTGAGACCAAGGAGTAGCCCCTCGGATAGCACGCTCGCTACTCCGGCCCAACCGGCTCAGGTGACTACCCCTTCCCTCAGCATGAGTGACTCTCCGAATGTACCACTCCAACACCGATACTAGCTGATCCCGGGGTTCACCAGGTGACCCTCTCTCACTAGGCGTCACCCCGCCCACGCCCCCACCGGCGCTGTGCACGCCCCCACCAGCACAGGGTGATAAAGCGCTACAATGTCACTCCAGGTCCACAGTAACTGAAAAACCCAACACAGTGCGATCCGGTCACGTGAAAATCCCGCGATCGCTCAACACATAAAGAACCATCCGATCGTGAGGAATCTGTCTCTATCGGGTGCACTAAAACATGTGCAAACTATCTATCTAGCAATGTGAACACGTTTTACTGGCATGCATTACTGAGATTCTGTCTTGAATCGCGTCGACCGAGGTCGACGCCATTCAAGCTCCATATCCAGGTTCACATAAATCAGTCTTCAGAATCTGGCCTTAAAAGGCGTCGACCCTCATGGTCGCCTTTCAAAAGGCGTCGACATCCCCAGACGCCTTTCAACACGAAAATCCGGAATTCCCAAGGCCTTAACCAGGGTATTTCTGCGGTTAAAACGCGTCATGGATGCCCGACGCCGTTCAAAAACGCGTCGTTTACCCATGACGTCTTTCAGCCACAGAAATTCCAACCGGGCAGACTGTCTGTCAGTCAAATCCTATCTAAAAAGGCGTCGTGATGGCCCGACGCCCTTCAAAAAGGCGTCGTCCATGCACGACGTCTTTCAAGCCCAGGAACCAGGAATGCCCTAAACCCGAGGGCTCCCTTCCCACTTCCAAATAACCCCGAAAATCATTCAAACTGGAGGGAAACGAAGAGCAAGACAATTCATAGGCAAACACCCCCATAGAATTCCTAAACATGCTCATTCTAACCCCCAAAACCGAAGATCTACCACATGCATATTGAGGAAAACGTGATCTTAAACACAGTGCCACGGGGAACGTCACCCTACCGGACACTCGAACGCCTCCGAGCTTCAAGCCGTCCGCTTGTCTCGCCCCACGCCGCCGCCGGTACCGCCGAGGTCGTCCTAGCCCCACCGTGACGTCGGCCGCCGTCCGGAGAGTAGAACGCCGCAGTGGAAGTGGAGGTGGTAGGGGTAGGAGCCAGGTAGAGGATGGAGTGGAGGGAGAGGCGAAATGGTGTGAGGAAAAGAGGGAGGAGGAGGATCGCCGCCGAGTTCGCCGGAGGGAAAGAGAGAAAGGGAGAAGGAGAAAATGAGGGGAAGAAGGAGGGCTCGCGGGGTTAACCAGAGGCTGGCCAAAACGCGTCGACATGCACGGACGCCTATCAGGTGACATGACGGCTGCTCTGACAAGATTCTGAAACGCGTCGACCTTCACAGACGCCATTCAGACAACTTGTCAGGGCCGTACTCTGACACACCCAGAGTCTCAGTCTAAAAGGCCTCGACCCACACGGACGCCGTTCAGACGACCTGACAGGGCCGTACGCTCGCGGTCCAAAGTCAGTCCACGTGGCACCCACGTGGCAGAACCTGAAACGCGTCTGCCACGGTGGACGCCGTTTAAACCGAGTCTCGCGGGCTCGACGCGAAACAACACAGAGTTCCAGACCCCACTAGGGCCAGGACTATAGGGTCCGACCCCGAAAACCGAATCCGAAAACCTCAGTCCTTACATTCTCCCCCCCTTAAAAGAATTTCGTCCTCGAAATTGATTGCTAGAAATAACAAGTTCACAACAGGGATACAAGTTCACAGGGAGACTTACGAAAAAAAGATAAGGAAATTGCTCCCGCATCTCATCCTCTCGCTCCCAGGTTGCCTCACCTCCGGAGCGATACTGCCAAATCACCTTGACCAAAAGTACAATCTTGTTCCGCAAGACCTGATCTCTGCGATCCTCAATACGAACCGGATACTCTGGGAATGACAAATCCTCAGCGACCTCTAACTCTGAAAAATCCAACACATGGGACGGATCCTGAACGTACTTCCTCAGCAAGGACACATGGAACACATCGTGCACTCCTGCAAGACTGGGCGGCAAGGCCAGCTGATACGCGGTTTCCCCAATTCGAGCAAGAATGGGAAAGGGTCCAATATATCGCGGGCTCAGCTTGCCTCGCTTCCCGAATCTCATCACACCCTTAGAGGGTGAGACTCGGAGAAACACGTGGTCCCCAACTTCAAACTCAAGCGGTCTCCGTCGGATGTCAGCATAACTCTTCTGTCTGTTCTGAGCTGCGGTCAACCTCTGCCGAACCGTCCTGGCAATCTCAGCACACTGCTGCACTAACTCAGGTCCTGCTATCTGCCTCTCACCAATCTCGGACCAACATACCGGAGATCGACACGGCCGCCCATACAAAGCCTCATAAGGCGCCATGCCGATGCTAGAATGATAGCTGTTGTTGTAGGCAAACTCCACAGTGGACAAATGTTGTTCCCACGAACCTCCCCAGTCTAGGCAACACGCCCTGAGCATATCCTCCAAGGTCTGAATAGTCCTCTCCGATTGCCCGTCAGTCTCTAGATGGTAGGCCGAGCTGAAAGCCAACTGAGTGCCCAGCGCCTGCTGAAAGCTCTTCCAGAATCTGGAAGTAAACCTCGGATCTCGATCCGATACAATGGACAAGGGTATCCCGTGCAGAGATATAATCCGGTCCACGAACAACTTAGCCAGCTTGCCGACCGACCAGTCCTTCCTAATGGCTAGGAAGTGTGCCGACTTGGTCAGCCGATCAACGATAACCCAGATAGCGTCTCTCCTGCTAGGGGATGCAGGCAAACCCATTACAAAGTCCATCGTCACATGCTCCCATTTCCACTCAAGAATCGGCAAGGGCTGCAGCAACCCTCCTGGTCTCTGATGCTCGGCTTTAACCTGCTGGCATGTCATGCATCTAGCCACATACTCAGCCACATCTCTTTTCATACCGGGCCACCAGAAGTGCCTCCTCAAACAGTGATACATCTTTGTTGTCCCAGGATGCACAACATACCTTGAACGGTGCGCCTCATCAAGAACACATCTGTGCACGTCTTCCTCAGTCGGGACATAGAGTCTGCCTCTGAATCTGACGGTACCATCATCCCACAACTCAACCTCAGGCCTCTGGAGAATCTGCGGTAACTCAGCATCTGCCCTCTGAGCCTCAATCACAGCATGGTACACAGCCGGTCTCACAGTCAGGCTGACAAGCATTGCTCTATCCTCTTCACGTGGAACCCTAAAGGAGGATTCCACCACCTGCTCAAATAATTTCCACTCCCGAATCATGAGGTATGACATGACCGTCTTCCGACTCAAAGCATCTGCCACTACATTCGCCTTGCCCGGATGATAAGAAAGGTCAAAGTCATAATCCTTAATAAACTCCATCCACCTCCGCAGCCTCAGATTCAGGTCTCTCTGAGTGAACACATATTTTAAGCTCTTGTGATCTGTAAAAACTTGAAATTTTTCTCCGTATAAGTAATGCCTCAAGATCTTCAGTGCAAACACCACAGCTGCAAGCTCCAAATCATGAGTAGGATAGTTCTCTTCATGCCTCTTCAGCTGCCGAGAAGCATAAGCAACTACCCTGCCATGCTGCATAAGGACTGCTCCCAAACCTCGACGGGACGCATCTGAGTAAACCACAAATCCACCTGACCCAGATGGAAGCACCAGCACAGGGGCTGACGTGAGACGAGTTTTTAGCTCAATAAAACTCTGCTCACAATCCTCCGTCCACACAAAACGAACTCCCTTTCGAGTCAACCTCGACAAGGGGGCCGCTATCGAAGAAAATCCCTGAACAAACCGCCTGTAATATCCGGCAAGCCCCAGAAAACTCCTGATCTCAGTCACTGAAGTCGGCCTGCTCCAGTCCATCACTGCCTCTATCTTGGCTGGATCCACCGCGATGCCTTCACCAGAAATAACGTGCCCAAGGAAGTGCACCTTGTTCAGCCAAAATTCGCATTTGCTGAACTTGGCGTAAAGTTGGTGCTCTCTCAGGACCTGCAACACTGCCCGAAGATGAGCAGCGTGCTCTTCCTCAGAAGAAGAATAGATCAGAATGTCATCAACAAACACAACCACAAATTGGTCCAGATAGGTCCTGAAGACTCGGTTCATCAGGTCCATAAAGGCCGCCGGAGCATTGGTTAAGCCGAAGGGCATAACCAAAAACTCATAATGCCCATACCGAGTCCTGAAAGCTGTCTTACTAACATCCACATCCCTGATTCTCATCTGATAATACCCAGACCTCAGATCGATCTTGGAAAACACCCTCGCTGTCTGCAACTGATCCATCAAGTCATCGATCCTAGGAAGCGGGTACTTATTCTTTATTGTCACCTGGTTCAGCTGTCTATAATCAATGCACAGTCTCAAGGAACCATCCTTCTTCCTGACAAACAGAACTGGAGCACCCCAAGGAGACGTACTGGGACGAATGAAACCCTTATCCAACAACTCTTGCAACTGCGCCTTCAACTCAGCGAGTTCGGCTGGTGCCATCCGATACGGGGCCTTAGACAAGGGCGTCGTACCTGGTGCAAGCTCGATGGTAAACTCGACCTCTCGCTGAGGAGGAAGGCCTGGCAGCTCCTCAGGAAAAACATCTACGAACTCACAAACAACAGGCACCTCCCAGGGACTGGGACTAGCACAGACATCAGAAACAACGACAGAGGCTAAGAAAGCCTCGCAGCCACCAGCAAGCAACCTCCGTGCCTTAAAGGCAGAAATGAGAATACCTCGAGAAGAAAGCCTAATACCTTGGAAGAAGAAGGTCGGGATGTCCGGAATAGAGAAGCGCACCCTCTTCCTGTGGCAGTCCACCTCCGCATAAAAGGCTTCCAACCAATCCATGTCCAGGATGATATCAAAATCACGAATAGCAAGTACAACCAACTGGGCAGGTAGCACATGACCCTCAATGGTCAAGGGAACATTCCTCAAACAATTATAAGATATCATGAAGTCTCCAGAAGGAACCTCAACCATCAAACCATCAGACAACTCATCAACGGGTGTAGAAAGAATGTCTAGGAACTGCTCGGAAATAAAAGAATGCGAAGCACCTGAATCGATCAACACATGCGCAGAGTTCCCAAGGACAGAGAGTGTACCTTCCACCAAGTTGGACGCGCGAGCCTCCCTCCTAGTGATAGCCAGCACTCTCCCCTGAGTCCTCGGCTTCTTCTGATCGCCATGACCCTACCCCTGACTATGCCCCTGCGGGCACTGCCTTGCCAGGTGGCCCTGTTGGCCGCAAGAAAAACACCTCCTGGGAAGAGTGGGACACTGAGTCCCGCCATGAGCACCACCACATTGCTGACAAACAGCCGGAAGCCTCTGAGCTGGCTCCTGCTGTGCACTGGATGCAGACTGACTCTGCTAACCCTGCCTGGGCCTGCTGCTGCCGCTGCTGCCACTACTGCTGCCACCACCCCTGAAGAATCTCCTGAATCGGGAGCCGAGAGAAGACGATCCCGATCCGTCAGAAGGAGCCGGTGCCGTTGCCTTACCCCTGCCTCGCGCTGGCCCCTGAACAGTCTGCCCTCTCTCCCGGGCCGACTGGATCTGCTGAGCTTCTACAGCTGCTGCACGCCTAACTGCTGACGCCAAGTCTGTACAACAATGGGACGCCACGAAGTTCCTCAAACTGAGCCTAAGCCCATCCACAAACCTCTCCGTGCGACGCACCTCGTCCTCAGATATAAAAGGCACGAACCGTCCCAGCGAAACAAACTTCGCCTCGTACTCAAGTACCGTCATACTCCCCTGCGTCAGGTCCATAAACTCCCTCTCCTTGGCTCGCTGGACATGTCTAGGAAAATATTGTGCATTGAACTCCTTGACAAAGATCTCCCAAGAAATTTCTCTAAGACTCCTGTCCCCATAAGATAAATTCTTCAGCGCGGTCCACCAGTCATAGGCGCTATCCTTCAGCATGAAGGTAGCCAGCGGGGTCCTCTCTACTGCTGCACAGTCCATAGTATCAAAAGTCTTCTCAATCTCTCTAAGCCAATGAATGGCCTCGTCAGGGTCGGGACGACCGGTGAAGTGGGGTGGCCTCAGCTTCAAGAACCTCTCGAGTGTAGCTGTGGTCCCTCCCCGAGTACTAGAACCCTTGCTAGGATCTTGAGTCTGATATCGAGCCATAGTATCCATCATGGCCTCTATAAACTGCTCAACACTCGGCCTCCCTGCCTCGGACCCACTGGGGACATCTCCCCGCTCTCGAATAACTGGCATCCTCTTCCTGGGAGCCATCTACTCGCCTACAATTACAAAATCAAAAGTTCTAATTAGAGTCCTAAAACCTATGCTACCGCCGTGCCTGTACGGGATAATGTATTTATTTGCCGAATTTCCAACATTTAACCTATTTATTTATTTATTTGCCAGACCGTATGCTCTGATACCAACTGTAACGACCCGCCACCCTATAATCGGGGATCCGATTACTAAATGGGTACCGAATCATTAATTTTGGGACCAAACCAGGATCTAGTAAGTCTGGGAAATAAATAATAAACTAAGCTAAACATTCACATCGCATTGAATTTAAATAAAAGTGCAGGAATTAAAATTATTACAATGCGACTCGATACAGCAAATAATTACATTCTCCAACAGAAGGAAATAATTAAACATACAGGCCAAAGATAAATAACAACTACATCGGGGCATACCCCGGAACAACCGCTGAAGACACACCACACCCGGCCGCACACGCCGCTCTAAGTCTGCTGGGAGTCCTCACCTGAAAACCGCAGGGGTGAGTCTCAAGACAAGACTCAGTAGGGATCCTTCGATCCCCACTGCCCACGCACACACCCACAAGTGTAGAGTACAACTAACAGTAAAGTAACAAGTGTAGTGGCAGGTACGATATCTAATTCTCTACGTGAGAACACATGCGGTCGAAATATAATAATCATGCACATTCTAAGCCAACCGTTAGAAAACCCACAACAGCCGTCTCGATAGAACTCGCCGACCGTACAAACAACGGTGGGAAAAACCTCGACCCGCTGAGACCAAGGAGTAGCCCCTCGGATAGCACGCTCGCTACTCCGGCCCAACCGGCTCAGGTGACTACCCCTTCCCTCAGCATGAGTGACTCTCCGAATGTACCACTCCAACACCGGTACTAGCTGATCCCGGGGTTCACCAGGTGACCCTCTCTCACTAGGCGTCACCCCGCCCACGCCCCCACCGGCGCTGTGCTCACGCCCCCACCAGCACAGGGTGATAAAGCGCTACAATGTCACTCCAGGTCCACAGTAACTGAAAAACCCAACACAGTGCGATCCGGTCACGTGAAAATCCCGCGATCGTTCAACACATAAAGAACCATCCGATCGTGAGGAATCTGTCTCTATCGGGTGCACTAAAACATGTGCAAACTATCTATCTAGCAATGTGAACACGTTTTACTGGCACGCATTACTGAGATTCTGTCTTGAATCGCGTCGACCAAGGTCGACGCCATTCAAGCTCCATATACAGGTTCACATAAATCAGTCTTCAGAATATGGCCTTAAAAGGCGTCGACCCTCATGGTCGCCTTTCAAAAGGCGTCGACATCCCCAGACGCCTTTCAATACGAAAATCCGGAATTCCCAAGGCCTTAACTAGGGTATTTCTGCGGTTAAAACGCGTCATGGATGCCCGACGCCGTTCAAAAACGCGTCGTTTACCCATGACGTCTTTCAGCCACAGAAATTCCAACCGGGCAGACTGTCTGTCAGTCAAATCCTATCTAAAAAGGCGTCGTGATGGCCCGACGCCCTTCAAAAAGGCGTCGTCCATGCACGACGTCTTTCAAGCCCAGGAACCAGGAACGCCCTAAACCCGAGGGCTCCCTTCCCACTTCCAAATAACCCCGAAAATCATTCAAACTGGAGGGAAACGAAGAGCAAGACAATTCATAGGCAAACACCCCCATAGAATTCCTAAACATGCTCATTCTAACCCCCAAAACCGAAGATCTACCACATGCATATTGAGGAAAACGTGATCTTAAACACAGTGCCACGGGGAACGTCACCCTACCGGACACTCGAACGCCTCCGAGCTTCAAGCCGTCCGCCTGTCTCGCCCTACGCCGCCGCCGGTACCGCCGAGGTCGTCCTAGCCCCACCGTGACGTCGGCCGCCGTCCGGAGAGTAGAACGCCGCAGTGGAAGTGGAGGTGGTAGGGGTAGGAGCCAGGTAGAGGATGGAGTGGAGGGAGAGGCGAAATGGTGTGAGGAAAAGAGGGAGGAGGGGGATCGCCGCCGAGTTCGCCGGAGGGAAAGAGAGAAAGGGAGAAGGAGAAAATGAGGGGAAGAAGGAGGGCTCGCGGGGTTAACCAGAGGCTGGCCAAAACGCGTCGACATGCACGGACGCCTATCAGGTGACATGACGGCTGCTCTGACAAGATTCTGAAACGCGTCGACCTTCACAGACGCCATTCAGACAACTTGTCAGGGCCGTACTCTGACACACCCAGAGTCTCAGTCTAAAAGGCCTCGACCCACACGGACGCCGTTCAGATGACCTGACAGGGCCGTACGCTCGCGGTCCAAAGTCAGTCCACGTGGCACCCACGTGGCAGAACCTGAAACGCGTCTGCCACGGTGGACGCCGTTTAAACCGCGTCGAGCGGGCTCGACGCGAAACAACACAGAGTTCCAGACCCCACTAGGGCCAGGACTACAGGGTCCGACCCCGAAAACCGAATCCGAAAACCTCAGTCCTTACAGGTAGGGTGACGTTCCCCATAACGTTGTGTTTAAAATCATGTTTTCCTCGTTTATGCATGTGGTAGATCTTTAGTTTCGGGGGTTAGAATGAGCATGTTTAGGATTTCTATGAGGGTGTCCGCCTATGGATAGTATTGCTCCTCGTTTCCCTCCATTTTGGATGATTTTTGGGGTTATTTGGGGTTGAAAGAGAGCCCTCGGGCTTAGGGCGGTTCTGGTTCCTGGGGTTGAAAGACGTCGTGCCTGGACGACGCCTTTTTGAAGGGCGTCGGGCCATCACGACGCCTTTTAGACAGGAATCGACTGACAGAAAGTCTGCATCACGAGCTCTTTCTGAACTTGTTCCAGCTAGACCTCTGCATCTTGTAGGCGGGCCCAGAGGTCGATTGTAACGACCCGCCACCCGATGATCGGAGACCCGATCACTAATTGGGTATCGAATCATTATCCAACGGTTTCACACCCGGATCTTATACACACATCTGGAGGAGTAAGCGTTAAACAAGATTAAATATAACATTCAGACGGACTACAAGGAATTACAATGCGTAGGAAGTAAATTAATAATGTCCGTACACAGTCCAACAATAATTACATGGTCCAACGAATTAATTAAGTACAGGCAGAAGTAAAGTACAACAACATCGGGGCATACCCCGGAACTGAGATAGCTGCTGGTCCGAACACCAAGGAGAGCACCACACGCCGCCACACGCCACGAAGTCCACACGTGAAAACCGCAGGGAGTGAGCCACACCAGAATTGGGCTCAGTAGGGATCATCTGATCCCTTGTCTCCCACTCACACACCCACAAGTGCAATTACCAAGATACAAGTGAACAAGATATGTAAAGCTGTAACACATTACTCCTAATTCTTTCTATAAATCACATGCATTCGGAATATAACATGCATATCTCATAAATCATTCTACCAAGGAACCTACAACTCGCGTCTCGGCAAAACGCGTCAACCACGTCTCCGAAAGTGGGAAACACTGACCCGCTGAGACCAAACAGTAACCCCTCATATAGCACGCTGGCTACCTCGGCGGTTACTCCTTCCCCCAGCAAACACCGACCCGCTGAGACCAAACAGTAACCACTCGGATAGCACGCTGGCTACTCCGGCCCAACTGGCTCAGGTGGTTACTCCTTCCCCCAGCACGAGTGACACTCCAAAGGTACCACTCCGACACCGGTACAAGCTAGCTAACCCCGGGGTTCACCAGGTGACCCTCTCTCACTAGGCGTCACCCCGCCACTGCTCCCGTCAGCGCTGTGTCCCTTCGCACCGACACAGGGTGTCAAACGCTACAACTGTCACTCTAGGTCCACAGTAACACAAAACACGGCACGGTGCGATCCGGTCACGTGAGAAGTCCGCGGTCGCATGACACACAACGCAGTGCCATCCGGTCACGAAGAGTCCATCATTATCGAGTATACTAAAAGCATGCATTTAACCAACTATCTAGCAGTGTAAACACATTTTACTGGCATGGATTAGTGTGGTTCTGTCTTGAATCGCGTCGCCCAAGGCCGACGCCATTCAAGCACCCTAAACTGGTTCATGAAATACCTGCCTCAGAACATGGCCTAAAAGGCGTCACTACAGGTAGCCACCTTTTAAAAGGCGTCAACATCCTAAGACGCCATTCACACAGAAATCCAGAATTAGCAAAAAACGTTAATCGGGGGATTTCTGCCTTAAAAGGCGTCATGGTGGCCCGACGCTATTCCAAATCGCATCGTACAGGCATGACATCTTTCAGTGTCAGAATCCCCGAACTGACAGAGCCTTAGTGGAACGATTTCTGCCTAAAATGCGTCATAATGGCCCGACGCCCTTCTAAAAGGCGTCGTCCATGCACGACGTCTTTTAGCGCCAGAAACCAGGTCTTGTCTCGTGTCCGAGGGCTCCCTTTTTCATCCCCAAAAACTCAAAATCGCGCAAAAACAGAGGAGAGAGAGAGGCAAACCAAACCATTATAAACCCACATTCATAGAAACCCTCATTCCCATCAAGAAAAGCTCCTAAACATGCTTGTTCTACCCCCAAACGCATCATGCAACACATGGAACTACGGATGAAACGAGTGTAATCTACGCAAGGTTCGTCTCCCTACCGGATCTTGAACTCCTCCTCGCTCCGTGCCGCCGAACCGCCACACCGCAGGCCGCCGCCGGTACCCCTGAGGATGTCGCCACTCCGCCGGGACGTCGGCCGCCATCCGGAGAATGGAACACCGCGAAGGAAGTGGTGGTGGTAGTGGTGAGAGGTAGAGAGGCGTTGGAGTGGTGGAAGAGGAAGAAGAGGAAGGGAAAGGGGAAGAAAGGGGTCGAAGGAGGCGGAGAGGGGGAGGAGAGAGAGTGAGAGGGTGAGAAAATGAGGGAAAGAAAGGAAGGCTCGCGAGGTCAATCCGAACAATGGTAAAACGCGTCGACCTAACCAGACGCCTATCAGATGATAAGACGGGCCGTACTGACAGAAGGTCTGAAACGCGTCCACCACTACCGACGCCGTTCAGACGACAAGACCGGCACCGTACACTGACATCTCAGAGTCGCAGTCTGAATCGCGTCATCCATCACAGACGCCTATCAGACGACAAGTCAGGGGCCATACTCTCGCGGCCCGAAACCCGCCCACGTGGCACAACAGCTAAAAACCTAAATGGCGTCCACCTAGCAAGACGCCGTTTGAAAGGCGTCGTGCAGGGTCGACGTCATTAAAGGGAAATTCTCAAGACCCCTCAAGGTCCAAACCAGGGGATTCCGACCTGAAACCGACCTGAACACTGAACCCGAAACCTCAGTCCTTACATCGATGATCATTGCATCTCACGCATCCTGCATATCATACATACACACATTCATTCACGAATATAAATGAAGATAATAATAAAATGAAAGACGCATGAATCATACTTACATCAAGTGGACGAAGGAACCGCAACTAATTGGTGTATTGGGTCCGGTACTGCTGGGGGTAGGCAATGCTATCCTCCGCATGGGACTCCACCTGTACGCGGTGCCAGTCCTCGTATTGCTCGGGGAACTTTGCACGCCAGTCTATGAGGGCTTGCTTGCCCCTCATTGATCATCCTACTCCCTCTGGGACCTCCTCGTCGATCCATTCCTGGTGGAGGCCCAGGGTCCTCATCACGAGCCGGAGGCGCAGGGACTCGATTTCGTTGAGGCAGTGCACCCACATCTGCCGCCAAAACCTCCTCCGACCAGCCGTCACCCACGGCTAGCCTGCCTCGCCCATGCCCAAGTATGGGCGCCAAATTACCTGCATACAGGTTAGATGCATTCATAGTAAATAAATTGTATTTAATAAATGAAAGATTACATTTAATGAACAAAACTAAATGAATTAAAAAGTCACTAGGAGCTCCGGATAATCAAGGAATTGACGACAGAGGGCCGTCAATTGGTGGTGCTAGGGAGCGGTATCCACGATTGGCTGCCAACGGCAAGCCAATAGGATTGCGCTCAGTCTGATAATCCTCGCTCGGCCGAGCGGGAAGTAGTGATAACTCCAAACCTGTACACATGAACATATAAGTTAGAAAGCATCATATCACATCATTTCATATCATAAACAAATAATTAAAATAATGTGTACCTAGAGAAACGGCGAGAAGCTGCTAATGGTAGTCTCACGGTTCGACGTGACCATGGATAGATATGCGAAGAGGTGGGCCAGGAGGGCCGCACCCCAAGCATACTTATGGAGACTCTCTAGATCATCTATTAAACTAAGGAACCTACAATGAATGTGGTCACCCTTCATGCCGAAGAGCAACCGACCAAAGAAGAAAACAAGAAAGACTCTGAGCTACCTATCTACCTCCTCACCCTGACTAGGATCTCTACAGTAGACAGCATAAGAGGACCTAGCTAGTCTATCTATAAATGCCTCTCGAGTCTCATCAGATCGATGTCGGGGCTCCACTAATCCTAGAGCTGCCTCTACCTCAACCCTAGGGACGGTCCTGGACTCTCTGCCTAATCCACCCGAGACCTCTATACCTAATAGACTCTCTGCTAATCCTAAGTAGTCGGGGTAAGTCACCCCACTTACAGCCCGACCCTCTACTCTAAGGCCAATGATCCTAACTATGTCCTCTAGGCTGGGGACCATATGTCCCTAGGGCATTAGGAAAGCCCTGCTCTCTGCATGCCAACGCTCCCTGAACGCCTGTAGAAGAACTAAATCGAGCCAAAATAGCTCAATCTCCAAAATCTCGTTGAATCCCATCTAGCGTAGTCGCGCCTTTTGGAAATCCGGGAGTCCTCGGTAGGTCCCAACAACTAGGTCCCAAGATATTCGGGCCCTCATCGTCCCCTGCAAATAAATTCAACAAGTTTCATTAGATAAGGGACATTAATTCAAATAAAAATATTCTGACTAAAAGGCATCTGGCATGGTAGGCTCCTATTGAAAGGCGTCCCTACGTTTGGACGCTTTTTAGCCCAATTTTCTTCTCCATTTAAAAAAGGGAATTTTGCTTTGAATGGCGTCGGACCAGAGCGACGCCCTTTAAAAGGCGTCACCTAGTCTGGACGCCGTTCAAAGCCGATTTCGGACTTTTTGAAAAGTCCCCATCCTCCCCCTTTCCTCATCACATTTAACTAAAAAATTTCATCTATTAGAAGCTTACCAGGTGAAGGACCTCTTCTTCTTCTTCTCCTCCCTCGATCGCTGCCGGTGGAGGGATATCCTCACCGAGAAAGGCCACCGCCGCCTCTAAAATTCTTGCTTCCTCAGGAGGGACTTCAGACTCCTCCCTCCTCACCACATGAACGGCGCGGCGGTGTTTCCCTCTTGAACCTTCACTAGGCTCTATGGTGTGTAGGGGAGAAGTTTGAGATAGCTAAGAGAAGAAGAGTGAGAGAGCTTGAAGAGGAGGTTGGAAGAGAGGTTGAAGGAGAAGAAAGGAGTCATCGATGCTCGCCGGAGTTGAGAGCTCGTCCGAGGTGGAAGATCGGATCGCCGGAGTTGGAAATTGCTGGAAAGCAAGGAAGGTTGCTGGAGGTGAAGAAGAGAGAAAGTGAGGAAGAGAATGAGGAGAAAGGAGGCTCGGGCTAACGCAACTTTTGTTTGGAGAAGTTAAAACGCGTCGAGAGATAGCGATGCCATTCAGCGCACATAAACTAAGGCGGCAAAGAAAAAATTTTGAAATTGTGTAAACCACGTCTGCAAGGGATGACGCGTTTCAGGTTAAACCGCCAATTCTAGTCAGAGCCGTACCACAGACAGAAACTAAAACACGTCATGTATGGGCGACGCGTTTCAGTGGATAAATCACAGGACTAATGACAGAATTCTATGGAAAAATATGAGATAGAATTGAAAGGCGTCTACACAGGAGGATGCGTTTTAGGCATAATATAGGATTTTAAGGAATAAATCTTTGAATTTCAAAAATTAATTATGATTGAAAGGTGTCTTGATGGGACGACGCTATTTACACCTGAAGAACATATTTTAAAGAAAAATCACGGTTTTACTTAAAGGAAAAATCCTGGATAAATCACATAATATTAAGGGATGATGTTTATTGTATAAAGGATGGATTCTTATTAAAAATAAATTCTTTATTACACTAAGGGGATAAAGAGAGCATTCAAGGAAGAATTTCTCGAAGTCCCATTAC
Source organism: Zantedeschia hybrid cultivar (assembly GCA_030544215.1). Taxonomy (NCBI): domain Eukaryota; kingdom Viridiplantae; phylum Streptophyta; class Magnoliopsida; order Alismatales; family Araceae; genus Zantedeschia; species Zantedeschia hybrid cultivar. The sequence continues at coordinate 31,124,747 of JARZZO010000009.1, read as the reverse complement.
ATATGGATATGCTAATCCTTTGTCAGCTTCATTAGAAGATGTTACACGATGATTGAAGCTAATGTTCCATAGTGTAACTATAAGCTCAGTCGCTTCAAAGGCTTCATCAGATTCTACGGTGCGTTTCTTGATTGGATAGATGTGGGAAAACTCTGGAAATTCATAGCGAGGCATGCTGAGTTGAGTATAGCAGCGATGAGGATTATACAGTACGAACTCAGTTCCTAATCAATCGGAGCTCTACACCAGCTGCACGACGTACTCGGATCAGCTTCCCTACAAGAGCAAGTGGACATGAATCGTATCCGTACGATGGCATGGTCTTCAATTATGCTCTCCAGTCAGCTCGAGTCTTGAGTTTGGGCACTCGGTGAATCATTCTTTCATTGAACTTCACAATATTCGAAATATGGAAGATTGGACTGTTTTGATATATCTGAGATGGTCTTGCATAATTTCTAGTATGATACTCGAACTTGAGATGTAACTCAACCTATAAAGCAAAGAGAAGCATGCAACCATAAGGAGACTGACCTATAGATGCTACAGAAAGCCCACTGTAGAGATAGGCTAAGATTGTTGTGCCAATCTGTTTTCCTTCAAATATCTCACAAATTGTACTAACTTGATCATCCTCCAGAATATTGTCTTGGGCAGGAAAAAATAGAGCTCCAGCCAGACATGTGATGAACACTTTCATCACGTTCTCAGTATCATCTTCTTTAAGTTCCTCAATCTCATATAAAGTCCACTCTGCCAACTTTGCGAGGTTAATTCCTTTCTTTGTAAGGCATCCTTGAACTTCCTTTGGATCCTTTGTAATCTTCATCAATAGTTGTTGAACTATGATCTTTTCCCTCATAAGAGCCATCTTGTTTAAGATCAATTCATCATTGTTCAGCTTGATCTTACTTAGGAAGGCCCAGTAGAAGTTCGGCCTCTTCAAGGACTATGGTGGATTCGAACTCAGTGAAGAGGAAACTATGGGTTTAAGGATGCCACAATTCAATTAGAGCACCCATCGCTGCCTAATCCGCGTTTGAACTCTTATAATACTTTGCATGAACTACTAAACCTTAGATATTCCACTTGGAAACATAAGATTGCATGGAGATAGTGATATTTTTCGTAAGCTTCCGAATCCAAGGAAGGGAAGAGAATTTTCTTGGGCCGGGAAAAAGAGGATATGCCTAGATAAATAAAAGAAAATTGCTATAACTTCATGAAGAACATGAAGAACAAGAAGAAAAAGAGAATTGAAGAAGAAGAATAGAAAGAAAGAGAGGATTTAACTTACTTGAAAGTTAGGATCTCGTCCGCTAAGATGATCTTTCACATTAGAAAGTTTCTCAAACGTCTTCCTCACCCTCTTGTTTGAAAAATTCATCTTGTTCTTAAACTTTTTCCCTTTGAAATCTTGAAACCTTGAACTTTAGAAAGAATCCCTTGTTTTGATCTTTAGATTGTGTATGAATTTACCTTAATACAAGTTAAGGAAGCCTATCTATAGTGATTTGCGATTGTGAAAAGCTTTTTCCGAATTGGAGAAGAGATGAGCATGAAAAAGTTAGAATCCGGCTTAAACACAGCAAGAACATACTTCTGCGACTTAAAAGGCGTCGTTAAACAACGACGTTCTTTAGTCTTAATGGCATCGGCGTGACATGACGCGTTTCAGGGTTTTTTCTATTATTTGTCCGAAATGCCATGTTTATCCATATTTGATGATTAATTGAGTATTCGCTTGAAGTTACTGATGATTTCTGAGTGCAGAGAATTCAAAGAAATGGCAATGAAGTTGAAAATCTCAAGAAGGTCCCACTGTGGGAGTTTATGAGTCCTGACTATGGCTAAAAAGACGGTTATATCTATCCTTTGTATTCCATCATGTAATTGATTTGCATAATCATCATTACTATATATTAAATATTTATTAGACTATATCAAGGACCTTATGATTTTGATGAAACTAGAATTTGAGTTCCCCTACAACAAAAACAGTGATAATTCCAAGAAATTTTTAATTATATGAATAGGCCATTTGATTGTTAATTGATAAGGGCGATGGTTCTACTTTTGTGAAACGGTGCGTGGACAAACAAGCTTCGACTTAGCACTGAATTACAGGATTGGTATCTTGACTCATTAATGACAATTTAACAATATTATCCTTAATTAATTTATATTTTATTTGACTTTATATTTTTCTTTTAGCCCAGCGTCCATCATGTAGGACTTTGAAATAATTGTGATAAGAATTAATTATTGATTAAGTTTCAGACCATTGATCAAATAAATCCCAACATGATATGAAATATTCCATTCTGAATTGAGTATCTTGATTATCTTTGAGGTTCGCTTAAAGATATCTTTGGAATTCTATGATTTCTTGGACTCTTTATCCAACAGTTCTTGTTTCTTTTTAGATCCATCATAGTTGCAGTACTTCCACATTGACTAGTAACCGCTCCCCATGATGAAACTTGTAGGGTTTATGACCTAAGATACTTCCCAATCATGGAAGTTGATCGACTTTATTTTATTTTCTTGTCTACCTCATTCAGACAGGATTGATTCCATTGATTTCTTTGAGTTATCTACATTGGTTATTTTGAGAAAAATTCCCATCACATGATGTTGAGAGCATGTCTCATCACACCTTGGCATCACCTTTTCATTACATTCCATTTCATTTCTCCCTTGCAAAGTCAATGCCAAGGTGGGGCAGCTGTAGACAAGCTAATTTTGACATCATTTTGAATAAATTTCATATCATATAACAATGCTCCAAAATGGTCTGATATTTTAATCATTAATTAATTTTTATTATTTTACTGGATTAATTGTCTAAATGACATCGGGTCAGAAAGACATCATTTAAGTTTATTAATGAAATTAATTTTAATTCATATTTTCAATTGAATATGAAAAATTCTAAAAGACGTCGGCCTTTGAAGACGCCATTAAGGATTTTAAACTAAAAGACGTCTGTACAACACGACGCCATTTAGGTGTCCTAAAGTGTTTATGTTTCTTCTTTCCGAGTTTATCTTCATCTTAATTAAGCTAAAAGACGTCTCCCTTGGGCGACACGTTTTAGGTAATTACATATATGAATTAGCTTGTGTTTATCTGTTTCTTGGTTGGATTGGCTCTGAACTCTTTCATATTAATCCATAAGTGACCGCAGATGTATGTGAGAGCCTTGAACTTAAGTCTATAAATATCCAAACCCTTGGTCATTAAAAAGTTAGTGAAGAAGGAAATGTTAATAATTCAAGAGAGAGACGACATCCAAACGCTGAAGAAGTTAAAGAATGATCGAGACGCTGCACGACTACTTCCAGGAGTCTTGAAAGGAGAGCAAACTTCATCCGTTCTTCGTCCTTTCTTCGTCCCTTCTTCATCCTCTTCGTCCATTCAAGATCAAGGCTTTCAGGGGCCATTCAATTTCATTCTTTTCTTTCTCTTGCTTTCATAATCATTAAAATCATAATTTCATAATCATCACTTCATGCTATTCACACACTCACAACATTCATAATTTTCAACCCACATGCTAAAAGGAATTTAAAAGATTACAAAACAAGTGAGTGATTCTGTCTAGTTGTATGATTAAAGTTCTAATTGGAATAGATTCTACACTCCATTAAGTTATTATTAGTTTCCTTTCTTCTTCTTTATTTCTTTACAAGGTACAATCACCAAGGAGATCATCATTAAATTAGAATTGGAGTAGAAAGGAAGATCCTCAAAATCAAATCCAAGCAAGAACAGAAGCAATAGAAGGGCTCTTTTTCTACTCGGCTTCTTTCCTGCATGCGGCTTCAACCACCTCTTCCATGGACCTAAATTTGTGTGCAACTAGCTTGGTGCGTAATATGGGTTTTAGCCCCATCATAAATTTTTGAAGTTTCCACTACCCGTGAAGGCACATATGGGGTGCGAATTTCGCCAACTCAGAAAATCTGGCTTCATACTCCATAACTGACTTGGTCCCTTGGGTCATTTTCTCTTGAATATGTTGTGGAAAGAACTTAACCCTGAAGGCTGTTAAAAATTCTTCCCACGTTACCTCACTACCCGTGAAAGCACATATGGGGTGCGAATTTCGCCAACTCAGAAAATCTGGCTTCATACTCCATAACTGACTTGGTCCCTTGGGTCATTTTCTCTTGAATATGTTGTGGAAAGAACCTAACCCTAAAGGCTGTTAAAAATTCTTCCCACGTTACCTCTCCTTCTCTTCCAGCAAACTTTGTGTGGAGGGTAGAAGACTACCATGTGTTTGCCCGATCTTGTAGTATGTAACTTCCCATATTCACTTTATCAGTTTTTGAGCAACGAATGGCACGAAAGATCTTTTCGATCTCTTGTATCAAACTTTTGGCTATCAGGGGGTTGCTCTCCCCCTTAAAAATAGGAGTCCCCATCTTCTTAAATCGCTCCATAGCGATGGCTCCTGCTTGGCCTCCCCGATCTACAGAGTTCTGTTGTTGTTGGATAGCATGGAGAAATCTTTGAAAAAACTGCATGGCTCCCACATCTAGGGTGATGAAGGAACAGGTTTAGCATTATGGGGCTTTAGATTGACCCTTCCGGCCCTATGTGTCTTCCCTCGTCCGTTAGTCGCCATAACCTATAGGACAAGTCATAGGTTAGTTTGAGTTTAGCTAGGTATGGCCTCAAAGTTCTACTACTCCTGGACCTGTTGTGCATGCTTTTAGTACTCATCCTTAACCTTTCTCTGATACCACAAGCTGTAACGACCTCCTGTCAGCCGGTTCAGTCATGTCGACTTGCTACGAACTGATAGAGACCTGTTGACAACGGGAACAACCCGAACATGTATTGTAGTTAAGGTTGAATACTTTGTATATAAAGAAACAGGCGATCGGCCGTGCATCACAAAACTCTTTAAATAGTACGGGTGAGTTTACCGACTCAGCAAGTACATGATACCACTACATGGCTTATCATATACAATTGTACATAAAAGCAACATGATAATACTATCTGGTCATGTCCTGATAGATTATAACATGGCAAACTTCAGCTAACATAAGGATCATGGCATATCAAGATGGCATGGTCGAAGGATCATAGCATAGCATGTCATGGCGTGAGTGTAAACATAAGGTTCATGGATTAGCATCATGGCGTGACTTGACTTGATCATGGCATAGCATTATGACATGGCATAAGTATAAGCATAATAGGGGTATGGCATAATCATGGCATGGTTAAAAGACCATGGTATAGCATGAAGTCATAAAATATAGACATAGTATACGAACAATATAAATATTTTCACTTATTTAACGGACATGCATCCAAACCACAACCTGAGGATGTTTAACGTGCAGCCAGCGGTAAGGCAAATACCCACTAACGCCTCCACTGCGCAGCAGGGGGACCCACCCGTCCCACCTAGATCAAGAGAACTATAGCCAGGATTTTACCTGTTTGCCTCGGGTTGCGTCTTTTAATTTATGTCCGCCTTACAAGGATGCTTGTATGATTCGGACGAGTGAGCTCCTAAGGTGGCACTGTCCGTAACCGGGTAGACAAAGGATTCTAGAGGTGGTCCCCACAAGTTCAAGGGGTGGCTCCACGCTATAGTGGCTCCACCCTACGGGTAGCTCTTTCCATAGGTAGCCCTTTGCTCCCATCACAACCTATGTGACACTTAGTTCCCAAGCTACCAGTTGGTTAGTCATCTTAACATATACATGTGACATGTATATACGCATAGGAAACTTATAGAATGGAATTTAGGCATAGGTTGTGAGTCCGTTTAAGATCTTATATCATTTCGGCAGAATAACGACTTAGTAGTATCTACTTAAACTTGTAGGAAATACATGTTTGAAAATAGGCCATTTGCATTAGGAAAATAACCATGAAGATAGGACCATGTACTTGCCTTTAAACCAGAAACTCTCTTGGACACAGCAGGAACCTCTTCCTCCTACACGTGTGCAGAATGCCAAACAGCTCCCGTTACCGCTTTAAATCTTTCTCACTTCCTATCTTCCTCTCTTTCTTCCTTCCTCTCTTCCTTTCTACCTCTCTTTCTCTCTCACTTTCTCTCTCTAAACATGGGCAAGGAGGGAGGAGAAGAGATGGGGAGATGGAAGGGGCTATCCCCCTATTTATAGGGGTGGTGTAGGCTTAAGATGGGGACAAGTGTCCCTTTTAGGATCTCTTGGATTTGTCCCAAAGGGATAAGGATAGCTTGGATGGTGACAAGTGTTAGATGAGGTGACATGGGGGTAACTTGGGGGCTAAGAAACTTTGCCGTTATCCTTTACCAGTATCTTTATCCTTTAGTAGTATCCTTTAGTACTTTTACATTTAAGTCCATGTATCTTTTTATAATTAGCTTCATACCCTCATTCAGTAGTTCGTCACCGATTTTAACCCCTTCTAAGTGATTTGAGGTTACAACTAGAGACCTCAAGAATTATACTTAAGACCTTCTAAAAATTATTAATCACATTGTTAACCTCAAACTTTTCATGATTACGTTTATACTTTTTCAGTATTTACGAATATGTCCTTTTTCATGATTATGTATACATGTCTGTATGTAACTATAAATTTTTGTAGATCCTTACACCAACCCTTCGGCAGGACACAACTAGTTTCGTCCGATGTTGTGACCAGTGTCAACGCTTCAATTCACTCATCCATCAGTCAATTACTATGTTGACACCATTATAAGATCCATGGCCTTTCGCCCAATAGGGTATAGATATCCTCTGCCCTTTTTCAATGGCAACCTGTCAAAGAAAATTTCTTATCGTTGCTATTGATTATTTTACCAAATGGGTCGAAGCCGAACCCCTCGTGTCCATTACGGACAACAATGCCTGGAACTTCGTCTGGAAATCCATTATTTGTCGTTATAGTATCCCTCGAGTTTTTATTTCAGACAACGACAAATAGTTCAATAGCAATCGGTTCAGAGGCAACTGCGAGAGCTTCGGCATTCTACATAAGTGTGCTTCAGTGGCCCACCCCCAGACAAATGGGCAAGCTAAAGTCACCAACCGAAGCATCCTGAGAGGGCTAAAAACGCACCTCAGCGAAGCCAAAGGCCAATGGATGGACGAGCTACCAAATGTACTGTGGGCCTATTGGACTACTACTCGATCCCCTACCGGTGTGACTCCCTTCAGAATGGCATATGGAGTAGAAGTTGTCATCCCTGTGGAGATTGGCATCTTGTCCCCTAGAATGCTCACTTATGATCCGGCCACCAATGATGATGCATTGAAAGATCAATTGGACCTTGTTGAGGAAACGAGGGATCTGGCTCGCATTCGTCTAGCAGCTTATCAGTAGAGATGGCCAAATACCACAATGCCCGGGTGAAGCCTCAGACATTTGATGCCAACGACCTAGTGCTCCGAGACATGCTTCAAACCCAGCCGAAGCCTCAGGGAAACTAGCTCCTAACTGGGAGGGGACATACCGGGAGAGGGAAGTCGTCCGAAGAGCGGCGTACCGGTTGGAAACCCTCTTAGGTCAACGTCTTCCTCGCACCTGGAATGTAGAGCGACTTTGTCGCTATTTCATGTAACATCCTCTCGGGATCGTCCGGTTGAATATTTCAATATAAAGGCATTCATTGATTACAAACAGTTTATCCTAAGTCCGTGTAAACCGTACCGGGAGCGGCTTCAAGCATGCAAACTGTACCGGGAGCGGCACTGTCCTAAGTCCGTGTAAACTGTACCGGGAGCGGCATTATCCTAAGTCCGTGTAAACCGTACCGGGAGTAGCTTCGGCCTTGCAAACTGTACTATGAATGGCACTATTCTAAGTCTATGCAAATCATATCAAAAGAAAAATTTTACTAAATTCCAAAAATTACAAAGAGTAGTATCGAACACTCTCGACACATGGAAATAGAGAATAAAGGCGAGACTCAAGCGGATTCCAAGACAATATTTGACAAAAAAAGCATTTTGTTTATCCCAAGAGTATTACAAAAGGTATCGGCTGTGCCAAAAGAGAGCCGGGCCACACCCCGACTCACCGATTACCAAAGAGGATAAAAAGAAAAGTGTACAATTTATTCGGCTAACTCCCCCCCGTCCGAGCTAAGGAGAGACTTCCCTGGGGTCACCGGGGTCGAAGGGGTCGCATCACGATCCGGAGTGGCCGCGATGTCTTAAGGGGCAGCCAGAAACCTCTCGGATTTAAGCTTGCGCCACCACTCCAACAATTGATTACCCTCTGATTCCTTGGGGTAGTTGAACCCCGTCAAGTCTGTCTCGGGGCAGGCCCTCTGCGCGATAGCCATCCTGAGATCGAACATGGTAGCAGTTGCGTTAGCTCCGACATCTAGAAGGGCCTCGGCGAAGTCTAGCCCGCCTTGAAAGCATCCACGACCGAGCGAACATCGTCTTTGGCCTTCTTGGCGGTCTCCTCAGTGCTGGCCTTGGCCGCCTCGAGGGCCTCAGCAAGATGCTTGGTTTCTTCTTCGCTCTCCTTTTGAAGTCGAGCGAAGGCTTCATCTTTTCAACCCATCGCTTCGTCCTTCTCGGCCAGCTAAGCTCGGAGCGCGTCCAATTCCCCACGCATGTCTGTCGATTCCCTCTCAGCCTTTTCCTTGGCCTCGGCCGCCAAACACGTCTCCTCCTTCTGCTTAGAGAGCTCGACCCCCAGCCGAGCGCTCATGCCTAGGAGAGTGTCTATGTTGCCCTCCAAGTCCCGCTTCACCGATGCTACCTTCCCGGTAGCCAGGTGATCCGCCGCCTCGTCCACATCCTTAAGTTTCTCTTGGATGTAGGCATAGCAAGGGTAGCGCAAATAGCCGTGGTCTGAGAAAACAACGAGTTAGAAGATCTAGCCGAAGCGAAGAAAGAAGTTAAAAGACTTATGGACCGAGATCCCCTCACCTGGACGGTGTGATGAATGCATTGCGCCATGAAGCCCTCTGTATATAGGGTCCTCAATTCATCTGTTGCTAGGGAAAGAATAGTCCCTTGAGCTATCCGCATGCAGGTTGCGGAGTCCTCCAAGGAATCATCCGCGAAAAAGCCCGTCGCAGGGCACCATGGCTCATGTCCATACTACTCATGGGATAGGTGAGTCTCGATCGGGCCGAAAGGCCAGAACAGAGAAGTTTTGACAGTCGAGAATGACTCATGTTGTGTCTACGGTGGAGGGGAGGGAGCCGAGAGCGGCGCATCACGAGACACCGCTATTTTCTTGGCTTGGTGGGCCCACCTCCTTATCAGCTTTCCTCTTCTTCCGCTAGGAGTGGTCGCACCCCCGAGCCACGGATTTGCCCTTTTCCCGCACCCGCTCCATGAGCACGGTGATCGCACGGCCCGCCAAGGAGGCCGCGGTCTGTTGATCCAAGGCAGAGGCCAAAACCGTGGCCTGTGAGGCCGAGCCCGTAGCTAGCGTCTGTGCGGGCTGCTGTGCTAAGCCCGAGGCTGGTATCTGCATGGCCGCCGCCCACTACTAGATTCGGTCCATGAGTGAACCAAGACCAGTCAACATGTCTGAAAAACAATGAAGAAAATGATAAGTTAATAAGCTAAGTGAATTAGTATTAGTGTAACGAGGTAGTCTGAGACTGGCTTACCCTTGGCATCAGCAATCGTGCCCTCATCGCTGGACACTTCATGCAGGTCGGCCGAGTCATCCGGCACATTAATTGTGCCCGGAGCCGAGGCGGTCCTGGGAGTCTCGGCCTCAACAGGTACTCTCGGGTTTTCGCCGGAAGGAAGATAGGGAGCCTTTCAGGCGGGCATTTTCGCCAAGTCCGGCCACGCCCCCATATGGATAAGCCTCTTCTCATTACTCAAGAGTTCATTGACATTTACAGGGGATTCGTCAATGATCTTCCGCGCCACCATGAGCTGCTTGTGGGTAAGCTTAGGGGCCTCTGAAGCTCCTTCGGCCAAAGGCTTCCACTCAATGGGGAAAGGCCAGACACTGTGATCACCTTCAAGGAGGGTGACGAAGAAGAAGGCCTACTTCCAATGATGGATGGACGAGGGCTTCGTAGAGAATATTCCCCGGCCAGACCGGGTGGTAAAATAGTACCAAGAGGATTTCCCTTGGAGTTTTACCTTGAAGAGATAGCAGAAGATATCATCTACAGAGGGAACGAGACCTAACTTCGTACTAAGGGCGAGATACCCATACATCGTCCGCCAGGAGTTCGGAAAGAACTGGGATGGGCCTAGATTGTAGGCATTTAGAAGTTCTATAAAGAAAGGACATAATGGAGCCAAAAGCCAGCTCGGAAGCTATATTCATAGATAGAAAAGCAAACCGGCCGAGGAGTATTAGCCCTCACAGCTACCTGGGGTCTTATGAGACGACACCATTGCGGGATGTCATGGCGCTCCCACATTTCTTTCACCGCCTCGCGGCAGAGAATGGAGGCCACATCGAAGACTTGCTCCGCCGCTTGGCGGCTCAGCCCAGCCAGCTCAGGCTGCGAGATCCTAGTAGGCTCAGAAGAAACAGGGACCGAAGCGACTTCGTCCGCCATTAAGGATGCAGAGGAGTTCAGAGAAAAGGGGGACGAGAGAGAAGGATAAGGAAGGACTTGCTTCTAAGAAGAGCAAGATGAACTGCTCCAAGAG